>CM073765.1:21543985-22143985 GCA_037127475.1 Arma custos | reverse complement strand
TGGAGATGAAACCCCTCATTTCTTAGAAGAAATTAAAAAAAGAATTGTAACAATTATAAAAAAATAAAACTTTGAAGAATTTTACTTATTCAAAGTTATTATTGTAGGATTACAGAAGCAAGGGTCAATAATGCCAAAAAAAGTGCAAACACAGTTATTTTAATGAATGAAAGGTACACTAAAATGGCAAACCAAAACGTAATACTGTTACATTTTAACAGTACTGGTACAGTAGTTAATACTGGTACGGTTAACCTCCCCAAGAGTCAACTCTAGTTACGCCAATGTATATATATATATATATATATATATATATATATATATATATATATATATATATAGAGAGAGAGAGAGAGAGAGGAGAGAGAGAGAGAGAGAGAGAGAGAGAGAGAGAGAGAGAGAGTGAGAGAGAGGTGAAACTAATAAATGAACAATCCCAAGAAGTTGAAGCAGACAAATTAGTTGATCACACAATAGCTTTGAAGTTTAGTTCTGTGCCGTAGAAAACTATGCTCCACGAAAAGAAGAGGCTGGTACCTATTCATGTTTGTGAGGGGAGAAAAGTACACCGCATAATCTCCCAAACAGAAGGTCCAGATTCTTTGAAGTGAAGAAACACAATTACTGGTCGGACAGGACGTATCCCAAGACCAGGTAGCCAGCGCAAGGTTTCTGAAAAAACATGCCAGGCAGGAAGCTTAGGAAGCCATGAGATATTACTACCAATAATTTTATGATTAAGAACCATTTATTATTTTAAAAAGAAAAATGTTTTCTCAATTAAAAATGCTCATTGGAGGCTGCTCCTGAACCGATCTGTTGGGGAAAAAAACCTGTAGCGCTTCATCCAGTGAATGGGTCTGGGATTCATTAAATTGTAGAGACTGTACTGTTTTATATTAGCTCAACTGCCAGATTTCCCCCCTTATATTTGGTATCCACTTAGAAGATGCTGGGTGAGCCTCAGGAGGATCATAAATCCCATATGATCCATCTAAATAAAAGTCTTGCTAGCTGCAGGATTTGAACCAGGATTTTAGGCATAGCAACTGTGCTACCGTGGAAACCAGTATAAAATTCACAAAAAAGAGTTTAATATTAAGAGCTTCGAAAATCTGTTTCTTCCCAGACATTCATTAATATATTTCTCATGAAATTTCTAACAATGTAACAAATATAAAGCGTCATGAACTGAAGAATAATAAGGCTTAGCGAACCCGAAAGCTGGAAGCCGACACCACCGATCTCTAGTTACGAACTTCCATCCTCGGACTACTGCCCACCTGAAATCCGTTTACTCTTAACATAATCCTCCCACCTACGTCTCGGACGTTTAATATTCGGCTCGGAGTTAATTACTTTTTTAAGAATTCTATTTGTAATAAGACCAACAACTCTCAACCTTTTAGACGCTATCACAAAAGAAGAAATAAAATAATAACTCATTACTGAATCAATAAAAAAATATATTACGAAAGATGCTAATATAAAACACATATATTTCCTAAAATTGTCAATGTTACTAAGCAAGTATATTTCAACATTTGTAACCAATTGAACAAATTAACCGATATCCTGGTTTTTAAATTACCTAAATAACAGCTTGTATGTATAAATATTAATAATAATAATGAATTAAGAATTAATAAATAATAATATTGGTAGAAAATTTGTGAGTATTAAAAATTAATTTTTCTAATCTACTTTTACTTATGTCCGATAGATGCATTCTCCGGTAGAAAAAGATAATTAACAAAAAATATTAAAGAAATGTAACTTATTTAACAAAACAAAAATACATATTATTTATCTTATAATATTTATATTATTTTTCTTTTAGTTTTGTAATAAAAAAGCATCAAGTATAAGTTGTAAAATTTGTACACATCATTAGTATGTACAGAATTTTTTAGATTGTAAATATTTAACTTAAAGGTACATATTAAACAGATGTATGAAATATGCAGATTAATGAATGATCCTTTCAACGGGCTACATTGAATGAAAAAAAAAACAATGTACAAACAAGAGATAAACAAATATTTACTCATGTGGAATTTAAATGTAAAACCTACTGATTTTGTGGTATCTGTTGCGCAGATTGTCGCTTCGAGTTCATTTACAATAAATTTTAACTGTTCATCATATAAAGTTAGGAAAAAAGTGAGTAGGTTTCAATTAACATTTCGAAGTATAAATTTATGATGCAAGTATGAATGTTTGGTTATACTAGATGACCGAAGTATATACATTACCATACATACATACTAAAACTCATGATAACTTGTATTTTTGAAAAATATTAAAATGGAAACGAATGATAAGTTAAAACTTGTGATAGCTCAAAGTGACACCTTCGGAACAGATACCGACTTTTTTTTCAATTTCGCTTTTTATTTTATTTATCAATTTCGCAGCTGTCAAAGAAATCTTCTAATCGGATTGAGCACAATTCCGATTATACGATCAGCCGGAAAGCTGTTAGAAATGAATTAAGCCGATGACAATAGAGCATCACGATGGATCAGCGAACAGATCGAAATAAACTAAACAATTGAAATTGATATTGATCAAAACTGCCACAAACGTATCTTCTAATCATTAACGATTACGAAGGCAATGAACGATGTGGTCGAAAAATAAGCATTTATACGCCTTGAATATCTACTAATACATTGTAAATCTGACATAAAATTAATATTTATCATTTTTATATATGTAATCCAATGATTTAATGATAAATTTAATAAATGATTATATACCAATACAATTTAATTAATTAATAAACACAATTTAGTTAAATTAAATGAAAATAAAGAGTAAGTTAAGAAAAAGAAATATATATATATATATATATATATATATATATATATATAAATATATATATATACATATATATAATGAAAAAAAAGTTGGAATGTTGAAAATTAAATCTAAAATGTTACCATTTTCACACTTTAGCTCGATAAAAATATATTTATTAAATACAAATATTTTATTAGCAGAAATTAATTCAATTATCAGAGTTTTGAATACAAATTTTAAAATAAGATGTTTAATTTATTTATTTTTAAATCCTGGAAATGAGGTTCTTTCATTGGCGCCATTTAAGTGAAGTAGGAGTGTTCTGTGTTCTGAAGTCTTCTCTCTAAATATAGTCCCGTATAACGAACCATCTGCATAGGCCTCAGGAATCTTTCCTTTTAGTTGCATGTTTGTTTTAAAAAATATATTACCAGCTTCTCTAAACATATGTATTAAGATAAGACAAGAATTCGTTTCATAAATTACAAATCCATAGTAAAAAATATTATAGAAATTAAGAGGTAACCCGGCTCCAACCGAACCGTTTAATTATAATATCAAAGTCTTTTAAGGATAGGGAAAGCGAAGCTCAGAGTGTAGGGCGATGTGGTATTAGTCAGTAAGTACCAGGTTCGAGACCTACAGTGGCAAATAAATAATTTATTCCTTTATCTGGTGTGGATTGAACCTGTGGGGACTGGACGCTACATGGGCTCATACAGCCTTACCAAGGTACCGATAATTGCAGAAATACCTGAAAGTTGAGCCTTATTCTCATTCCTTCCCTTCATAAAAATTGTATTATAAACAGTACAGTCTCTACCATGTAATGAACCCAAGAGCCTTCATGGTTTGTAATGGTACAGGTTTTTTTTTTTTTTTTGAAGGAACAGAATCTATATGGATACCTATAGTCTTTCTTGCCTACCTTTACCTTAAGTTACAAGGGATTGTGCAAATCTAACTTTCTGCTAGGCGTAAAATAAAATGATAAACTCGATTTCCTTTGTTTTTTCCTCTGAGATCCCTTGTTTCCCCACTAAAAGCCATAAATTTTATAATTACACTTATGACAGCTAGCTTCTTCAGTTTTAAAACGCCCCCGGGTTCCAATGGTAACCAATGAGGGTTAATTCTCTTTTAGTGAGGTTATCAACTAAGGATCATATTAAATTTTGAATCGTAAGTTCTCTAGAGAAATGCATAAATGAGAGTTCGTGATTTTAAATTCAAAATTTCATGTATAAAACATCTTTTCAATCGCCTGACTTGCAAATTTGTGCTTACATATGAGTTTTATCTAAAATTTAAAATCGTTTTATGAATCCTTCACGATTTCTTAAATTATTGCATAAAATGGCCCCTGCGAGGTAGATATTAGAATGCGGTTGTGGATGCAATTCAAAAATCATCAGATGAAAAAGTCTTGGATGTTTAAATACAAAATCGTGTAAAGTAAAACTTTTCCAAAATTAAAAAAAATAAAACTAATATAAATAGGTATTTCGAAAACCTAATTTTTGAAAGAGTTAATTGTCAAAAATCACGGGCTCGCAAAATAGCAGGTGGCCTTAGGATTTTAAAGGGAGTAAACAAATCCTTACTTGTGCCGTCCTTCGGAGGAGACCTAAAATAACAACCCCGGGCCTGAGCGGTGTCAGGTACTCGTTGAAGATGCCTGTCCTAATTATATCTGCATAGGCAAAATTTGTAGGATCGTCCGATTAACACAATAAGACGTTAAATTAAACAGACAATAATTAATTACTCACTGCCCATCCTGGTTCTAGCTGTAGGGGTTATACTACTAACTATTCTTAGCAGTCTGATGTTTTGTTAAATCGAAATCACTAATATACACAGCCTTTTGTTTCTACTAAATTTCACTAATTCATTTCAACAGACAAATCACGGAGGATCAATCATATATTGCAGTGCTAATTTAGTTTTCTTTGTAATATAGTTGTCAGTTCACCGAGAAAATGATAATACATAAATTTCGATACACTTTTTCTTTCACTGCTCAAAAACAAATTACCTGGTTCAGTTTTTTATTGCCAGTGATATAGCTGTTACAATTTTGGGTTTTGAACAATTTTTATGAACTTATTCAAGGTTGAGAGTATTTCTTTCCCTCCCCAATAGAGTAGATCAGCCCAATCGCAGATTCTCCTATTTTTTTAAATAGATTATAATAGAATAGAAAAGTAACTTTAATCTGGAACTAATTACCTTAAGAATAACAAGCATGGACGGAAAAATAAATAATATATATACAGGATGTTTCAAGGTTAAATGGCCAAACTGAAAATTTGAATTAAGGACCTCAAAACAAGAAAAAAATTACCTATGAAGGTATGTCCGCAAACGCATTGTATAGGAGATATTCACATCTAAAGATTTCATTGTTATGAATTATTTAGGCATAGTAAATAAATAAAACTTATTTTATCTCTTCCAACTACTTTATTTATTAAATGTAGAAAAAAACAAAAAACAATATTTTCTTGTTGTTGTTCATTTAACGTCGCTTTATGCTGCTATGACAAATCGGACGATGCTACGGCGGGAGCCCTAAATTTTGCCTATCCAGGTTTTATTAGGATAGGGATTTTTAACGAGTACCTGACATCGTACTGGTACTAGTTTAAACGTGCCTTTAACGTCCCTTCCGAAGGACGGCATAACTAAGGATTTTTTACTCCCTTTAAAAAACCCTAGGGCCACCTGCTGGGCTACGAAACCGCAATCTTGGGTTTAGTAGTTTGTTATGCTAACCACTAGACCACAGGTCATCCCATATTTTCTTGTTGTAAGTATTCTATAGCTTTTTACCAGAATACTTAAACTATGCATTTCTCGACCACAGCACAAGATACATTCTTCCATATCTAAGCTTTCTTGGTTTACCACATCTTTTAACTATTTTTACACTTAACTTTACTAAGCCAGATTTTAGCTTTATACATCATAATTTCCAATATTTGCTTACAGTTGGGACTTAAGATTTTTAAAACTTATCATATTGAGTTTAACGTAGATATTATCCTAATCCCATCTTCTATGATTTTTTTCGTAAGGCGCCACAGGCACAATCCATTTCAATTATTTGTATCTATTATCAATTATTCAGATGAGCTAGTCTGACCAATTATTATCGAATGTAATTAATAAAAGATAATATCTTTAAACTCTATTATCTCTCAACGCAAAGAAAGAGATAATATACAATAGTATAAACATATCGTCATAGATTCCGTATCTGTCCTTTTTTCACCACTGCAGATTTAATTGTTATCGAATAATATTCATGGGAATTTCATTCATTTAAAGCCATGTTCTTATTATCATTGAAATATAACGAAATTCCCTTAAAGCTATATTTCGCTGAATTGCATTTTCAATCAAAATATTAAAGTTTACTCGAAAAGTAAGTAGTGAATAAACTAATAATTTTTTATTACTTATTAACATTTTTTATTTAGTAAAAAAACTTGAACTATATAGTTTACCACATTTTTCCGAGTTAAGTTATTGGATATTACAAATAAAACCTAAAGAACGGTTTTTTTTTTGTGATTTATTTATGAACAAAATAGCTTATATTATTTTTCTACCATCTTCAGGTATAGTGAAGCCCTAGTTAGCCACCATTTTGAAAAAAAAAACGGTAGTAATGTCAAGGTAATGCAAAAAAAAAAACCCCGATCTTCTAGTCTCGTAATGGCGAATAGGAGACTAGCCGATTTTGTAAAAACTATATTTTTGGATTATATATAGTTACAATTTACGTTTATTTTATTTTTTAAGGAAGAAGTTGTTTAAGTCAGTTAATATTTATTTTATTAATATTTAGAAGTTGTTCATATCAGTTAAAACCAAAAATAAACATTTTATTTCTTTTCCTTTACCACAAAAATGTTGAATATGATCGTTTTTCTCCCTGACATTTCCACAATTAAAAAAGTTATTTTTTATTAATATTATAAAATATTTAATTTGGATGTCTAAATATGACATTACAATGTCTAAATATAAGTTTACCACGAGCCTAATGGATATTGTATTAATAAAAGAAATGGTTGAATCGACAATATTGAACCACTATTTACTTTTTAAATATTTTATTTGAAGAGAAAAGATTTGCCGAAGACCGGGATTCGAACCCGGGTCTCCCATGTTTCTCGGTACTCTGCCACTTGAGCTATCCTGGCTCGTAACACGGCCAGACAAAGCCATTCTCTTCACTGATCCCATATCCCCGTGTTCTCGCAATTTGCGATGTATACAAGGGGAAAAATGTTCATTGAACATTGCTTTATTTGGGATCTTGTTGACTTACGTCATGATATAATTGATAATAATAATAAATGTAAATAAAATAAAAATGTAATAATGCATAATAAATAGTAAATGTAAATAAAATAATAACTGATATAATTCACTATTTACTTTATTTTTCTAAGTTTGTTCCATTAAATAGCTGAATGTGTAAAGCGCTGTGTTGCAGTATTGAAAGTCCTGAGTTCAAAAGGAGCTGTTACAAAAAATTATTTGATTTTCAACTACCACGAATGGACCTTATGGGATCTATTGAAGAAACCCTCCTAGAGCTCATCCAGCCTCTAAAACTGTATACCATTAATTAAGGAAAAGATCTTGTGGTTGAGTATGATCTCGGATAAAGGCTCAGCGAACCCGAAGGCTCGATGCCGATACCACCCATCTTTGCTTACCAACTTCCGTCCATCGACTACTACTCAAACCCAAATCCGCCAAATCACGTTTACTCCAATCCTCTCACCTACCCCTCAGAAGTTCAGAAGACGCCACAACTCTTATTAACTTTTTAGAAATTCATTGATTACCCGAGGGGACCTCTCCAGTGGCTCGAGTGGCTCAGTTGTAGAGCGAGAAATTGTAGCGCTGAAGGTCCCGAGTTCGAATCCTACAGTGGCAGATTTTATTTAATCTGTAAAAAGCCGGGGATGGTTCCTTTGGAATATGGGGCCCTCTAGTAGTTCAACCATTCTTTATTTAATAGGAGTAAACCCCGGTGGTTAAGCGTGATCCAGGACGATTCCCACACAACCATTGCCCAATAAACGGCACAGCCTCTACCATGTGCTGAATCCAAGACTCATGCTTTGTAATTACGCGTTTTCTAACCTCCTATAAAACAGTATATAATTTTTTTGTTTCCCAACAGGTCAGTGGATTCTAAAAAGGCCCATTTCATCGGGCAGGCTGGTCGAGGAAACCAAGAAGAGTTCGGCCTTCTCAGCCTCGAGTACGACGAGAACTTCTGCATGGGCGGGCCGGGTGTCATCATGAGCAGGGAAGTGCTGGCCAGGGTGGCACCCCACATCCGCTACTGCCTCAAGAATCTCTACACCACTCACGAGGACGTGGAGCTGGGAAGGTGCGTACAGAAGTTCGCCGGAGTGTCCTGCACCTGGTCTTACGAAGTGAGTAGTTTGTTTGGTTCTCTTTCTAGTACATTAAAACCCGCGCTTTATGCTTTAGTTACTAGTTATGTAAAGAAAATATTCGCGAGAGAAAAAAATATGGGAAAAGTATTTCCGGGGATATATCATAAGGTTTTTAGTGAGTTATACTAATATCACTCTTTATTTGAACTGGGATTTTATATAAGAGATGTAATATACTTTTTACATTAGTTCTACTCTACGGTGCTACAATTCGGTGAGGAGTCCTGGCCTCCTTCGCCAGCTCTTTCCAATCTTCTCTGTTTTGCGTAGCCCTCACCTAGCTCCAGACTCTCAGGATATCCCTGGCGTCTCTGTCCATACCTTCCGACCACATTAGTTTCGGTCTTCCCCTTCTTCAATTGCAGTAGAGAGGTTCTATCAAAGCCTTTTTAGGAATAGCCTCATCTTCCATTCTTGTCACATGACCAGCCCATTGCGGTATTCTAATCTGTAAGGAGTAAACAACATCTGCTTCGTTATACTTTGAGTGGACTACGTTGTTTATTCTCCTTTGCCAGTTTCCATCTGGATAAACTCCGCCGTAGATTCCTCGGTGGATTTTTCTTTCGAAGACTTGGAGATCAAGCTCAATCAGCTTGCTCTTTGTCCATGTCTCCAATCCATACAAAAAAAAACTTGGCGGATTAATTTTTTGTATAGATGGAGTTTGGTCTGCCATCTGGTGATAGAATGCGAGAGGAGAATCCTTTTTTACATATTCTAATACAAAAAATATTTTCCATCATACCCTTCATCTTAAAAAAGAGGAGGTGAAGGTTTATTCTTGTAGTTCTTTGGCGCCTGAACCAGCCCTCTCCATGTCGTTCAGTCTTTTCATTTTATCCATTCATCGCAGCATCATTGCTGTTCCTATCAATCAACCTGCTATTAGAGCCCTCACAAGGTCACGCGCTAACTGTGGCACTCGTAGTTGTGTAGAGACATCCTTATGGATTACTCGAACTACATGCCTCGCTCATGTTAACTAACTAAAATTCATATTGAATCAAATATTTTGGGGTCGATATATGCCTACCAAGTTCTTCCACCTGGATCCACTCCGACCTGTTTTAAACTTGAAAGGCTTCAGAGATATCTCCTAATATCTAGACTTTGCATTCAGGTCAAACACATATTTTCCGAGGACTCCCAATTCAGTCATGATCATACATAGGTTTTGCCAACGGAAAAATTTGGCTATTTTGAATCAACTTATTCGTACAGATACATATAATCAATCAACTCAGTAGTTATAATCCTCTACCATATTTAACAGATTAATCAGCTGTATTTACTTTTAGTTATTTAATAGTAAAAAGTGATAAATAAAGAAGAAAATGCCTGATATAAATATAAAGGTTTTATTTGAATAAAATATGCTTATAGCAAAATAATAATAATACTTATTTTTATCTCAAAATTATTAAATCAAAGAAATATACAAACTAATTAATGGCAAAGATAGGTGACAGAAATAATGATTTTTGTTTTGAATTTGAATTTTTTCTGACCAATTTTCGGGATTTTGACATAGCTTGAAAAAAGTCACTGGCATAAATATCTTTTGTAATATCATGTTTTTGTGTTGTTTGCCTAGTAATGGCATGTTGCATGTGTATAAATAAATTTGTGTGAAGCAGTCTAGAAGTAAGTTGTGGCATTGAAGTTACAAATAGGTTGAAGTAATAAAAAGTCCAAAGTTTGAATTTTTAGTCTAAATTCAACTACTACAGAAGAAATATTCGTTTAATTTTTAGCTGAACAACCTATTCAAGTATTTCAATAATTAAAATAATATATTATTCTTATATAAAAATATTAATTATGCATTTGATATTTCAAATTAAAAAAAAAAAACAGTAAGTTTCTTGACTATTTGAATGTATCAAATTCAGTAATATTTATCGGAATTTAGTTGTATTAGCATTACTATTATCATTGATTTTAATGGATTTTTAAAAAATGTTTGTACATTATATATCGTGAAAATTAAAATAATCGATTAATTAGTCGATTATATTTCAACCCCAAAATTTTTATTTATAAAAGTATAGAACCTTTTGGCCATAAATATGAAGTAACAGTTTTCGTTAAAAGCATGACTGTAACATTCTAAACCTTGTGCCAAACTTAACCAAGTCCCTGGCCATTGAAATTTAATAACACTATTTAGCTTATTGACTTGGTCCAGTTTGGATATAAGTAAGGTGCAGACTATTATAAACATGTTTTTTAATTTAATATTTTTAACTCAAATTTATTATAATGCAATTGGGAAAAACCACAATGCAAAGCCTTATGTTTCAAAAAATACACCTACTTACCATGGTAAGTGATGGTAAGTAGGTAAGTAGGTGTATTTTTTGAAACATAAGGCTTTGCATTGTGGTTTTTCCCAATTGCATTACAATAAATAATAGTGTTTCTTTTTGAGTTTTAGGCTCTATTTTAGTAACTCAAATTTATTTTGAGATACTTAAAAGATAGCTTAATGTTATTTTTTTATATAAATTGAAATTTTGGGGTGATATATTTATTTATTTTTATAAAATCAAGAAAAAGTTGTATTGATAACTAGGTGGTTACCCCAGCGACGGATCTACTTCCAATCACTCCAACTTTCTTTCTAAAAACGCGTTCTAGGAGTTCTTCTTCGGTCGATTTTAATTTTAAAATTTTTATTACACAATTTTGTACATTTTTTTTTACAGTTTTATTTATGTTATATTTTATTTATTTTTATACTGTACTGATTTTTTAAAATGTATTTTTTGTTTTTTCACGGTATTCTTATTATTTTATGCTTCTTTCTAGCTGAATAGTTTGGCCTATACTTATAAACTTATCTGAGTACCAAATTCCTTTTCTAGACCGTGGCTTGGTAATACACTACCCCCACAACTCTGCAGTCTTATAAATTATTTCATGTCGGAAACTGTTATATTTTGATTGATATATACGTATAAAACTGGGAAAACACATAAGTGAAATTATGTAGGTACCAAACATCACCATCTCCACGCGCATGCATGTCTCATAGCTTTACTATTACTAATAAAATATTAATTAAATGGTAAAATATCGATTGATTAATTATTGAATATCTGCAAAACCTTTCTCCAAACCATGAAGAATATATGATATAATTAAAACTTTTTTTTTTGTGAACAATCACATCGTAGAATATTTATCGATAAGACAAGAATTATAGTAAGATTAATCTTGAGGTTATTTCTTATTGCCGACCTTTATTATCTTTATTATGGGCTGTTATGTTACAACTAGCGATAATTTACGATTTACTTTCCGAGAATCGTGTATTATTATTTTCAATATATAAATACCGGGAAAATCATTTTAGTCTTAATAAAATAGCTGTTGTAGGGATAGTCAATAGATCGAAGTACAGTCTTGATACAAAATCTTAGAAATATATCATTCTCATCTTAATATTATGCAATAACCTATATACGTAAACAAATGTCTTGCGACCGATTCGCAGTTTACATAGCGGAATCTCGTTAAATAGCCTGACCTCTGTGAGAAACATTTTTGAAATTGTTTGAGTGAAAATAATCGTAGATAAGTTTTGCAAACTCAGTGTAATTTGAGGATAATTCATTCGAATGACAAAGATTGTGGGAAATCTTCGCATAATCCTATTTTATAGGGTCTTTTCGTATGAAATGTCCATTTTCTAAGTAAAAGTTATTAAGTAAAAAAACTAGATGAAATAATGACATTTTTATTCAAAATATATACCCTTATTGTCTGTAAATTTTACCAACCTGTTTTAAATCCCAGAACTGATAAATTCATTGTTTTGTCATTAAATAAAATCTTAAAATTAATTTTTTACTTGTAAATGATTTTCAAAAAATTTACCCTTAACGAATATGTTCAAATTTCTGAACAGATGGAAATCTGTTGGAGACAAGGTAGATGTGTATGAGGACACCTTAATCCAGCTTGTTTCTTCACTGTCTGGAGTGACACATGAAGTCTGGCATTGTAGTGTAACAGACTGTTAATAACAGTTTAGGGGTATTTTTCAATATCTCTGGAGTCGTGTGAATGTTTCACCTCTGGGTAGAAATGAGAAATTATTTATTAATTACATTACCACTCCTTCCCCGAACCCGGTGATTATGTTTCTTGCAGCCTGGGCTGCCAAGTGCGAAACATAAAAAAATACATGATAATCGCGTGTTTCTATTGTCATATTTGATTTCATATTAAACAATGTATGTTCAATAGTAATAATGGTAAATCAAAATATGTAAGGATCAACACAGTAAACAACAGAAGTACACTTGTTCCAGTTTGAATTTTAAAAATAATAATAACGGATGTGTACATTATTTTATTTATTTTTATTTTTTATCTAGACTTTATTTTATTATCATTTTTGCATTAATTTCCTTTTATTACCGCATGTATATATGTTTGCGTATCTATATATTTTATTACATTCACTTATTTTATTTTGTTTATATGTATCACTTTTTTGTTTTGTTATGGAATGGTTGTAGCTACATAGTACCATTACTTATTGCCCACAAGTGGCAGATTGTAATGTCTGAATAAAGTGTTTAATAAAAAAAAAAATAATAATAATAATAACGGACATTTCATACGAAACGAAATAAAACATTATCGGCGCTTACTTACTTGTTTGTTCTGATGAGTTTACTGAGTAACTTTATTTATTAATGCTTATTTATTTACAAGAGGGAGCGGAGTGGCTCAGTGGTAGAGCGCTGAGTTGTGATGCCGAAGGTTCTGGGTTCAATTCCCGCTGCTATTTGATCTGCTAGCGACCGCAGATGGATCCTATGGGATCTAGGACCCTCCCGGGGCTCACTCGGCCTCTATATAAAACGGAGGGAAAATTTAGTGGTTGAGCGTGATCTAGGACAAATCACCTCCTTGCACAACCGTTATCCAAGTAACAGCACAGTTTCTAACATGTACTGAAACCCCAGACTCTTCACGGGTTGTAGTGGTAAAGCTTTTTTTTTTTTTTTTCCAAGAATCTATTGAGAGTAATATAAATGAGACAGAGGTTTGGAAGTGGATGGTTCGATTACGGAAGCAATGAGGAACAGTCTAAAATGGCCTTGGCTTTCTCTACCTTCAGTCGCAATTCACTAAAGCGAATTTTGGAGATGGAATCCCCTACCGGACTACAAGGACATGATCCTTAGAATGAACAAAGCCAAATGTATATCCTTTTACTTATAAAATTGTCCAGGCTGCTCAAGATTAAAAAAACAAACAGGATAAAAATTATGCTTTAACAGAACACAGAACTAAAAAGTAGGAAATAATTTTCAATAATTTTAAAATAAGAATAGATTGATGAACAAAAAAAATCATATAATCGTTAAAAACATGGGATTTAGCTCACTAATGCGAAAGGAGTAGCTTATTGTGCAAACTCTCAGCAACTGTAAAGTCTCTATCATGTACTAAGCTCAAAACCCTAGTTGGTTGGAGCGGTATAGTGTTTTTTTATTAATAAGGTGCTAATCACTAAAATAGAGCCAAAAAATTGCATTGTGGTTTTTCCCAATTGCATTATAATAAGGTGCTAATATAGTTGTTATTTGTTAGGGTAGGAATTATCTTCCAAAATAAGATCGCATTTTTAGTCCGAAATATTTTTGTTTCGTGGCCAAAAAACTATTGACTCTTTCTTGAAGATCTCTACAATGACCACTACCACGTGTTCTAAAGAAGTTAGGAAAGATTTGGAAAAGTTAAGAGTCTCAGATATTAGAAAGAATCGAATTAGGGAGCAGGATGAAAAATCTGGAAGGGTTTCAGTTTGAATAAAAACCAGAAGAGGTTGGACAGTGAGGAAAGTGAACACATGAAGGAATATTGGAGACAGAGAAAAATCTAGCTGAGGAAAGGAAAGAAGTAATAAATAATAAAGTTTTTGCGTGACCCGAAGAAAGAAGTTGGTCAACACGAAAAATAAAAAAGACGTAACACAGCTTAATAAAAAGTAGTCCTAGCATTTCCTTCTTTTCCTCCCAGATCTCCTATCTCTTCATTCATCGGAGATTTGCATCATTCACCTTTTCACTTCAATCCTCATCCTCTTGTTTCTCTCATTTCCTAATCATGACCTCTCTCTTGTCCCTCTCTGCTTCCGTAAACCATTTCGGTTCAGTTTTTCTATTTTTGAGGAATTAAAATATTCCTTTTCTTAGCTTACTTGTATTCCTTTGCAGTAGATATCCACAGAAATTAACCCTCCTCTTAGCATTAATTGAACCTTACTACAATATACACTCCCATATCTTTATTGTCCTAAGATTAATGGTAAACTATCGATTAATTAATTACTGAATATCCGCAAAACCTTTCTCTAAACCATGAAGAAAATATGATATGAATAAAACATTTTTTTTTTGTGAACAAACACATCGTAGAATATTTATCGATAAAAGACAAGAATTATAGTAAGATTAATCTTGAGGTTATTTCTTATTGCCGACCTTTATTATCTTTATTATGGGCTCTTATGTTACAACTAGCGATAATTTACGATTTACTTTCCGAGAATCGTGCATAATTATTTTAAATATATACATATATACCGGGAAAATCATTTTAGTCTTAATAAAATAGCTGTTGTAGGGATAGTCAATAGATCGACAAGTACAGCCTTGATATAAAATCTTAGAAATATATCATTCTCATCTTAATATTATGCAATAACCTATATATACTACTTCTTTTTCTCGCTGTGTCTGTCGCACTGTATATCCTAAAGATCGTCCTACGTCCGCATGACCCAGACTTACTTTCTACGTCCAGACGAACCTCGCGGCACCCGGCAGCCGATGCCCAGGAGCCCGAAGTGAATAGCCCTAGGTCCTGTAATTAGTGAGGATCCGATAGAGAGGAGGGGAACAAAAACCGTGTCTAAACCTAAGGCTCAATGCCCCCCTTGGCTCTGTAATTACGCAGATGACGATAATGGAATCTTCTTTGTGAAAGAAAGGTATCTTATATACCTGAGCACCCCTCCCTTCAGGTGGTTATTAGTTATTACTGCACTTGGTTAAAGGGGTACGGGAAAAAAAATCGAGTGCAAGTTCTTCTTTTGTTCAAGAGGATTTATAGGCTCTTGGACGCAGTAGTCCTTCGAGTTCAAAGATACTATCGCAGAAAATAAATAGAACAAGAGGAAGAAAATAAACATATCTTCAAGAAGGGAAGATATACTAATCTTCAATAATTATTAGTTGACCGTATAATCATTAAAAGAGAGGAATAGCTCAGAGGTAGAGTGCAAATCTACTAAAAAAACAAAACAGAAGTGTAGCCGAATGCTTAAATTGGTCTGGCGTAACTATATTGCTAAGGGGACTTCTAAGACAAGAGGTAAAACACGAAAAATATTCATTCCAATCTCTAAATGTGACGTCCAGCTCTTTTTCTCAATTCAAAACAAAACTTACACGATGTATAGGATTGACTAGCGGGTTTCGCTTTGCTTTTAAGTGAGCATGAATGAGCTAAAGAACCTTCATTTTTTTAAGGTCGTTAATATTTTTCAAAAATATCTAGAGCGACCTCGTGATATATGTGATCTCAGTCACATCCCTTTTTTGCACAACCGTTGTCTTAGAAACAATACAGCCACTACCATATACTAAGTCAAAGACACCTCATGGTTTTCAGTGATACTATTTTTTTATCCTACGTAGTCTAATATAAACAAAATGGCTGTGCGATTTCAAAATTTAAATAGTTGAACTACCCTGCAAATCCGTACAATAAACTAATCGCAAGCGATACATAATGATGTAGTAATATAGTTTATATTCAACCGAGGATTTAAAAGAGTTATTTAATTCTACTCCATGAGGTTTTATGAAAACAGGGTTGCTTAGAAGAGAGAGCTCTTAGTTGCAATGTCGTAGGTCCGGGGCTAAAATCTGGCCGTGACAGACAATTTATTTAATTTGGGATGGACCCTGAGGCAGGTTCTATAAAGTGGGTACCCGTAATAAGGGGAAAACCCCGGCGGTTGAGCGTTATCTCGGACAAATCACTTCCTTGCACAACCGTTGTCCTGGAAACACTACAGTATCTGTATAGATAGGTGTAATCAACATGGCGGATAATATGGCTCGAGTCGAGAACAAAAATAAATAATAATTTAGAATGTAATAGAAAAAATACACAAAATACCTTTTTTGAGATTTTTCCTATTGTATTCTAATATTTACAACTCATGCTCCTTCTTCAGTTTTTAATCATTTTTATTGATAAAATAAAAATAACAAAAACCTAAGAAACCCGCGTATAGTGGTTTGAAATGTAGGCATAGTATTCTCCAACTTGACTATTTTATTTACCAGAAATACATGATGTTTTAGCATGTAAATTGTATTTTTCAAAAAGAGTTATTTAGAGCACTGAGGAATTACAATTCTTTTAGTGTTAATGGTTTTTATTAACCGAGACATCATTTATATCAATTCACTAATAGACTGTCTAATGGCTTTCTGGGAGTAAGTTTCTGCGTCAGTAATCAAAATCCAACTTTACACAAAAGTTTAATTAGCGCTGGTAGAAAGATGTATTATATAGTCAAACCTTGTATTTTTTTTTTTGTAGTATGCCGTAAAATTTTATTATGTTAATAAATACGTTTTCGATATTCAATATTCGATCAATAAATAACTAGTAATAAACCATCACTTTAGAAATAAACAAAATAATCAATAATTGTAATTCTATAAATAATAATGATCTTATTTATTTTATTATTTAAAAAAGAAATAGAGAACGGAGATAGTTGAGGGGTGCAGTAAAAAAAATACCAAATAAGTACCAGACTTATATTTAGTTAGTGCCGAAGTTTCGACCTACAATGCAGGCCATCTTTAAGAGAGAAACAAACAGAACAAAAAATATTTATAAAAACATACAGTAACAATAATATAGTGACATGTAATGTAGAAAAATAGTGACAGATATGAAAATTAAAGATAACGAATATTAAAATAGTGACAGAATATAATACAATTAAAATATAGAGGTTCATATTTATAAGCGCTATTTTTAATTTTTCATATTTATTAACCCAATCAACTATTTTTATATTACATCCCAATCAATTTTTTATATTACATTCCATGCTTATATTTTCAATTTTTTTACATTTCTAACGGTCATTCTACGAGATACCTATTCATTTCTTTCTACATATTCTTGTATTATTATGTTTCATACATTTTACTTATGTACCTCTAGAAGTCCATTATCACACATTTTATATCTTTAATTTACTAGTTTTTTTCTAAATTCCTTTATATTCCAACCTTTTTTTATATGTTAATCTTCTCATTTTGCATCTTTCGGTTTACCTCCTCATTTTTATTTGCCTTTATATTATGTTTACTTTTTTATCCTTTCTGTACATTTAGTTTCTATATTTTATTTTATATTCGTTATCTTTAATTATTATATCTGTCACTATTTTAATTTCTGTTCATTATCTTTAATTTTTATTATATCTGCCAATATTTCAATTGTATTATATTCTGTCACTATTTTAATATTCGTTATCTTTAATTTTCATATCTGTCACTATTTTTCTACATTGCATGTCACTATATTCTTGTTTTTTATTAATTCTCTAAGATACTTGAGATTTGGATCTATTCGCATGTCCCAGGTTTCCACAAGACTTATTTTATTATGTTATATAGATTTATTGTGTTAAAACTCATTGGATACTTTTTATGCTCAAAACGTTTTTAATGTAGAGAAAAATAATAGTTTTTATATTGTGTCACTTAATATGAAATGCCCGTTTGAATAATTTCTAAAATTCAATGTGTATTTGGTGGGCTGACGTTGTTCACTATAAAATTTTCAAATTGTAATGAGCTGTTATTAATTATCTCTTTTCTGTTAATATTTACTAACACTACAGTTGAGCGAACACTGTTAGTATGGCATGTAATATCAAATAGGGCAATGGAAACGCGCTATCCCCATGTAATTTTTTTGTGAGCTTGAACTTAGACATTCGGCAACCTAAGGAAGATACGTTACCCCCCGCGTTCGGGGAAGGGTGTTGTAATTAGCCGTTGGTTTGAGACATTATCAGCTGTTGGCACAGATTATTGCATAAATAATTCATTTATTTTTTCTATCCAGACGTGAAACCATCAAATGAATATTGCACTGCAGGAATATTGACATAAGACAACAAAAACCTGCATTAATTAATCGGAGGAGACTTATACTCTTAAGGAGATGGATTGCGAAGTCCTCTCACACCCGCCTTATTCGCCAAACTTATCTCCAAAAGAAGTTTATCTGCTCAGAAATTTGAGCAACTTCCTTAATTTAAAATTTTTGATAATGATTCTCAGGACTAAAACGCATTTTCAGACGATTTCGCCACAAAAACCTGCTCTTTTCGGTTCTAGGACTGAAAATTTCATAGTAGGTTGGGAAAATATGTAGAAAATTAGGGTAAATATTTTGAAAGAAAATGTTTAGATTTCATAACTTTGTTTTACTTAATGTACATTCCATACTTATTGTACAATTAATGTGCATTTCATATGAAACGACCTAAATTATTGTTATAAGCTGGTACAATTACTTTATGAGACCTGTACCACTACAACTCGTGAAAGGGTCTGTGGTTCAGTACATGGTTGAGATTGTAGTGTTCCATGGACAACGGTTGTGCAGGAAGGTGATTTGTCCTAGATCACGCTCAACCGACAGAGTTTTCCCCATATTTCGAGTACCCATTCTCAGAGGCTGGGTGAGCCCCAGGAGGGTCCTGAATTCCATATGGTCCGTCTCCGGTTGCTAATAGGACTTTCGGTATGGCAACATAGTGCTCTTACCACTGAGCCACTCCGCTCCCTTTCTACTTTATGAGACAGGCTTAAAAAATTAAGCATTTGCTCTAGTGGCGAGCACGAACTTATAAACCGGGACTATAAATGTCTGGCAATAACAATACCTGCGTCTTAGCTCATTGCTCGCGCACGCAACCTTCGCATACCGCCTCGTCTCTTCTCAACGACTGCCTTAATATAATGTAAAGTTTAATATTTTTAATATGAAGCATTTTATGGCGAATTGATAGTCAAAATGGTATCTGTTCCACAGTTTGTCTTTTCGATTTAAGTCACAACAAGTTTTAACTTTTCATTCGTTTCCCCTGTAATATTTTCCAAAAATACAAGTTATTATGGGCTTTAGTATGGAAAAGAGAATGTAATTATGTGAACTTAGTAGATTTCGGTAATCAATTCGTCAAGAAATAAAAGTTTCAACTAACGTTTCGAAGTATAGATATATGTTTCTTGAAACGTTCATTTCTAGATGAAACGAATAGTGAATTGTATACATTCCCCATAATAACATTATATTGTCCATAATAAAGCTCATGATAACTTGTTCTTTTGGAAAATATTAAACGGGAAAAGTTAAAACTTGTGACTCAACTCTAAGCGATAACAGACGGAATAATTACCTTTAAAATATTTGAAATAAAACAAATGAGGCTTGTAAATCAATCATATTATGTATTAGCTTTTCCTTCCCTATTTTATTGTAAATAGAAAATAATTTTGTGGAATTAGAAAATAATTTTCAATAAGTTTAAAAAAGAATATTGATAAACAATAATTTTTTTTTTTGTGAACAAGCGGGTGGTGCTTTTTAATTGTTATATTTTCATAATAACTTTACTTTTTCCAATATCACTTAATAAATTTTTTAAAAATTACTATCAAGCATCCCATGTTTTTTTTTCAAATAATGAATTTTTCTATTCATCGCTCTTTTCTTATTTAAAGTTATTTTCTTCTTTTTTGTTTTGTTTTCTATTAAAGCGTACTTTTTAAACTATTATTTTTTACTGGGTTAGTTCAGCTCTATTGATCACTATAGGATATTTTAGTAGTTTATAGGTTATAATACTGATTCTGTTAAGTTCTGAATCCTGGACAATACGGTCCCTATGGGATGGTCATTTATCTAATCATGAATCTCTAAATCTAAATTCTGTTCGGTTCAAAAAGGCACTTTTCTTAGGAAGTTTGCTATTAACGGATTGTTTGACTTAAAGTAAACCAATGAGGTCGATAAGAAGAGTATTTTAGTCTGCACACGATTCACCAAGTTCTAATTTGGGAAGCGGAAACGGCGTCTCAAAGAACAGAAGGCATTTCTAAGCCTCGCCGAAGAAAATGTACGATGAAAGGGAAATCGGTGGAGAAGAAAGATTCGGAGGAATGGCGGGCATAAACACAAAGGAATGCGTGATAAATATTTATAAGTTCTGAAGTTTCGGGCTTTTTTAAGTACGATTAATTATAAACAATAGACACTTTTTTTCCCTTTTGACGTGAACTAGTCTGAATACATTAATTTCCTTAGTTAAACAATTGATTAACTTATCTATACATATAAGTTTTCCGCCGGGTCTGTCTGTCTGTTCGCGATGAACTCAAAAACTACTGCACGGATTTTCATGCGGTTTTCACTAATTGGTAGATTGATTCATGAGGAAGGTTTAGGTATATAATTTGTCAAGGTTTTGTTTAAATTGGAATATAACGATAATGACGATAATAAATTGGAATTGCTGGAAAAAGTCAAGCCGTCAGTGAGCTCTCATCGAGAATACTGCCTAATCTCTTTGAGATATAACAAAATAATGGGTGGCGGAATGCTTCTCTTTTATAGATCTACAAAAATGGCCTTTGTATTATATATATCTACCTTTTAAGGATAGCTTACTATACCCATAATATCTTCTAAAAAAATTGTCACGTATAATGCGGTAATTGGAATGCTATTTAGAGATCAACAGTGTTAATCCTTATCAACTTATATTCTTTAATTACCTTAAGTATTTCATGCGCATTATTTTAATATTTTGCACCATATAATTTAAATGAATATTTAAAATTACCACGCGTGAAAATAAATTCGTATATAAAGAAACCTATTTAAGTTTGTTTTTATATTTATAATATCTACATAATAAAATAAATTAAAATACTTCCTGCCTTAGTTCACAAATGTGTTAAGTGGAAATTTTTCAAAAATGGATATTGTTATATAAATAATATTGTAAAGTTGTGATCAGGAAGTCATAGATCATATCGTCCCTGAAATTTACAACTATCTAATGCGAAAATCGGTGCTTTTGAGGAGAATTAAAAAAAAGCCGTTTCAAGGTTCAATAAAAATTATTGCCTATGACATTCGTTTTATATTGTTTTTGTGACTAATAGATGTCTCTATATGAATTTTATATTAATTATAAATCCTAAAGCAACTGCTAAGTCGAAAACGAAAACTGTGTTTTTTTCAAATTCGATACTTTGCGATGGCAGGGACGATATGTTAAATGAATAGAGAAGCTATGAAGGTTTCAAAAATATATTGCGAGCTTAACGTTGAACTGTATTTCTTGTTAAATTATTATCAAATTTGACTCCTGTAAAATCTTGTTTTCGGCACTTATCACATATGTGAACTAAGGCATCGATGTATTGTAGTCATTATATTATATTAAAATCTAATGCACATATTCGTATCAAATTGATGATATCCTACGACAGACAAAACATGTAGCCATAAAAAGCTCTACGGCTGTGCTAAGCTAGTATATTAAATAACAAAAGTCATAATTTCGTGTTTGTTGTTGGTTCATTTAACGTCACTTTTTGCTGCTATGGCTACTGTGGGAGTTATAAATTTTACCTATCCAGGTTTAGTTAAGATAGGGATTTTTAACGAGTACCTGACAACGTACAGCCTCGGGACCCGGGACCCGTTTAACGTCCCTTTCGAAGGACGGCGTAACTAAGGATTTCTTACTTGTGACCGTTAATCTCGTGTTTATGCAATCAAGATGTAGATCAAAAAGATCTAGTGAGTCTCATCACTTGAGTGCTAGAGGGCCATTCCTATCTTCCAATAGAATTCCACCATATTCCCATATTCTCACATTATCTTACAATTGACCTATTGCGTACAAGAGATTCTCTCATTCATCCATTATAACTATTTTAAAAAATAAATAAAATAATGGGCTAAGAAAAAAACAATCTTGTGTTTAATGAGAATGAAACCTTTATTTATAATTAAAATTGGATCATATTAATTATACAAGAATAAGAAAAGCACAGGAACTTTTTCATATAGAAGTTTTGAAGAAAAAAATAGCGTTAGGTTTTTTTTTTTTCCTCATCCCCCAAGATTTTATTTATTGGCTTTATGGAAGTGTCCAATGCCATCGAAAGGAAAAAAAAAAGATTTTATTTATAAATAATTGCAATAAACTATTTATTATGAACTTTATATACGATTATAAATGCTATAATTGTTAATGCAGTCCGTAAGCTATTGTATATTGTACTTATTTTAAAAATAAAATCTTGAAGAACGAGGATAAAAAAACTAATATTAATACGATCTAATTCATTACGATTAACTCTGAGGACAAATTTTTGATATGTATATAATCAGGTATGGAATAAAAATTGGCTCACATTTTTTCAGTCAATTATAATAACAATAATAAAGTATTTATTTAACCTAGGAAAGCTCCTTTAAAATAATAATAAAACAAAAAATATAAAAAAAATAAAATAAATTTTGAGTTAGCTCCTAACATCAAAGTAAAAAAAATGAGATAAAAATAATGTAAATATAATTAAAAAAGAGCACAATTAATACTGAATTAGTCATATCGGTGGGAATTTCGAATTTGAGTTTAAACCTCGACGTAACCTTAACCATCCGGTCTCCAGACAAGATGACGTCACATGTCACGCGACCAAACTCTCGTTTCTGATTGGCTTGCAGAAATTGGAGTGCCGACTCACCTGTTTCTCATCGACTGATAGAATATAGTAACAATTTACATGTATTTTTTATTATTCAGTTCAAGTATTAAAAAATATTGCGAATTCAGATCATCTATGGTTTTTTAAGCCCACCTATTTCCAAATCCTCGAGATGATTCTTAAACACGATGATCCCATCACCTAGGATGTTTGGCTGTTTGACGAATTCGTTCTTTAATTAGCTGAGCAACTTTACCTAAACGCTTTAACCAACACAGTGTTATTTGTTTAGTCAACAGATAATAATTGATTGGAAAAAATATTAATCTAGTATTGTGTAATTTCGACCTAAGCTTTATTAATTAACGTATTCGTCTATTAATAGGTTGTAGATAGCACGTTTTAATCTGCAGTTGGATCGGTTTCATATGCACATTAAACCATCACATTGCACATATAATAAAATTAAAAGTATTAAAAAAAAATCACCCGCACAAAATACCATCACCTCTTGCACAAGTAGCCATGTGGTTACATGTAGTAAATTTTCAACTGTTTTTTTTTATGACATGATGTTTAAATATATATATTTGGGATATGTGTGTTCCAGGTAGATTCACCAAGGGGACTACTAGGAATAATGTTCTCGTTCTGGAAATTCTTCCAGTTGCCTTCTTTCGGAGGGAACTTAAGCGACGATACTAAACCCGAGCATGACCAGGTACTGGTTAAATAATATTAACCTAACATATACCTGGGTTCGCTTTCAATTATTATTTAATAAATAAAAAAGTCGTTGATGACTTCTGAGGCGAGCGGTGTAACTAAATGGCTTGTTAATGATTGGTTCAAGGATATCGGGTTTATGTTTTAACAGCTCTAACAACAGAAGTTCGTCACTAATCAAAAGCCCTTATAACTCCTTTTATGTATATTTATATTATATATTACATAATTATATAAACTTTCATAATTATACCGAAGAATAAGTATAAACATTTTTTAAAGTTTATTTCCAAAAATAAAAGTATCTAAACGGCTAACATGGACGATGTGCAACAGTTAATAAAGAATTTATAATATACTTATGGCGAAGATGGATTTTATTTTCTATGCATTGTAAACATCTTTAATGTATATTTATTTTTAAACCTAGAAAACTGGGATTTCAGATTGTCCTTACGTCTTGGAGTAATACCTTGTTAAAAGCATAAAATAATGCTCTTTTAATTGAGATTATTACTTTTTTTTTTTTATTCATTTTTCAACTTTTGTTACAATAAAGTATAATAGATTGCGTAAGAACAATCTTTGTAAACCCCCACTATTCTTGTTATGTTATATTCTAATGCATACTCGGGATAAAGTAAAATATTTCTTAAATGCATAGAACAATTTCATGTGATGAACAGAAAGGTAATAAAGTAAAGAAATATAGTTTGCCCTGAAGATGACAAACGTTGTAGGCCGAAACGTACGCATTTATAATAAATATTTTTTTTCTTATTTAGTGTTATTTTGACTGCACCCACAGGCTAATTATATCCTTCATACTCTATATACATCGTTGTTATTATAGATTTCACTATTTTTTGCGAGAAAAAATAAATTAAAATTTACGCTTAAGGCAATTTTTAATTATTGGTCTAACTTTTTGATATGATGTATTTTATATTATATACTTCTCTTCCTTAGCCACTAGAGAAGGCTGCCTGTGGTGCGGCCTATGCCTTAGCGGTTATGCTAAACATTTTTTTGCGATATCGAAGCCTAATACGGTCTCGGTGGTGTAAGGTGCATCAAACTCCTCTGCTGGATCTAACAGAATTTCTACTCCTTAATAATTCTGAATATTAGTCTTTTAACTTATATAATTTATTTTTATATAATTGTAACTAATCTATTGTCCATTGTTAATTCATTTAACACCTGCTTATGCTGCTATGTCTAATCGGATGATGTTGTAGTGGGAATAATAAATTTTTCCTAGCCAGGTATAGTTAGGATCTTAAACGAGTGCAGGCTCTAGAACCCCATTTTACGATCCTTCCGAAGGACGACATAACAAAGGAGTTTTTACTTAATTTTAAAATATCCTAAGCCCACGTGCCGGCATGCGAACCAGTAATCTTAGACATAGAAGGTTGTTATTCATGTATATCCATGTATTTAATTTTTAATTTTTTTGCTATCTTGTTTATTGCAATGATTTTATTTTTATATATATTTTTTGTTCTTTGTTTACTCAGCCCTTATTGAGGCTTGCAACTTGGGTTAAAATATTTATTTCTAATAAATAGTTTCTTATTTTTAATTAATTAATTTTCCTACCCGGACCATTTTCTCTTCCTTATTAAAAAAAAGTTTAATATTGATACTACCATTTATCAATTAAAGATAGTCTTACAAAAATATCAGGAGTTGGTTTGCTCAGAGTAATAAAGCATTGATTTACACTTCTGATGGTTCCGGATTCAAACCCGTCTGTGACAGATAAATTATTTAACCTATTCCATTGGATATACCTTGTAGGAACTATGAACCCTCCTGGGGTTCACCCAGCATCTGTAAAAGGGCTATCCTAAATGGAAGAAAATTAGCTAGTCGGAGGTTTTACCAAATCAACTCCTGTACAATCGTACAAGTAACAATACAGTCCCTACTTTATACTGAACTCAAGACGATTCTTAGGTTAGAGTGCGTTGTAAATCCCAGTGAAAAATAACTAGGCCGATTTCAAACGTTTATACAAAGATAAGATTTGCCAAAATTTAATCTCTTATCGCCCTAATGCGTGTACACTGATAAAATGGTTCTCCTTGGATTATCGTATTTTTTTTTTATTTTTATTAATCAATTAGAAATGTATAGAAAACTATTTTAATTTTCGAAGCTCTGAGTCTAGTTTAGATGAATGAGTAGTTATATAATAAATAAATTGTTTTAGTAATAACAGAAAACAATTCACAAATCTTAAAAAAACTTCCCTTACATAGTGGATGATTTTATTACTCAATGTTCAAAATGTTTTATAAATTTTATATATGAAAAACAAAAAATATGGCTGACAAAAACACTTAAAAACACCCACTCACCTATTTAATATTTCTAATACTTAATATTAAAAAATTAAGTAATTATATTATAAATTTAATGAAAGAAAAGTAAAAAAGGTTACAACACTGTTATATCCTCTAACCGAATAGTACCGAGGTATGTAACCGGTTACATATTGGAGTTATCAGTAGCTGTTACTACAGTAGCGGAGTTTTCGGAGAATTTTTTTTACACATCTGCGTGTCTGACCTCGTTTCAGATCCGCCGCTTGAAGACATGACAACCATCCAGAGATTAGACTTGAAACCGCTTTGAAGATGTTATCACTTGAAAATAATAGTTCTCGGTAAGCTGAAAGATGTGTAATATTCTTGTATTACTGCAAATAACTCCATGCGTATACTTGCTTTACGGTTTAAAACATCCTAATTTCACGCGAAAGAATTTATGTTTCGAGAAAGGTACAAACAGAACTTACTTAAGGGAATAGATACCACAGCGACAAATAGGCATGCAAATGTAATACAAATAATATTTACATGTTAAAATTATTATTATTAGTCGTAAAGCTCCCAAAGTGGAAGAAGGTTAGTAAAGATGGTTCACGTTTGGGGCTTCTTGTTCTTTTTTGCCTACCGGGTTTTCATTCTTTGCCAGAATTCGGCTTTTCTTTCTTCGCTCCATTTTGTTCCAGTGCTTGGCGCTTTTGTCTTCTCGGTTAACCTCCCACTTTTTAACTTTAATTTTAAAACCGTCCAGATCTGATGAAGAAAAATCTCACATATACGCCCAACACCTCTTCAAAACCTTTAATCCACACCCTGATATTCTCAACCCTATTCACATTGAGCGTATTGAAGCAGAACTGGATATCCCACTACAAATGTCTCTCCCACCTAAGGCTTTTCATCCGTCAGAAATATCCAATATTATTCATAGTTTACCTTCCCGTAAAGCTCCTGGACATGACCTTATTACAGCTCACATCCTAAAATCCCTTCCTCGAAAAGCTATCCTATTCCTCACATACATATATAATTCTGTAATCCGTACTACCTATTTTCCTGATACATGGAAACTATCTATAGTAAAAATGATCCCAAAATCCAAAAAGCCTCCAGAACTCCCATCCTCTTATCGTCCTATCTCCCTTTTACCCATAATGGGCAAGATCCTCGAAAAACTCATTCTAAAACGTATTTATCCCATCCTAGATAGTAACCGCATAATCCCAGACCACCAGTTTGGTTTCCGAACATCCCACTCCACTATCCAGCAATGTCATCGTGTGGTGGATGTTGTCTCCTCTGCATTGGAGCGTAGATTGTACTGTACGGGAGCCTTTCTCGATGTAGAACAGGCTTTTGATCGAGTCTGGCATCCAGGTCTCCTTTACAAACTCCGACAATTCCTTCCTCCTACATACTTTTTAATCATTCGCTCCTTTCTAACTGGCAGAACATTTAAAGTAAGTCATAAAGGTTCCTACTCATCCCTCTATTCCCAGTCTGCTGGCGTTCCTCAAGGTAGCATCCTCGGTCCTATCCTTTACACAGTATATACAGCTGACATTCCAACCCATCCTAACACCTTCATTTCCACGTATGCTGATGACACATGTGTGTTATCTGTTAATAACGACCCATATATTGCATCCCAATCTCTTCAATTACACCTATCAAGCCTCGAAGAATGGTGTCGGAATTGGAGAATTAAAATCAATCCCAGCAAGTCCCATCAAATTACCTTTACCCTTCGTCGAAAACCCTTGACTTCCTGTCCTACTGTATTCTTTAATAGTACTCCACTTACCCCTGTTGAACAGATTCGCTACCTGGGACTCAACTTAGACAAGCGTCTTACTTGGAACCCTCACACAAGACTGAAAAGACAAGAAACAGCTAGACGTTTCCGACTACTTCAACACATATTAGATAAGCGCTCAAAGCTTCAGATCAATTACAAAAGACTTATTTATGTGACTGTTATAAGGCCTATATGGACTTATGGAATTGAACTATGGGGCTCCACCAAACCATCGAATTCCTCTCGTATCCAATCCTTGCAATCCAAAATCCTTCGCAAAATCCTAAACGCTCCTTATTTTGTCACAAATAAAACCATCCATAATGACCTTAACGTTCCATATGTTACCGATTTAGCCCATTCCAGATACCTATCATTCCACAATAAACTTCAAACCCATCCAAACCCACTAGTTTCCATCCTTGCATCCAATTCCATCCCGGACAATCCTCCTAGGCGTCTGAAGAGAAGATGGCCTCGGGACCTTCTATTATAGAACTTTATTAGAGTGCTGCCAGTGGGTAGTATCTCTACATGTGCTATCATGTATTATTTACTCTTATAGCAATTGTACTAGATGTATGTATTACAGTTGTACAACTCAATAAAATAAAAAAAATAAAAAAATAAAAAGTTTAAAACCGTTTCTTTTTTGTATTTATGTCTTCGTATTAGTCTTAGTAATTTTGGCTAATTCTAAATTATTGGAAGCTAATTAGGTTATTATTATTATTATAAAAATGATGTTATTTTAATAAATAAATGTTATACGTAGGTGATATATTTTGTTTCGCCAAAACTCCTAAACAGAAGTGCGGAAAATGAGGACAAGTAATGTTGTTTGTTGTTTGTTCAGTTAACGTCTCTTTATGCTACCATGGCTAATCGGACGATGCTTAGCTTGTTTATTCAAGTTTAATTAGGATAGGGTACCTGACATCGTAGAGGCTCGGTACTGCCGTTTAACGCCCCTTCCGAAGTACGGTATAACCAAGGATTTTTTACTCCCTGAGTACCTGCCAGGCTATGAACCCGCGATCTTAGACATAGTAGGACATTGTTTATGCCAACCAATAGACCACAGGTCGCCCCAGTTAAGCTATTAGTAGCGCTCCTCTAACAAAGAAGTAGCCATACCTCTTACCTACCATAGTTATAGGTACATTCAATAAGTAACCAGTACATACATCCCAGCTACTGATACCTATAATACGTAACCGATTACATAGATCTAGTGCCGTTTCAAGGATAATGTTACTGGAGTCGGAATCGTTTTTGCTGACGTCATCGCGATTATTACACGAGCACCTTAGAGTAATTAGCTTCATCGTCATAAAGTGTCGCCATGCTTACGTCATCGTGTCGGAAGCGTTTTTACGCTTGGCAAAACGATTGTACTAAAATATATTCAGTCCTTTCAGAATAATAGTTT
Organism: Arma custos; assembly: GCA_037127475.1. Classification (NCBI taxonomy): domain Eukaryota; kingdom Metazoa; phylum Arthropoda; class Insecta; order Hemiptera; family Pentatomidae; genus Arma; species Arma custos. The sequence goes on along the minus strand of CM073765.1, from coordinate 22,114,526 downwards.
GATAAGGATAGTTTTAGAAATTGAGGTCTAAACAATGTTTAAGAGACATCTACAGTCAATGGAAAACAAGTTTCATTGGAAATTTTCTTTTGTTATAAAGAATACCTTCATATGGAAACCATCTGCGTAAAACCGACGGATATCAAAAAGATCTATAGCAGATATTTTTATACTTTTTTATTTCATAAAATAATTCTTGTTCTTTGTTCTATTATTTTATATTCTATTAATGTATTATACTATTGAATTATTCTACTATTCCTAATTATTGAGATCTGCAACGATTCATCGATGGTAAAACGATTACTGATAATGCATATAAATTATTATTTTAAATTAAATGAGGAAGCGGAATAGCTCAGGTTGTAAAGTGATGAGTTGCTGTGCTCAAGGTCTTGGGTTCAAATCTGTGACAGATAAATTATTTAATCTGTTTACAGCCACGGATGTACATACCCTCCTATTGCTCACCCAGCCTCTATTGGAGGAAAAACCTGGCGGTTAAGGACAATAACAGACAAATCACCTCCCCACACAAGCATTGTCCTTATGAGAAACACTACAGTGTCTACCATGTACTGAACCCGAGACTCTTAAATGGTTTTAGTGTTTCTGGTTTTTTTATTCTTTTCACAATACTACATGATTTTTTTTGTTTGTTTAAGTAACGAATTAAATTAAAACCTATTAATTCCAATATAACATATAAACATGATATACCACCTATTTCATTATAAAAAAAAAGTAATTTCAACAGCATATCCTTATGAATGAATCTTTAAACTAATGCTCCATATAATGGTATGGGGAAAATTGGTTTAAAATATGTAAGTCTCTTGAATGAATTTACTATTTTTTTTAAGTTCGAATATTTAATTCATTTTTGGCTGGTTCAATAAAACAATATTTTTATTAAGTCCTATGAAATATATTCATTAAGATAAATAAAAAAATACAAACATTTGTATGGGAGATTTTAAAATAGTGACCGTACATTTTTTTTTTCTTGGCCAAAGCATTGTTGTATTGTACTGATTAAAACTTAAATAAAAAATCATTCTAGTCTTTAGTCGTCCATTTTGAAATCCACTCTGATTTAAACGGAAGAATTGCATTTATTCCTTTAATTCAATAAATAGATTCGACAGAACAAAATTTTGGTTACGTTTGTTGTATCAGATTCACCGACAATAAATAACTTAGGCCAAGTTCACTTTATTTTTTCTATATCTAATAAAATCAATACTTGACATACACGAAGTTTTTAAATTAATATTATTAAGATAGGTGATAAGAAACACTCCAAATTTATTTATCAAAAAAAAAACATCAAAGAGGCAGGCCGCAGCGTTATTTGGATGATACTTAGAGAATGAAAAGTTAAATTAAAAAATATTATTAATTAAAAAAAAAGTATTTTTTAATTAAAAAATAAAAGTTGATAACTATAATTTAATACTATGGGAATGCATGAGTTACAGAATAAAAAGGTTTACAAAAATATGTGAAATTATTTTTCTTTAAAATACTTTTAAGATCTGAGGACGATCGACTCTATATTTTTTACGTTATTTTTTTAAATAATATTAATTTTTATTATTATTTAAATATGATAATATTTAAATAATCTTAAGAATTTATATCTGGTATCAATATTTCGACTTATTCTTCCTCAACAGCGGACTGTAAATCTGTTTCTATTTAACGAATCTATGTTGACATGTGTTTTATGTTTTCAACCTCTTTGGATGCTGTTTCTAAGACTGAGAAAAAAAGATGAAAAAAATCTAGTTCGTTCTTGACAGAAAGTAAGTGCACAAGGAGCTACAGTAAACAGACTTACGCATTGTAGGGTTCTGTTTGGTTGTTTGGTTGAATAAATCAAGATTTAAATAGGAACAGTTCTTTCTATATTTAATGACATCTGGTATTCTAACTTTGGAAGAAAAATACTTCTCTTCAGCCTTAAGATCTTAAAAGGAGCGAGGAAGCTCAGTGGTAGAGTGCTGAGCTGCTGTGGATCCCGGGTGTAAATCCAGACGTGGCAGATAAATTACTTTATCTTTTAACAGCACTATATGGATTGAGTGGAATGTGCAGATCCTCCTGAGGCCCACCCAGCCTTTACCAAGCGGGTAACCTTAAATGGACGAAACATTTTGCGGTTGTGCGTGATTTCTGACGTCACCTCCCTACACACCCTACACGTTATCTTATAAAGAGCAAAGAGTCCAAGTCCCCTTATTGTCTATACTAATGTTCCATAAAATGATACGGAGAAACTCGAAATAAAATATAAAGAAATGAGACGTATCTAGAAAGACTTACAGTGCAATAATTGACTCTAATGAATAATTTTTATGTTGGAATATATTTGGAGTCTATAGACTCTCCTGGGGTTCACCAAGCCTCTATAGTATAAAGTAAAATATAGTATAAAGTCGCTACCCATATTGGGGAGGAAATCAGGCTGTCGAGAGTGTTTTTAGCCAAATCAGTTCCTTGTATAACCGTTGTCTTAGAAACAATACAGTCCTATCTACTGAACCCAAGACATTTTACTGAATCATGGGTTTTCTACAGATCTTAAAGTTAAAAATAAAAATTGTCATCAACATTTCTACCTTAATTATGATCAATTTCGGACTTTTAAATTATCTATATATATTTTTTAAATATCATAAATAAACGATTTATACAACAATACTTTTACCATCTTCAATTTAATCTCAATATCATTAAATCACACATCAATAACTCTTCTTTCCACCCATCTTTACATACAGAGACTACTGGTATGTATGTAAGGCAAATCTCATGAGAACTAGTGCAAATTGTTTCGGAACTATTCAGATCATTATTCTGTTGTAAAAATGGTTCAAAAATTTATATGTTTTTATTTGACGCCAGATAATTTGGTCGGTAAACGGTTGACTTTGTACAAAAATATACAGCGCATTAAAATATCTACTTTCTCAAAGAGCAAGTATTTTCTCTCATAAGGAAATTTCAGCTAAATTACACGCATTTCTTCTTCAGTTACATAATGTTTATAGTTCCAGAAAGGAAGATCCTTTTAAATTCTTCAGAAAAAAAATATAATGATCCTATTAAAATGTTCACAAGCGTTATATCGTTTTATTTCAACGACAATGAAACCACTTTATATAATAATATGTTACAATATTTCTCTTTGTTTAGAGATAAGGTCAATAATATTAAATATTTTTGTAGGAAAATATTACAATATTACGCATTTAAGGTTCAATAAATAATATTTATAAATGTTGATGATAAAAAAAAAATTATTATTCATATATCACACAAACATTTTTAACGATACAACTATCGTTTCAATAAAAACTTTTCCATGCTTAATAAAAAATTATTTCATCCATACATACATAATAATTATTTCCACGATATGGACATTTGATGTTTAGAATATTAAGCTATGGAGTGCGTTTATATATGCATAAAATAGAGTTATTTCTTTATTATATTGGCGATTTAGATTTAAAAATCGATATCGTTTTTAAGTTCGTTTTGGCAATTTGGGACCACGTGCCAATTTCAATTCCTTCTGATTTGATGTAATTTTTAAATATATAACTACGAAATGAAAAATATTTTGTTGTAATATTTTTATTTTTTATATAAATTATTTTTTTTTCTAAACAAGGCCATTGTAAACATATCTAGATAAAGATATAATCAGAAATTAATTAAGGAAAATGTACATATTTCAATAAACATTTCATGAAGAAATAAACGTTTGAACTAACATTTCGAAGCATAGATGATAAAATATGTTTATATATTTCATCAAGAAATGACTACCGATATATACACATTTCCCATAATTACATTATTTTTTCTTTACTAAAGGAATAAAAAGTTAAAACCTGTTGTAACTTAATTCGCAGGGACAACCTGCGAAATAATTACCATTACATTGCCTTTTTACATTTTATTTTATTTTACAAATTTAAATTTAAAAATGATAAATGATTCAACCAGCGGAACTGATACTAACTATTTATTTTTATTAAATTTAAAATTTATACACAGACATAGAAAAGGATTAAATAACGAAATGATTAAGTTTTTGTTATCGCATAGGATATACCAAGAATATTGTTATTTTCACAAAAGAAAACAAATCGATTTTTAACAAAAACATTTATACATACTTTTTCCTAACAACTCATTTTATGAACATTAACAGACTGAAATTTTTTAACCAGTACCACTACAACCCGTCAAGGCCTGGGGTTCAGTACATGGTAGAGACAGTACAGTTTCATAGACAACGCTTGTGCAGGGAGATGAATTGTCCTAGATCACGCTCAACCGCCAGATTTTCCCCCATTTTTGGGTACCCATTTAAGAGGCTAGGTGAGCCCCAGCCCAGGAGGGTCCTAGGTCCTTTATAAACCATCTCCGGCCGATTTTAGACTAAATAAAAGTCTTGCCCGCAGCGGGATTCGAACCAGGATATTCGGCATGGCAACTCAGTGCTCTACCACTGAGCCATTCCGCTCCCAACAGACTGAAATAAGCCTGAGAAAAGAAATGCTGAAAGACGCCATGAAATTTTCGTGTATACGATAAAAAACATCTATTATTTCGTGACGCACAGGATCTTAATCTTCGCCATAATTATCAGTAGCCTTGAAAATAACAATTATCATAAAACCTAATCAACCGACCAGGAAACAATTTTCAATTGAAAAAAATATAACAACAGCAATAAAAGAAAAAAAACTCGAATGATATTACAGGCCATTCAGTAGAAGTAAAAAAATAGGAGTTTTCCTAACAAAGTTTTTTTTTTTAATAAATAATTATGGTTGCAAATATGTAAGAATTAAAAATACTAATTAGGGTGACTTCTAGTGAACATTCCATTTTTATTAATGATGATACCATGTACGAATCCGGGCGTGACAGAATTCATTAACAGTCAAGAATGTCCAATTCAGCCTCCTTGGGCTCACCCAGCCTCAATTGGGGGAAAACTAGCGGTTGAGCGTGATCTTGGACAAATCATTTCTCTACACCAGCTTTGTTAAGAAACATTACAGTATAAATAATTCAGGGTGTTAATTCAATACCCTTTGTGTTTTTTTTTTAAATACATATATATATATATATATATATATATATATATATATGGTTTACTTTATACCCTGATACTGGCTTAAAAGTTTGGGTTGAACGTTGATTTTTAGAATAAAAAAGCTATTATAATGGTTGCACTTCAATTATTCGTTTTATCATTATTTTTGGTATCTGTCCCGTAGATTGTCGCTATCGAGTTAATTCACTACTAGTTTTATCTTTTTATACGCTTCCTTTTCAATATTCTCGAAAATAAAATTAATCGAGAATTTAAGTATGGAAAAAAGAGTGTAATTATGGGAAATGTGAGTATTTCGGTAATCATTTCATCATGAAATGAACGTTTCAACGAACATACATCATGGTCTAAATTTCGAAATGTTAGTTGAAACATTTATTTCTTGTTGAAACGATTTTCAAAATATACACATTTCTCAAAATCACAGTATTTTTTTTTCATAGTAAAACTCACGATTATTTTCTGTTTCGAGAATATTAGAAAGGAAGCGAATGAAAAGTTAGAACTTGTGACTTTGAGATACTTTGAGACAAAGGTTCCGGGTTCAAATCCTGGCCGAGGGCCTATCTTTTCTCTTTAAAAAATAATAAAAAAAATAAAAATATTTAAGAAACTCAAAAAAATGACCAATAATTATAAAAAAAATATAAATAGTAATATGACGTAAGTCAATAAGATCCTAAAATTAAATTAATGTTCAAAGAACTTCGTTCTAGTGTATTCATCGCAAAAATGGCGAGAGCACGAGGACATGGGATCTATGAGAGAAAAGATTTGTCCTCGGCCGGCAGGCGGCCGTGGGTAGCTCAACTGGTAGAGTGATATCACGGTGAGACAAAGGTTCCGGGTTCAAATCCCGACCGAGGGCCTATCTTTTCTCTTTAAAAAATAAAAATATTTAAAAAAATGACCAATAATTATAAAAAATATAAATATTATATATATTAGGAGAAGAGCGAGGCCTGATCAACTTTGCTTATTTCATGAAACTTAAATAAATAAAAAAAAATCATTAACTCATTTTTATTTCTGAAGAATGGCTTTATCTTTTTTAAGGAACCGTTATCAATTTCTAGACTCACGAATGACAGTTAAAGAATGTGGAATGATTCATAGAAAAAGTATTACACAGAAAATATACGCAAAAAGCTGTACTAAAAAATTAGTAAATTATTTATTTATTTATTTTGCAGTTTTGAGTGTATTTAACAAGTTTATAACGATTTAACAATCTACTACTGAAAGAATCATACTTTGACTAACTATTTTTTCTAGTTATGTGATAATTTCGAACGGAATAATTTTTTTACTATCGAATTTTGAATATTCCGACGAACTCTATAGTCTGTCCTACTTCAGTATTTTAAAATAGTTCTTCAGCATCCAACTTGTTCATAGGAACTCTTCTTATGGGCACGTCTTAAAGAACATAGTTTCTGAAAAAACACATAATTTTTTAACACGCTTTTATAGTTTTGCCTGTATATACTTATGTTTGTAACAGAATCTTTGAACTCGGTTTTTGGCCACTTCAAAACATCGAATTAAATTGAAACTATAAATTTTTAAATGTTGAGAAATTCAAAAGTTTGTTACATCATGAAAATTTGTTATATATAACATACAACAAAGCAGGCGTTGTAAGTTAAATATTATTATATATAAATTAATGTATGTCAATTCTAGAAATGGCTAGCTAGCTCTTAAGATCCCGGTATCACAGAACTAGAAAATATTCCAGTATGCTAATAGGAGTATAGAGGAAGGCATTAGAAGCGGTTCTGATATCTGTGCCACTGTCAAGTACTGGGTCAGCAATCTATAACGGATTCTCCCATACTTTTGTATTGTAAACATATTACATAATATATGAGAGGAAACGTCGGCACTAACTAAATATAAATCTGGTACTTATTTGGTGTTTTTTTGACTGCACCCAACTATCTCCGTTCTCTATTACATAATATGTTTACAATAATATTAGAAAGAAATAAGAAATATATGCTTGAGATTGGTGAAGGAGCACTATTTCTTGATCAACGGTTACACAAACAGGTTATCTGCCAGGTTTCCCCCCAAACTCACAGAAGGATCAGGTATCCTCATTATAAGAACTGGGGATTCCCAGGATGGTAACCCTACCAAACAGTAGATTCGAACAGAAGTCTCGAAAATACAGGGGGAGGGGGCAAACCCGTCAACGTTTTGACAACTCGACGTTTTGAAAAACTCTCTTTTTCTTTTAATTATTTTTAATGTTAGTTAACAGAGTTCAAATGTAGGTTATAAAGTTAAGTTTCTCACTAACTCAGTCTTTTTAAAATATTAAAATAAATTTGTCTGGAATCTTGGTAAGTTTGGACCTGAATAACTTCACCGTTAGGAATTTTAACATGTTCGGGATCAATAGCGGATAACTCAAAAAATTTCATATATTTATTTTTTTACATTCCCTTTTCTAAAATTGGGAAAAGTCTGAAAAAGTCAATTTTTTGAAATTTGAGTCATCCCCTATTGATTCTGAATGCTTCACTTGATCGATTTTATCGGAGCATATTTCAAAAAGGAGTTACTTGAGGTGTAATATGGTTAGCATAACAACCTATGTCCAAGATCGAGAGTTCGCAGTTTGGTAGGTGGCGTTAGGAATTTTTAAAGGTACCTAGTTAAAAATTTGGTTATACCGTCTTTTGGAAGGGTCGTAAAAAGGCTCATAAGCCTATGCGGCGTCAGGTATTCGCTAATGATCCCTATCCTAATTAGGCCTGGATAAACTTTAAAACTCCCATAGTAGTATCGTCCGATTAGCCATAGCAGCATGAAGTGACGTTAAATAAAACAAACAAACGATGCCCATGGACCTACCGAAGGCTTGTCCCATAAGCCTAACGAAGAATTGATTATTACATGAAGAAATTTACTACAGCAATTAATTGAATCCTTAAATTATTTAAATAAAAGTAAATAGAAGCCTTACAATCGGATAAAGATCCAAAAAACAAATATATAAATACAAATTTAATAACAATTTTTTATTTTTCAGTTATGGTTCCTAGAGGGTATGTTATATTGAAGATAAAATTGATTTTAGTGTATTAATGATATATATAAATGCATAAACAAAAAAATTAAACGTTTTCCTTGTTTTGTTTTTATTGTTTTTTTAAATATTGAATTGTAGAATCTTACTTGAATTTTAGTTTTCTGATTTAATTTCTAAACTTTGAACTTTGAACCAAACCCATCATCATAAAAATTCCTGCTTCCGAATCCCGGAAGAAGGAAACCATTTCGAAAAGCAGCCGTCAAACATTTCTACAATTCTTTATGGATTCCAACTTTTAAGAGAAAGCATAAGTCATCCGAAGATAAATAAAGGGAATACAAAATATTCCACAGCTGTTTCCAGAGGGAGAATGCGACATCTGGACTGGTTGGGAAAGGTCTGGAAAGGGCCTTCTGCATCTCTACCGGAAGCTCGTAAAAGACGGAGTCCACATCTGGATTACATGTGTCCGCCTCTAGCAACTCGTGTAGTTAATCACTCTGCAAGTCTTGTTGCAGTTGTAACATGGAGTTAAAATATAAATCAAAGGTTCAATATTTATGAAAAATATAAAATAACTATTCTCCAAGTACGTCGCTATAATATACGTAATAATTCATCTATTCTGCGCTATCCAAATAACAAATAATCTCAAGTTCGCTAAGTTATGAGGTATCCACTCCAGGTAATTTCAAGAGGACAAATCCCGTAATGAATGTTATAATGCATCATTTCGTTTATTCTTTTCTTGATTGGTAAAGATAACAAAACATTTTAAAAGCAGTGGTTACCAACCTGAGATGCGTAAATACAAGTCAGTTGTAAGGGGCACGAGAACATACGAAAATAAAAAAAATCCCTCTACTCTTACATGAAATACACTTTTCCCATTCTCTTCCTTATACAGAACCCAAGACCATTCCGGGGTTATTTGTGGTGTTTTTTTTAAACTAATTAGATATAAAACTGATTAAAGAAAATAATTTTAATAAGGTTAGTTAGTCCTCATTTTAAACTGGAAATAAATTATATTTTATATAATTAATTTTAATAAACCTGTAATAGCTTATACTTTTATGATGAATGTGGTTGAAGGGACCGGTTCGACTCTGAACTGGAACACATGATCACAGTTCACACTTCCTGTCTCTTCTCTCAAGCCTATAATTTCTTACGAATTATTATCTGTCGCTAAATCTAGGAATTTCCGAAAGGTCAGTTACCTCGTTTTTTCAGTTAATCAATTTCTAAAATCACAGAGCTCTGATCAAGTATTTTTTTCAAAATTTTAAGCAAAAAAAAAACGCAACCAAACACTTGCAACCACTACAACCCAAGAAGGGTCTTGGGTTCAGTACATGGTAGAGACTGTCCAATGAAGGCTCGCAAAGTATCCATCTTAGAATGATCCCGAGACCTTCTGCACGGCAACTCTGCGCTCCTCCACCGAACCACTCTTTTTCTTTAAGAAACTTAACTGTTGATTTTATTAGTTTTAGCAGTGTATATTTTAGTGATTGAATTAACAGTTACATAACAAAAAGTACAATAAAAACGTCCGTAAATTGACCCATAGAAGCACTGTGCGCTTAAATATATCCTTCAGTAATTGAAAGTAGTTGAAACTGTAAAATATTCTGATATTAGTTAAAAATATTCGATTCTTAACTAGAGCAGGACAAAAAACTGCTGATATTACCACAAATCCTATTGTTCTGTTCAGATATTTAAATTTTAAATATCTTTATTTTATTTAATAATTTAAATCATTTTTACTTTTTTTTTCTTGTTTACTCCACTAGTTTCATTTTTATATATTATTTTATTATTATTATATTTGTCTCTATTTCAATTATTTTATTTGCAAAAAAATTTAATAACAGACTACCTATAAGACCCTAAGAAGACCCTAAAGAAGACCTGGAATGTGGGTCGAAACTTCGGTTTCTAATAAATAATTTGTCACTATTAATTCTTTGACCTCCACCCGGACTATTTTCTTCTGCATTTATTTATATTATATTATATTTTAGAGATTTATTCTCTCATTTAAAAATTTATATTTTTATTATAGCCATTTTATTTTGTTTCTTCATTATTAAAGGGATGTAAAATACAACTGTTAGCTGAGCAGTAAATCAAATATTGTTGAGAATTAATGGAAATATCCTAATATTTGTGGTTAATTAGCACATAGTTCACTATCACCCAACGCTTTGGAAATCTGCAGAGGCTCGCCACTTCTTTCAGTCTCCAGTTGAAGACTGGCAATCGTCTGAATGAAACTTTATACAAATATCCAGAAATTTTTTTTTTATTACTCTTCTTAGCAGTTGTATTCTATTCACAGAAAGGTTTATCCAAGAATTTCTGATTAAACTAACTAAAAGCGACTAAAAAGAACTTCCAATGAAACCTGCAAACATAAAGAAACATTCGATACTAAGAAATAGCCCACATTTGTACAAAGATTTCAAAGAAAAAGCCTGTACTAAAGAAAGAAAAAACAAATATAGTAGAATAATTAATGGCGAGTGGGAAGAAAGATAAACACACTTAAAAATAGGATCAAAGAAATTTCGAAAAATAATAAAACAAATAATTAAATAAATATTTTAAAATGGTGATTCAACTATTTCTCTACTTTTATTTCATTAAGTAATGATTGTGAATTGGAGGTAAATTAAAACTAATTGTAACCATTTTCAAAAAGTACAAAAAAGCACTTTAAATTTTTTACTTCTTAGTCTTTTAGTTGTAGATATATATTAATAAAATGTTATTCTACTCATTTTCCTTATATATAGCACATTATCCTATTGTACTTTTCATTAATAAAATAAAAAAATTAATAACCCTGAAGAATGCATTACAATTCCCAAAATGTAATTAGGAATTGATGAAGAGTATGTTTCCCCAACGAAAAGGAAGGGGTCGCTTATTTGTTAGTTGCTTCGACTAATTACCTAATTATGACCAATTAAATAAACAGTTGAACTCAGGCCGGCCAATGTCTTTTGAACTCTATTCAATCCTTCAATCCTTCCGCTTGTCTCATCTAAAATAATAAACTAAATATTGCCCATTTGTTCCAGAAATTTCAACGAAATAGTAGGGATTATTTTAATATAAATGATTTTAATAATAACAACTTTAAAAACCCGTAGCACTATTAGTGGGGGAACTATTATTAAAACGGACTTATTACATTTTAAATAATTTTTGTTCTCCACACGCGCCATTTTATTCGACATGATCCACAACCTACGAAGTGTCTTAGGTTCAGTACACGGTTGTGACTGTACTGTTTCTAAGCAAAGAGTTCTGCATGGAACTGATTTGGCCGAGATGACACTAAACTTCCAGATTTTCCCCAAGTTGGGGTGTCCACTTTATAGAGACTGGGTGACCCCAAGAAGGTCCGCAGAACCCCTCAGGTTCTGAATATGATTATTCAATATTCATATTTAACTATTCTCTATATACTATATATTATGTTACTCCTAATCTAAAGCATAAGTACTGGTAGTATAGGTGGTACCTATAAACCAATCTTTTATAGGTTTATTACTATTTACTATATATTGTTATTTTCTCTTCAAATAAAAATTAAAACAATAAACAAGAAATTATAAATACGAGATCCTGAAATTAAGTAATGTTCAAAGAACATTCGTTCTCGTATATACATCGCAAAAATTGTGAGAACACGGGGACATGGGATCAGATAAGAGAACAGATTTGTCCCCGGCTGGTAAGTGACTCCGGTAGCTCAATTGTTAGACTACAGAGGACCCGGGTTCGAATCTCGGCCGGGGGCATGTCTTTTCTCTTCAAATAATAGTTAAGTATTAATAATAGTTAGTTAATAGTTAAAAATTAAAACAATTAACAAAAAATTATTAAAAAATACATCATTTATACTTCGAAATGTTAGTTGAAACTTTTCTTTCTATTTGAAATGATTACCGAAATCTACTCATTACCCATAATTTCACTCTCTTTTTCATATTAAAGCTCAGGATATCTTGTATTTTTGGAAAACATTAAAAAAAATTTATTTTTTTAATAATTAATGCATTGAAATTTACAACTTTATTATAACAATACATGTAAATGACTGGAATGGTACATATTGGCATGAATAAAGCCAAGTAGAGAAACAAACCCAGTGGTAGTACTCAAATAACAAGCTCAACTTAGAAGCTCACGAGGTCCTCTTCTTTTCAGAGGTCTTAGAGGATTATAAGGAATTGAATTGGGTTTGAGTGGGAATAAAGTTTGTCATGAAAAGATTGATATCGGATTTAGATATCTTCAATAAGGAGCATTGAGAATTTTACGAAGGATTTTGAATTATAACAATTGAATACGAGATTAATTCGATGGCTTAGGGGAGCCCCAAAGCTCTCCAGGAGTCCAGATGGGTCTAATGATTGCCATGTATATTAATCATTTGTAATTCGTAGCTTAGAGCGTTAGTCTATTAAATGTGGAAGTTGCCTGAAACGGCGAGCTTTTTCTTGTCGTTTCAGTCTAGTATGATGATTCCAAATATTAAAAATGAAAAGATAAAACTTGTAACTCAACTCGAAGCGACAACCTGCGGAACAAATACCATATTTTTCATCTTGTGCTTCTAGTATATGTTTGTTGATTGTACGGATAATCGAAATGAATCAATAGCTTTGTCCGGCAGCGGACGTTTTATCTCGATAATATGTAACCGCATGACCCAGAGCCACAGAGAGGCCTATTGTCCGGACTCATGTTGATGTCTAGTAACTGACCCGTAGCTCCGGCTAGCATATCAAACATCTTGAGCCACGACAAAAAAAAAGATCGATTCTTATCTAGAAATCGCTCGGACGATGTTTCTTTCATCCAATCCTGTCGGATGTGACCTATTATCTCAAAGAGGAGTTGAGACAATCATTCTAGACAATGCTAACGGATGACCCTTAAAATCCTTTTGAACCTAGCATTATCAAGTGCCAATTCGAATTACTCGAATGTTTTAATAAAGTTCCGAATAGACTTTATTTTATTTAATGTAGAATATTCAATATTTTGAAACAAATAAATGTTTGTGGGTACCTAAGTGTGTACCCATAGGCTCAATAGGAGGGTACAAAATAAGTACTAAACTTCAATTTCTATAATAATATCGGGGTACCTCTACTAAAACACTAAGTACCTAATTTGTTAAATGGCTATTAATTTTAATTTTTTAAATGATAACTTTTGTTCCATATTTCAAGTAGGATGTGCAAGTGGAAATTTTGTAGTAAACGCACCAGATTTTTTTTTACCATGTGTTTATTAATTTCATATGGAAATTACAAACGTTGGATTTTTCTTCAAGTAAACATACTTAAGATAGAATAAAATAATGTTTAAACTAAACCACATAACAAACATCTAATAGTTAATCATTATAACAATGTATATATCTTGTATAAATAAAAGGATTAGTTCCCAAGAAACTGTAGTTAGCGTAACAAACTACTAAGCCCAAGATCGCGGGTTCGTAGCCCTAAAAATCCTTAGTTACGCCGTCCTTCGGAAGGGACGTTAAACGGGGGTCCCGAGCCTGTACAGTGTTAGGTACCTGTTAAAAATCCCTATCGTAATTAAACCTGGATAGAAAAAATTTAGAGCTCCCAATGTAGTATCGTCCGATTCGCCATAGCAGCATAAAGTGACGTTAAATGAACAAACAAACAACATAAGGCATAAGGCAAACAATTGGAAGGTTATATTATGTATCATTGTTATAATTTCCTGAAAACTAAATATCATATTAAATTCATGTAAATGAAAACGTTTCCGAAAGTTGTTTATCTAATTAAATTAAATTTAATCAAATTAAATTAATCTAATTAAATTTAATTCATGTTATATGCTAAAAAATCCCTTAATTGTATCGTTCCAATAATTTTGTGTCCTGAGTGGCATTTGTTTATTCCATACAGCTAGGTATAAATTAAAATTTTCTGAAAGCTCTATTGTACTATCCGTCTGTTGCTACTGCTATTATTCATTATATTGACAATATCTATATATGCTATATAGTTTTGTTTATAGATTTCAATTAAATTAAATATTTATGAATGGAACAAATTTTCCTATTGCCTGTTAGTTTTACTATATCATATTAATAATGATTTGGTTCATATCTAACTCTAAACAAAATTTTCTTCGTTTTGTTTATGCCGTGCATTCAAGTAAAATATGCTGAAGGGTCGTGGTACGTCTATATTTTTCACATCGAGCATCATTTAATAAGTGATGAAATTAATTTTTTATGTATTAAGGGATCATTCAATAAAAATAAATAAGAGGTTTAATTAGCTATGTTAAGGTTTTGGAAAAATCAATCAATTGGTACAAAATATAATATATTTTAATATAAATACATTTCATGCTTATCATTTAAATAAATATATATTTCAAACAAAACAAATGTTTATCTTTGATAAGTAGTAATATTTTTTTTTTTTTTATGAATCCTATCTTTTCCATTATAAATAATAATATAAATTGGTTATAATGTCCCTTAAGTATGAAGAAGGTATGGTATGATACCTCGAATATGACAAATCACTAAAAATCTCACTAAAATATAATTATTTTTCTCATAATTTTCAAATAAAAATAATTTTTTAAAACAAAATGAACTTACAAATCCCAGTGATCCTTACAGAAGACGTGCAAGGGAGTTCCAAAACGTTCGTCAAAAACCAGAGGCGGCATTTCGATCACAATTGTCACTACATTAAAGTAATCGTAACATCTCAAGTAAAGATCGCACGGCACTAGTTAGTAAATAAATAAGCATCCTGTATAATCCACTTTATCATAATAATAAACAATATTTATCTATATAGAATGGAAGCAAGAATATTTATATTACAAAAATTTGTCTAAAATTCGACCGCGATGATATTATTAATTACATTAAAAAAATTTGGTAATTATTCCACAGGTTGTCGCTTCTAGTTGAGTCACAAGTTTTAACTATTTATTTGTTTCCCTTTTAGTATTTTCCCAACCTACAAGTTATCGTGAGCTTTAGTATGGAAAAGAGAATGTAATTATAAGAAAAGTGTATACTTCAGTAATCACTGAAATTAATAATCACTTGAAACTTTTATTTCCTATATAAACTTTTATTTTGTTTACTTTAATGAGTAGATTTCTGTAATAATTTGGTCAGGAAATAAAAGTTTCAAGTGATTATTAATTTCAGTGATTACTGAAGTATACACTTTTCTTAT
The DNA here is from genome assembly GCA_037127475.1 of Arma custos. Taxonomy (NCBI): domain Eukaryota; kingdom Metazoa; phylum Arthropoda; class Insecta; order Hemiptera; family Pentatomidae; genus Arma; species Arma custos. Next base: position 22,099,057 of record CM073765.1, on the reverse strand, counting down.
AATTACATTCTCTTTTCCATACTAAAACTCACAATAACATGTATTTTTGGAAAATATTAAAAATTAAACGAATAATCAGTTAAAACTTGTAACTCAACTTGAAGCGACAACCTGCGGAACAGATACCATTTTTTTTTAAATTTAAATTAAAAAAAATAATAAAAACAACGCAACTCTTTTTATTCCCACAATTAATTTTACATTATCCTTCAGATTGTTTTTCATTTCCAAATGTATTCTTAACTTTTTTTTTTTGTCCTCAACCTTCTTCATTGCATTTGTTTAAGATTTTTTTACTAAGCATAAACATTAGTTTTTTTGGCTCATATATATAAGAAAAAAAGATTAAAGAAAGTGTACCGTTATAACCTGTGAAGGGTATGAGCATAATCAGAAAGTATCTCCTCGATCCGTTGCTATGTTACACCGATAAAATATTACATCACTTATAAAGGATGAGACCACTGGGATTAGAGGTATCGGTACAGAGCTTCGGGTTTGTTAAGCCTTATTGATATTATGACGCCTTGGAGACACCCAAAGTTAAAATTGATCTGGAAAAAGCCGATCTTGACTCGACGGACATCACGAACAAAAGCGTCTTTGGATACAAGGTTTACAAGTGGGAAGTGATGTCAAGAAGACCAAAGAGGCCACATCTCAAAGACCAAAGTGGACAGAAGAAATCCTCTTCCTTTCTTTAGTAAACGAATAAAAGAGCACTGTAAGAACAGGAAGAAGAAGTAGTCATGGATACTTCACGAGGGCGGATAAAAGACTGTAAAGCGCATAATAAAAACAATAACAATATAAGGCATATAAATTTAAATTAATTAATTTTTCTCAGTTCTAATATTATTTGGTATAGGTTTTCGTGTTATAGAAATAAAAAGAGCTTACTTCCCAGTTGTGCTGTCTTAAGTTTTTTTTAATATAAATTCCTTTTAAGGAATAAGTTAACAAGAAAGTGATTGATTATAAGGCAAATTATATCATTATGTAGCTAGTATTAAATTACTTCAACTTAATAACCGTTCTGTTTCTCCAAACTATCTCTCATTAACGTTTCAGAGATCTGTCCCCTACCACGGAGACACAAAACAATACACACTATTATTAAACATTGTACGCTTGGCATGTTTTCAATAGTCATATCAATTTCCAGGTCAAGTTATTTATTGTTTATGTTCAATGCTAACCAAGAAAAAATACTAGCGGTTGAGATTCCAAGACGAAAAGTTGTTATTTGGTTTAAAGGGTGAAAAAACTGTTGATTCTAACCACCTTACCACCTCTAATAATTAAACAATAAGTGATGACTAATTTTATTTCATGTTTAAGGTTTATAATATATTGTATATTGTATAGTTTATTTAATTTTTAGGTATAAGTTCATCAGGTTGTCCTTTTGAGTTGAGTCATATGTTTGAACTGTTCATTCGTTTCTTTTATAATATCCTGGAAATCGAGTTGCTATCCGGAAGGTTCAAATACGGGTGTGACCGATAAATTTTTTAATCATTTAACAGCCATAGATGGATCTTGTGGAATCTACAAACCCTCCTTTGGAACACCGAGCACCTATAAAATGGGTACCCTCAATCGGGAGAGACATAACCTTACTGCCCAACCGTTGTCCTAGAAACACTACAGTATTATCATGTACCGAATCATGGGTTGTAGTGGTGTAGGGTTTTATTTTTTTTATTATGTTTAACCTTTAGGGAAGGTTTTCAAAAGAAGATCCCATATACAGTATGTGCCAACTGGCATTTATATAATTTCTTAAATAAATATTAATTATTATTATGTTTAAGGTTCGGTATTTGATTTCGATTGAATCTTACCCCTACAGGTATGTATATTTGTATCAGCTGTAAAGAAAATATAATTAAATTTCTTTTTAGGTAGTTTAGCAAGGGCGGATTCAGGAGAGGCACAAGGGCTCGTGCTCTCCCCAGAAAGTTTTTGTTTACTATGGAAAATCCATTTTAGTACATAATTATAGGCAAATCACATGACCATAGTAGTTTAAATAACAGAAAGAACACGAATGAATCTATTGTTTTGATATTTTAATAAACCTTTGAAATCTTTCTATAGATACTACAAGTTTATTTGTAAGTTATTGTTGATTTTTTTCCAATCTGCCCGTTGTGCCCCCCAGAAAAAAATTCTTGATCCCCCCCTTGTACTTTAGTATACATTGAACAAAAAAAACTTTCACTACAACCCAAGGATTTTGAATTGTGCAACTTCCAGGTTTTTTCTTCATTTATGTGTATCCGCCTTAAAGAGGCTGGATGAGCCATGTACTCTGCAAAACCTACAGAGTCGAACTACAGGTGTTAACAAAATAAATAATTGATTAAGCACAGAAACTCAGCGCTCTACTCTGAAATACCCCGGATTCCAGTGTACGTCGAATGTGATACATAAATCATATTGTTTTATTTAGAACAAATTTATGCAGAGGGAAAAATTTCGTTCATTATTCATTCAGGAGTTACAATTAGTGCGCATGCCCCGAAGCTACTAAATCCCTTGTTAGTTGTTCGAATAGGCAAGTGTGACAGTTCTCAATGCTTCGAGTCACAATTATCCATCTCAATAATTTGTACCTAGTACTTGAGCAACCTTATTATACTTCGTGTTTTTTAGTAATTATTGATTATTACTATTGGCTATTAAAAATACATTATGTTCAATGCAATGTTTCATTCCATTGTAGCCAACATAAACTGTCAAGGATCTAAAATTTAGGACAAGATCATTAGAAAGCAGCATGTCCATCATTGACACTATAACGTAACGTCTGCCAAATTAGCTTTCGAATATCTTCCCTTTTATAAACTAAGGAATCTGAAAAATTTGATTTTTCAAATTTTTACTTAGGCGTGGTGATGAAGATATTTATAGAAAAAAACCGCTACTTAAACCTGCGAAATGAGGCCGGCCTTACAGCCTATTAATAGAGTATGTTTAAACTAAACCTTTCCGCTTTCTGTAAAAAGATGTCCTGCCTAGTTTCTATATGTTTGTTTACACTGTAGCAGTTTGTAAGAAAGAAGCAAGTTGGCTGGAATTTAGAAGCAAGAACCAATCAGTAAATAGTTCTTTAAATAAATTGCAGGCTCTAACTTGTCATGACCTCAATAAAAAGAAAACCCTATTCTTTAAAATAACCTACATGCACTTCCAGCCTCAAAACCGGCTGTGGCAGGTAAATTATTTACTCTGTTAACAGCCGTGGTTAGACCCTGAGGGATCCAAACACCCTTCGGTGGCTCACTCAACCTCTATAAAGTGGGTCAGGAAATAAAGGCGCGATTAAAGACAGGAAGTGTGTGTTATTATTCCGTCTCGACATTACTAAATTCGCGTCTTTTGTCCCGAAATCTTAAAATCAAAATTTATAAAACTATCATTCTTCCAACTATTCGTTACGGATGTGAAACGTAGCCGCTAACGCTGAAAGATAAACATATTCGAAAGTAAGGTGGGACGTAGAATATTTGGTCCAAAGAAGGATGAGACCACTGGAGAATTTAGGAGATCGCACAGCGCGGAATTGCGAAGCATGTACTAATATTATTCAAGCGATAGCGTCACGAAGATAAAAATGGGCCTGTAAAGTTGCTGGACTTAGTAAATAACGAATTCTTAAAAAGTTAATAGGCACTTAACCTAATTGGAAGCGTATGAGGGGTAGACGCAGGGGCATAACTGGAGTTGACTCATGGGGGGGGGGGGGTTAACCCCTACCATTCAACCACTCCAACATAGTACTCCCTTCAAAAAAGATGTCTCAAAAAAAAGATGTCAAAAAAAAAAAAAAAAAAAAAAAAAAAAAAAAAAAAAAAAATATTATAGTGACATATGGTGTAAAAGCTATAAATTTTGATCGCGATATTTTCTGATTTTGAAAGAGTTTTTCTTGGTCCTTTTGTGCTTTTATGTTCTAATATTTCTGTTATCGTTATGTTCTCTTAGTGTTTATAGTTTTTTTCCCGTTTTATTAGTGTATATTTGTTTGAGTTTTTTTTTTTAGGTTAAGTTTTTGACTTTATAGACTTTGAAGTGAAGTGAACATTTAAAACTATTGTGGTTTGGAGTGCATAAGACTATTGGGTAAGTTGTCCCTTTCTTTACCACTAGTGATAATGGTTCTTGGTAATGAAATCCCCTTGTCCGAGTTTATCGCGGCCTGGAGGGGGAGTGTTTGACTGGTTGAGACCCGAGGGACAATATTGCAAATCGGGACTCCCAGGGATCGTTTGAGCCTGCCTAATTAATAAAATATTAATTAGTCGGACTGGTGTGGACCATTGCATATTTTGAATTTTAAATAGCTTATAGTGAAGTGATTAGTGTAGTTAGACAAATTTTTTCTTCTGCCTCCTTAGTTATTTAAGGTGGGTAATATAAACCCCAAAGCAGAAGGAAAACAAACAAACAATAAAAAAGTTTTTATAAAAATCATAAAATTACGTAAGAAATTACGTAATGGATAAAAATAAAAAAGATCTTACAGGAGGCAAAAAAACGGGAAAAAAATTAACGGACGTTAAAGAAGAGGTTAAAAAAGTAATATTGGGAAAGGGAAAAAACCCAAAAGTAACGGAAGAAAACAAGATGGCGGCCGAGGAAAGTGACAAAATGGAATACCTAGAGACGGAAAGAAACACAATGGGCGAAGAGGAACCGAGCCCGATGACGAAGTTCGTGGAACAGGTCACTGGTGAAGGGACCAGCAAAATGGTCATGCAGTTCACCAGTTGTAGTGACATGAATGATGGTATAGATACTGAAAGGGAAAAAATAATTTCCAGCTCCAGCTCGAAGAAAAAGAAGAGACTGAGGGAGGTAACTCCTCCCCTACTCTCCTACGAGGATAGCCCAAGTGATAGGGCAAGAATAATTCAGGAGAAAGTGAGGCACCACTTGGAAAGGGCAAGAAACACCATATCCAAGGAAAAACAAGAATATATCAACGCGAGTGTCTCCAGCCTTCGTGATATCATCCTCGAACTGGAGACTGAGAGGTCGGTAATCCCTGCGTTGGTAAAGCATGTTGTGAGGGAGGTCCTCTGTACAGAAGAGCTTCACCAGATGGTAGCAACGAAAGTTAAAGAAATAATAGCCCCGAAAATAGGAAGAGAGAGAGTGCAGAAGCCGAAAGGAGAGAATATGACCCCCAGGCAGACAGAGCCAGAACCTGGGACGTCAAGGACGGAAAGCAAATACGCCGGGGCGGTACCAGCGCCCATGCCTCAAAGAACCTGCAAGACAGGCCAGATATGTAGAGGCAGGAACATGGCTACGGCTACGGAGGATGAGACTGAGGAAGAGCCATACACGACGGTGGAGAATAAGAAGAAGAGGAAAGGGGAAAAAGGAAACCCAAAACCAAACCTGGAACCTTGTACGGCGAAACCAAAAACTATGGCAGAGATAGTGAAATCCCTACCAACAAAACCGAGCAACGTAAAGGCGCCGGTTTATATTACTATTGGCGCCGTAGGGAAAACATCGTCAGAAGTGTTGGATCAACTCCCGTCCCCGACGGAGCTGGGAGTCGGAGTGAAGCTTATAAGAGCCACTAAGGCCGATGGTGTATTGGTCAGGGTAGAGGACAGAGAAGCGGGAGATAAGGTGGTGGCCTGGCAGAAGCTGAAGGATGCTGGCCTTCAGGCCAAAGCTGCCAGTAGAAGATGGCCAAAGATGGAGGTGCGAGGAGTTCCCAACGGATGGAATGAAGAAAAGCTTATGGAAACGATAAAAGAAAGAGTGAGGAGCAAAGGAATAGATGTACAGGACCAACAATTGAGGATCCTGTATGGGAGACAGGCCAGAATGGGGTTTACCAAAACCTGGGTGATCGAATTGGATCCCCAGATAAGATACGCCCTACACAGCGAGGAAGTGATAGTTGGAGGATGGTGGACCCTCACCTTCCTAGACACCCTCGACGCCCCGAGATGCCTGCAGTGTCAGGGATACGGACATTCCAAGGCAACATGCAAACAGGAGGGAGTAACATGCAGGTGGTGTGCGGGATTGGGGCACTTAGCAAAGGAATGCCCCAACAGGACCGCAGGTGAGAAACCCACCTGCAGTAACTGCAAGAAAGGAAACTTAAAGAGCATAAGGCACCAGGCAGGTAGCCGGGACTGTCCGGTTCATTGTAAGGAGTCCCAGAACCTCGCGAAGAGAACGCGATATGATTGAGGAACTGAGAGTTCTCCAGGTAAACATGGGGCGGAGACGCATGGTGGCGGAGGAGTTGAGGGCCCTCTCCCATCGATATGACATTATGGCGGTCCAGGAGCCGTGCTGCCGGAGAAATGTGGTCACGGGCTTTGGTCTGACATCGAGGGTGATAGCGCTGGGCAGTGCAGAGAGGAGGCCCAGGGCTGCGGTGGTCATCACCAACCAGACCCTTGATGTGATGGAGCTGCGGCAGCATATCACTGCGGACATGGCCTCATGCCTGATAAAGTGGAGAGGTGTGACCTTCGCGCTAATGTCGGCATACCTCTCTGACAGGATAAATATAGAGGAAGGAATTGGGGCCATGCAGGGTATAGTTGCCGCATACAGGAAGGTAATCATCTGCTCCGACACCAACGCCTGGAACACGGTCTGGGGTTCCACGAGAACAGATAGAAGAGGAGAGAGCCTTGGCGGGTTTATTAATAGTCAACAGCTGGTGGTCATCAATGAGCTCTCTAGCACACCAACGTTCGAGGGGCCCAGGGGACACAGCTGGATTGATGTGACGATCGCGTCGCCCGCCATGGCGAGATATGTCAAGAGGTGGAACCTCAGACCAGAGACGAGTTCAGACCACACGGCCATAGCCTTCGGCCTCACTAGAGATGGGGCCGACGAACCATCGTACTACGGTGGGGAAAAGGGCTATGTAACTAGAAGGGCGAACTGGACCGCCTTTAGGAGTCACCTGGAGGGATTGCTGGTGGATGATGACTGGGAGCGGATGATGTCGGACCGGGATGATTCGATTGATGCCGAAGTCGGTCGTCTCACCGACATCATCCGGGACGCGGCGGAGCAATCCCTTCGGAAGAAGACAGCGGTGAGAAGACCGGTCCCATGGTGGACGCCGGGCCTAACCACCCTCAAGAGACAGATCTACAGGGCTCGGCGGTTGTACCAGAAGTGCAGGTGTGAAGAGCGACGCACTGCACTTCGGGATGAGTACAAGCGCAGGTTAGCTGCCTACCGCAACGTGGTCCGCGCGGAAAAAAGGAAGTCCTGGGAGGAGTTCGTAACGGAAGAAGCCGGGAAAAACCCCTGGGGTATACCGTACAGGGTCGCATTGGGAAAGCTTTCGCCCATGCAGACTATAGCGGCCCTAAGGATTGGAGATGAAAGAGCGGTCTCCATGGAGGAGTCTGCACAGATATTCATCCGAAGCACATACCCTAAGGATGACCCGAACCAGGACTCCCAGGAGCAGGAGATAATCCGACGGACCACGGAATACCCGCCTGGTACTGAAATGTGCCCACCATGGGACATCTGGGACATCCGTACAGCCGTGGGCAAGCAGCACACGGGACGCGCTCCAGGACTGGACAAGGTGGACGCCTCCATGCTGAAGGAAGCTATCCCTTACATCGAGGAACGGATGTTGAAATTATATAACGCCTGCTTGGACAGGGGATATTTCCCGAGGCAATGGAGGATCGCAGATTTGAGATTGCTCTACAAGGGAGGGGGCAAAGATAAGGAGCTACCTAGCTCCTACAGGCCTATCTGTCTTCTCCCTGTGATGAGCAAAGTCCTGGAGGGCCTCATGGTGACCAGCCTGCGACCCACACTCAGCCGGGCCAGTCACCCACGGCAGTACGGATCGACAAAAGGCCGGGGAACCGCAGATGCACTGCTGCAAGTACGCAATGACGCAGAGGCGAGGGCGGAGAAGTATGTCATGCTAGTCCTATTTGACATATCATCCGCCTTCGACAGTGTGTGGTGGCCGAGCATCCTTCAGCAGCTCCAGAGATATGAAGCACCGAGCAATATTTACGCCCTGGTAAAGAGCTACCTCGAGGACAGACGAGTCACGGTCCGGGGTAGCTACCACAAGCACGTGGACAGGGTGGAACGTGGATGCCCACAGGGTTCGGTCTTGGGACCGGCCCTGTGGAAGTTGGTATTCGACGAATTGCTCGGTGTATTGGAGGAAGAGCGGTTCCCTGCCACGGCATATGTGGACGACCTCGCGGCAATAGTGTACTCGAATAGCAGGGCCGGGATCTCGGCAGAGGCAGAGAGATGTGCCAACTTGGTAGGAGCTTGGTGCGAGAGGAAGATGATGAGGATGGCCGCCGCTAAGACACAGGCCGTTCTTTTGAAAGGAAGAACAGATAGGGCTCACCCTATCAACATCAGCGTGCAAGGCAGCAGGATAAGGGCAAGTGAGGAGGTCACTTACCTAGGAATAAGAATTGGAAAACATTTGGATGTGACACCTCACTTGAACCACCTAGCAACGAGGGTGAGCCAAACACTGAACGGTCTCAGTCGAATTGGCGGTGCTTTCTGGGGCCTCAGATACCCAGTGAGTATGATAATATACAAGGGAGTCGTACTGGGTATCATGAGGTACGCATCCCCCTTTTGGAGCAGGAATCTCTCGCAGAGACAGAAGAACAAGTTGGCAACGGCTCAGAGAACGGCTCTGCTAAGAGTGACCAGGGCGTATCGGACGACATCACACGAGGCGGTGCAGATCCTAGCGGGAGGTATACCCCTTGACCTCCTGCTGAGAGAAGATGCTATCAAGTTTGAAGTCAAGAGAAGAGGCTTGGCAGCTCTCCCGGAGACACTACAAGTGAGGATCCAGGCGAACCCCAACAAATGGAAAGATGAGGTAAGGAAGGACTCACTGACGGCATGGAATGGACGGTGGGTGATATCCGAAAAAGGAAGCACCCTTAGGAAATACTTCCCCACCGTTGAATCAAGATTAAAGGCCAAGTGGGTCCTTCCCGATTATTGGATGTCACAGATCCTCACGGGGCATGGGGGTTTCAGATGGAAACTAGCACAACATGGATATGACCTGGACCCCCATTGCCCCAGCTGCGGAGTCCCGGAGACTGCCGAGCACGTGGTAGCATCCTGCATCGCATACGACGCCCTGAGGACGAGGTTGTCCACAAAGACCGGTATATATGCGATAACCGAAGACGTGTTCCCCGAGCTAGTGGAGGAGGAGAACTACACCAGCTTTAGGGAGTTCGTATACGGATGGAAAGAGGCCGTAGGATCGGCCCACTTCATGATTACGAGAAGAGGAAGGCCACCGGGAAGACCGCCGGACCAACCTATGGAGGACTCCGAGGACGAGGGTTAAAAGAGAGGAAGAAGACGAGGAAAGGATAAGGTGTAGCCCTAAGGTGTACAACCGTGCACCGGGCTACACCATAGTTCCGGTTTAATAAAGATTTAAAAAAAAAAAAAAAAATATTGGTAAGAAGTTGCCATGAGTGGTGAACCCCCATTCATGGCAAAAAACCTGTATGCCGTTGGCAGGAAAGGTGGAAAAAAAAAAAAAAAAAAAAAAAAAAAAAAAAAAAAAAAAAAAAAAAAAAAAAAAAAAAAAAAAAAAAAAAAAAAAAAAAAAAAAAAAAAAAAAAAAAAAAGGTACTATAATCATGTAGCTTCGAATTAAATAAATAGATTATAATTTTTTATAAATGTTATTTTGGAAGTTATAAATGTTATTTTCGAAGAGCAATCAAGAAATAGCTTTTACATACAAGTAACCCTATATGTTGGTTACAATAACTTACTATACTTAATTGCATATGGAACTTTTTAGACTTTACTTTTAGATTCTAAGAATTGTCTAAACTGTTCTCACATTTGCGATCTTATTGTTGCCGCTAGATGCCACTACTGTCGCTATAATAATATAATTAATTGTAAATAAACAGCATTACGTTTTGGTTTGTCATTTTAGTGTACCTTTTATTCATTAAAATAACTGTTTCACTTTCTTAGTCGGGTTTTTGGCATTATTGACCCTTACTTCTGTAATCCCTCAATAATAACTTTGAAAAATTAAAATTCTTCAAATTTTTATTTTTTTTTAATTTCTACTAAGCAATGGGGGGTTACATCCCTAATAACCCCCTCCCCTCGTTACGCCTATGGACCGAGGCGTAGTTGGGAGGATTGTGTTATGAGTGATCTGACGGATTCGGGTTTGGGGAGAGGTTCGTGGCGGAAGTGTCAAAGCAGAAATTTGCAGTATCGGCATGGAGCCTTTGGGTTCGCTAGGCCGTTTATTATTATTATATCTTTAACTTGCGTAATACAGAACAAAATAAAAATTTAAAAAAATATAAACCTGGTTATTGTTGGGCATTTCCTTTTTTAAAAATTAGTTTCGATAATCGGAACAACACCCGACGACATTAATCGAACCTCTACGTATTATTTTTTTAAATCAATAAATGTAAGGAATTGTTTTATTTTATTTCTTTTCAAAATGTTATTATTATTTTAAAGTGTTAAGTATTAAACCATTTACACGACAAATTACAAAAAACATAAATAAATATAAACATTACTCTATTTTTAAGAAACATTTGACAAAGATAAGTAGGTATAATGCCGCATTCCCATATCAATCCAGAGATTTTTCTTTAACACATTAGTCACGTTCAGTACGTAGATTAAACATAAAAAAAAAATAATATGAAATTTGAAATGTCATGAGTGTTACACATTTAATCATTATTTATTTTTTTAAAATACTTTGCCATCGGTAAATGTAGCCAATTAATACAAATAAAAGGATAAAGTTAAATACTACAATATCTGACATCACATTTTCCCCTTATACATGTAATGTAAATCACCAGATATTACAATAATAATGCTTTAGAATTAGGAGTGTGTTGTATTCTTTTGACCACACCTCTCAGCCTATGAAACAAAAAAAGTGGGAGCCAAAAAATAAATAAGCAACAAATGTTTTTGATAGAGTGGTTGAGTATAGAAGCGTTTTGACAATTACCTGGCGGCCCCAGGCTTCGTATCTAATAACTGACCTTTTATTTGTACCCTCATGTCTTCAAGATATACATAAAAAAGCTGGCCATAGATTGTATATAGATCTAAAAAATATATGTAAGCAGCCATAAGATATATGCACATATGTAAAATAGGAACTTCCTAACATGAGTTTTATTGGTAGTACCTGATTATCGAAACTATCGGATCAGTAGAAATATATTTTAAGAAACTGTTAAACCTCATATAAATACTAACAATACCATTTATAATTAGAATCGATTTTTAAATATAATAAAAATCACATATACAACATAAAGGAAATATTTTTGTGTTTTGATTCCATTCTTCAGTGAAATAGGCATGAAATACATCTTCAATAAGGAAATCACTGGCTCTTAACTGTAAGGTGAATCTTAAACTTAATACATTGGCTTATTAATTTTTTCTATAAAAAATAAAGATAAAAACACAAGCAAAAAAAAAACTTGCGAGGTATTGAGCTCCTCTGAATGGAGGTTGTGTTAATTATATATAATTATAAATCATATTATAAATAATCAACACATTACATGTAATTATAAATCATATAATTATAGATCATATTTATGCACTTGATTCTGTATGTAGTAAACAAACTCACTATAAGGAGTTTGCAGCTCAGCAGGTGGCCTTAGAGTTTTTTAAAGGGAGTAAAAAATTATTGGTTATGTCATCCTTCAGAGGGGACATAACAGGATGTCACTGAGCCTCATGTGCAGTGTCAGTTATTGATTAAAGATCCCTATCCCAATTGTACATGGATAGAAAAAATTTAGGAATCCCACTGTAGCATCATCTGATTTTCTGTAGTAGCATAAAGTGACCTTAAATAAATTAAGAACCTTTAAGAAATAAAGAAATCCCTACAAGCCTCACTTAAAATAAATTAATAGACTTAGATTGATAATTATATTTCAGTTCCCTACACCGATCTGCTCTGATAGTGGTTTAAAACTGAGAACAAAATATATTTCTCTCTTCAATCAAACTTTTCAATATTACATTAATTACATAAAGCGTATTATTCTGAATAATTATGCAATAATTAATTGTACAGCAACCGGTTATATAGTAATTTCTAGTAGAACATATTATTTTTATAATAACAAACATTTTCACTAACCATATTATTTACTAATTTATGTTTATTTATCATTAAAAGAAATAAATAAAAATGCTATGTCGTATTTAGCGGACTAACTAATATTATCATCACGTATTTAGTAATTTTCCAATCATCTTGAGGGAAGTCCAAGGAAGCAGTCAATAACAATAACAAGTCAGCAATAAGATAGAATTAAAATGACCTCGTTGATTTTACGTAGGGAGATAGAGACAACAGGGAGAACAAAAATATAATATTTAACAACTTCCTTTCACGCCCCTCGACTTTAGTTTAATCTTTAAGCATGCAATTTATAAAATTAGAAAAGATTAATATTATCTGTATCATCATCGAAATAGCAAATAAATAATTAACGCTACCTTTCTTTCTGTTTATAGATGCAGACTATTTTATATCACAACTTCAGTGGAAGAGAAGCGTTTACTGGTAATTTAAAACAGAAAGAAGTTCATCGTGCGATAACACTCCACCCAGTTAAGCAACATAAGCATCTGTATCGTATTCACAATTACATGCAAGTATGAACAACTTAAAAATATTATATTTGGAGTGTTTTATAATTGTTATTGGTTAAAGTTACAATAAAATATGTAATATATTTTTCAATTATGTATCTCGAAAAAAAAAAGATTTAGAGAATAGTATAATACTTCTTATACTATAACACTTCTTAAACTATAATACTATTATTGCGTCTTCCTTATCCACAAAATCCAAGCTTTTCCTACATCTCCTGAATTCCCAAACAGATGCTCTTTAATGAGTAATAATCAATAGCTCATATTTCTGAGATTCGGTTGATGAATTACTGTAAACATTCTTCACTCATATTGATATTAATTTTTATATTGCTAGGTGCTTTTATTTATTTATTATTTTTCTCTCACCTTATTTCTTTTTATTTTAAATATGTGTGTTATCTTTTTTGTATTATTTTTTTTTTACTCTCTACCTGTACAAATTTTGGTTTATATTCATTTTCATGTTATTATGTAAACATTTTATTATTCTTATAATGTAGCCCTTTGGCCAGAATATCTTTATTAAATTTTGTACACATCTCTTATTCTGGTCCCAGAATTAAATTATTTTTCTTATCTATTCTATTCTATTCTACTTTATATTAACCAGTAGTCATTATTTTCACAATTCTTGTTAAGAAAGCAGAATAGATAAAAGTATTTAATCTTTTAATCAATTTATAAAATTTGATTTGTATATTTAAAAAGATATAAATTAATATTATAACACAGCCTAGAAAACTAGAAAAGACAGAGGTCAGTAGATGCTAAGTTAAACATTTTTTACTATTGAAGAAAAAATTAAATAAGTAATCACAAAATGATTATTTAATATTAAAATATAGATTAATTATGAAATGTTAATGTTAATAATATTTCAATATATCTGTAGTTAATAAGCAGTAACTAAGTTTAAACAATCTAACTTGGTATTTCATGAATTATTCTTAATGTTTTCTATTTGTCTAATGACTAGTACATTGTATGTATATAATATATATATTATATTATATATAATATATATATACATTTAAGAGTAAGAAAATGGTCTGGGTGGAGGTCAAGAAAATTCTCTTATACGGGAGAACTGTTTATTAAAGAGCCAACGTTTCGACCCACATTGCAGGTTTTCTCCAGGGATCGGCAGGCAGGTGTTGACACTAGACTACTATATTACTATATGACTACTATATACTATATTATACTAATCTACTACACTAGACTACTACTATACTATATATGTAGTGTCAAACCCCACTGATCATACTAGTCCTAAAGAATACCTGCAATGTGGGTCGAAACGTTGACTTACCAATAAACAGTTCTCCCTGTATAAGAGAATTTTCTTGACCTCCACCCGGACCAGCTTCTTCCTCATATATTATTTTAATTGAGTAAAAAATACAAAATGTTTAAAACAGAAATATGAGAAATGGTACTGAAACCAGAAGTAGAGATTTAGTACGACTAAGCTTTTTATTTTATTTAAATAAAATTCTTTCATGACAGCTCTGCTATCATTACAAATTTAAAGACACTTAATTAAAACTAAAGCTTAATTTCTGTGAAATAAAATTTGTAAATAACAAAACAATACAACAGTAGTAATATTGAAATAATTTTCTTGCAGATGTTGAAAGTTCAAGAACTACAACAAGATATGCTTTCTCTTCATCGTGATATTCTAAGCATGTCGCAGATACTCGATGTAGAAAAAAAAATGGACACCTTCGATGATTCTGTTCAATTTGGTAAGTTTATAATTAGTTCTAAATGAGTAAATAATTATTAATTTTTTAAAAAAGCTACTACACTAGTCGAATTTGGTCGAAACTATTAAAAATATCTTAACTATATTCCATATTTATTTAAAACTAGTGCTATACCACCATGGATTATAAGCCATCATTACAAAGAAAGTTAATTAATAAATAAGGAGTTATAAAGGATACTAAAGCTCCTTTTACTTAAACAACTTTTATTTAAAACTCAAAATTGATACTTTTCTCCTAGTTATTAAGAATTTTTAAAACTTCCACCTATTTTTTTCATTAAAATTTATTCTAGGACAACCGCCTGGACTCACGAAATTCATTCCAAAAAGTGATAAAGATCTGATTCCATGGGACTTCATTCAACGATCATTATATTCTGCTTTCAACGCGAACCCGAGAAGAAGAATCGATGCTCCGTTGAAAGAAGGCCTTGATGACGTCATTCGCGAGGTAATTATTTAAATTTTATTAACCATTGTAAAATTATTGTAATATATACATTAATAAATAAATTTCTCATTGGTCCTGGAAATTGAAACTGTCTCCAAATTTATAATAAAAAAACTTGTTACTTAATTACCACTAATTACTTTTAGCATTGTATGTACTACTAATGATAGATAATAAAATTCAAATTAATAAAACAAATATTTCATGCAAAATAAGTAATGAAAGTTCCGCCAGATCCTGTATAATTAACAACCCTTCTTGTGACTCAGCTGGTCTACAAGAAGAACCTCCTTATCTCATGTTACCTCTTCTTATCACTTGTCTCATTTGAGTTATTTGTTTGTGCGTTATTAAATTGTTGTTTGTGTTTTTGTCTTGATAATTTAGTTTATTGCCTATTTGAATTTCTGCCTATTTGTATTGCTTTATTATTTAAAATGAACAGAATAACACTTTGGAAATAACCATCGTTAAAAGAAGATGTGAAATACTTCCAGAAGTTCGGAATAATTCTTAAGATCAAATTATGTGGAAAAAGTTACAAACGAGTTTTGACAAAGATAGAAATAGAGATATTTTCATCGAAAGTGTAGGATAAACATTAATATAAGAAGAGAAACGCGGCTAGAGGTGTCTAGAATTAGCATTTTATTATTACATTTTGTATATTTCAATTTTCATTAATATGAATAAGAAGGTAGGTGTTATCAGTGTCAGTGTTCAGGTTATAAACAATGGCAGATAACAGTCCTAGAGAACTGGATAAGTCACTAGTACCTTAATATCTATTGCCTAAAGAAATAATCATTTGATGGCTTACATGAATAAATTCCAACTGCAGTTTCATTCTCCTAACCTCTTCCTCTGCTGCAGCCAAAGACAGAACTCATTCATTCATTGAAGATTTCGTATAAAATTCAAAGAAGATCAAAATTCATAGAAGATATAAGGTGTATTCTCTCGATGACTGCAAGAGAAAATATTTCAGAATAAATGTCAATTTAAGGTTGTAAATATTAAGTTAGTTTTAAAAGGTCTAAATAATTAATTTAAATTTACTTTTTCCAATCCTTATTAATATCATTATTTTTTAAATAAAAAAGTATTCAATGGAGCATCATAATCTAGGTTCTAGATTTAAACGATTTAGTTGCTTCCATTATTTTCATAATTCTTGTTTAACTTTGCAATATATAATAGAGAACCACAGAAGGCTATTACATAAAGATTATTAATTATTATTAATTAAGGTGACAAATTACAATCAATCACTTTATAACGAATGGTTGCAAGTGTGACAAATGTGGCCTTGGTTGCTCTTTCTCATAATAATATTGCAAATATTGGGTTCAAGATAAAGTCTTTCCAAGGTTAATCAGAAAATAAGTGGATTAGAATAGAGACAAGATAATAAAAGTTAAACGAAATTATCCAATTTCAATTTTAAATTTTGTTATTTTTCGAAATCTCTTAATTAAATATTCTTGCAGTAAAGAAACATAATAATTTATAATAAATGAATCGCTTTCTGCAAAAAGGCAACAAGTCCACTTTTATGGAAAAGAAGGGTCTTGTCCTGGACTAGTTTCTAATCTGCAATGAACAAAATATTCAAGGCGTTGCCAAGACTGCTATCTTGTGGACAAATAGATTTTCTGTAGTAAACGATACCTTCTGTCTTTAGCAAAAGTTAAAAGTTTTAAAAAGAAAAATCTAAAAAGTTGGGATTGTTGCCTCTATGCAGTTAGTGATTCAAATATTAATACAGTTTATAATAAAAATAATATCAAAATGCAAGGTGAAAAATGTATTATAAATGCAAATAATACTTATCATGATTGTTTCCTATTATGCACATGATCCTCAATCAAATTAACCTATTCAAGAAATATATCACTCCTTCAAAAGAACAATGTCATCACTCAAAAAAACAAATTTTTGTTATATCTTCTGCAGGTAGTTGCTTTGAGTTGATTTACAACAAGTTTTAACTGTTTATTTGCATCATTTTTAATATTTTCCAAAAATTCAAGTTATCGTGAGCTTTAGTATGGAATAGAGATTGTAATTATGGGTAATGAGTGAATTTCGGTAATCATTTCATCAAGAAATAAATATAAAACATTTTGAAGTATAGATGATATATGTTTGTTGAAACATTCATTTCTAGATAAAATGATTACTGAAGTATACACATTTCCCATAATTACATTTCTTTTCCCATAATTCAATCTCTTTTCCATACTAAAGCTCATGATACTTTTATTTTTGGAAAATATTAAAAGGAAACAGTAAAAAATTTGTGACTCAACTCGAAACGACAACCTGCGAAATAATTACCCAATTTTTCAATTGGGGTATTTGAAATTTCCAATCTCTCTTGTCAAAATTAAAACAGATGAGCTAAAACTAAATAAAATTTGGGTATTGGTATAGCAAATCATTCCTATTGGATTGATGATATTGAAATTCTTTTATTAATCATTAGAAAATTTTTAAAAACTTGAAACTTTTTTTATTTTAACATATGTAAATAAAAAAAAAAAAAAAATTCATCATGGAAATGGGGTACATATATCATTCCTGAATTGAAAAGCTTCAACCAATACAATTGCTACCGAAGGCTTAACTCAAAAATGCCAAATTTTGAGTTATGCTGTTGTTCTTTTAAAGGTGCGATATGTGGCACACACTCATTGACCAATGGATAAATTTTTTTTTTTATTTTGCCCCGGTAGACTCTAAAACACACACGTTTGTTGAAAACAAAGAGCAAAAATTGCTATACTTTCTTTCACTAGTAGTAATAAAAAATAATTAGAAATGCTGATCTGCAGGAAAGCAATTATTTTTTCAAATAATTATTTGTACATTTTATATTTGTTTAAGGTAATGGAAAAAATCAACAAATTCTCAAAACAAAGAGGAAGAGTTATAGATTTTAAAGAAATACTCTATGGCTACGTGAGGTACAACCCGATCCACGGAGCTGATTATATTTTGGATCTACTTCTTCTTTATAAAAAATACAGAGGAAGAAAAATGACGGTACCTGTACGTCGTCATGCATATCTGCAGCAACAATTCACTGGTAAAATCCTTATTAATCAAGTATGAATATGATTAATTGAGACATAAATAAATAAATATGAGTTTTATTGGGAATGGAGTGAATCAGTGATAGAGCACTGAGTTGCCATGCCGGAAACCCTGGTTCAAATCCCCCTGTAGGCCATGACTTTTATTTAGTCTGTTTGCAGCGAGAGATGGATCATATAGGATCTAGGACCCTCCTGGGGCCCACCCAGCCTCTATAAAGTATTATAAAAATAGGGTACCCAAAAATAAGAAGGAAAATCTGGCGGTTGAGCGTGACCTAGGAAAAGTCACCTCATTGCAGAACTGTTGTCCATGAAACAGTAGAGTCTCTACCATGTACTGAACCCCAGGCCCGTTCACGGGTTGTAGTGGTACTGATCATTCTTATGTAGTCGTGTCTTACTCTGTCGGATCTGACTTTTTGCAGGATCCGGGTCAGTGGCAATATAATTTCTATGCTAGAGTTCACACGATCATCCAGTTTTAAGATCCGACAAAAAACCTAATCTTACTAAAGTTGACATCCGATTTGGCGGCTTGAACCGGAACGATAATTTAAGATACCTTTTAAGCGGCCTAGTATTTTCAATACGAGCGTTCACACAATATAAGGTTCAGTCGAATCTGTTTTTGTCGGATCTTAACAGGTAATCAAATGTTCATTCTAAAATAGTTGAAAAATTTCTCACAAAAATTTCTGAAAAATCACTTGTATGTGGGCTGTACGTATGGTATTTATACTTAAAGTGTATGTATGTGGGCTGTACGTATGGTGTATTCAGTATACAGAAAACCTTTTTTTGTTATATAGGAAAATATATCACAACTGCTTGTTTCGCTCTTAGGATCCTTATATTATAGTTACTGATATGCTTTACTGCCAGATTCAAACTACTAATAATCATTTTATGGGAAAAAAATACTGAAAACCTTATTTTATTTCAATAAAGAATCAATTTATAAAAATAGCATCACAAAGAAAGTTCAGGAGATGAAAAAATTAAAGTATAGTCAACTTACTGAATAAAATAAAATAAAATATTATTCTTCATAAAGAGCTTTTGTATTCGGTATTATTTTGATGGGATAAGTCTGGGATAAGTTTAGAATAGTTTAATTAAGAATAAAACATGTTTCAATGTCTAAGGAAAAATTAGTATAAACGATATTGTTTTAGTTACGCTTGATTTTATAAAATATATTAACCATCGATGAATACATTTTTTTTTCCAGATATCTCAATTCGTGAAGTTCCGGAAACTGATGAAGTAAATCTTAACAATGATCTTTCCGAAGATGCTATTGAAGCTCCTGGAAACTTACCAAGAATTAAGGATGTCTTTGGGAATGGATTAATCAAGTTAGGAGGCAATATACCTTCAATACTTTTCCCGATTGTGACAGACAACTCGAAAGAATCTAGAAAAAATGACAAAATAATCAATTTTATTTTACCACTCTCTGGAAGGTTTGAAATATTCAGAAGATTTATGGGAGTTTTCGAAGAAGAATGTTTAAAGAACGAAGAGAGGGTTACATTAACTGTTGTTCTTTTCCCTAATGACAAAGAAGATAGTGTATCGAAGACATTAAGTCTGATCAAAATGTACCAGGAAAACTATAGATATACGAAAATAGAAGTTTTACCACAATTTGACAATTTTGCGAGAGCAAGTGCCTTAGAAATAGGAGCATCGCATATAGAAGAACCAAATGATCTGTTGTTCTTCATAGATGTAGACATGGTATTCAGAAGCAGATCGTTACAGAGGATTCGAAGAAACACGATTAGGAAGAAATCAGTTTATTTTCCTATAGTTTATAGTGAATTTGATCCAATTGCAGTTTTTAACCGAACGATATCGCCCAATCATTTTCTGATTGATGAAAATACTGGATACTGGAGGCAATATGGTTTTGGAATTGGCAGCGTCTATAAAACTGATCTTATTGAGGTAATTTTATACCTTTAGATAGATTTGTTATAATATGGATTATTTCTCATTTAGTTCATATAGTTTAATGGATAATCATCATATTTATATGGTTATAAGTACTAGTAAGTTGTGCAGGAGGCTAGCTATCAACAGTAAAATAATTAATTATAATTAACACAAAGTTTTTTTTTGCAATTATAATTCAAGGAAACAATAAATTTTCTATTATAAAAAGATTTATATTCATATATATATATGTATATATATTTAAAGATTTTTTTATATAAAGATTCTAGAATCGAACAATCAGAATGAAAAAATTTAGGAAGCATGATTCAAGGACTTATCAATTTATTTGATTAAATTTAAAACAAAATTAAAACCATATTTGAACATTGTACTTAAAGGGCTTATGATAAAATCCAGAATTAGAACTTGAGAATGAATTTGAATAATTATAAATGTTTTATAACTTTTTGATAATGGAAAATTGTAACTTAACTTTTCACACTGAGAGCTCAGCTCATAGCCACAAATAAAAATAATTCTAAATTAGAATAAAAATATAATATTGAAATAATTCAATACAGTTTTATCTATGAATTTATTTTATATAACCCAAAAAATTAATGTTCTTAAAATAATTAAATGAAGGAATGAAATTAACCTAATAAGTTCAACATTTAATGAAAACTTAACTCTCGACTCTCAATGACACTATGGTACCCATTATATTAAGCGAGTCACTACGACTGAGTCAAATAGTACATTTAAATTACAATATCCCCTTTAATTTTATTTTAAATACTTTTATTTTTTCCCGCAGGTAGGAAGCTTTGATACGACGATAAAAGGTTGGGGAAAAGAAGACGTCGATCTCTTCGAAAAATTTATTTCAGCATCAAAGAATATAAGTATTTTTCGATCCGTTGATCCTGATTTAGTACATGTATTCCATATAGTCGAATGTGATCCCAAATTAGACGATGTGCAACTTCGGATGTGTCAAGCAACTAGGTCTGATACGTATGGCAGTGTTGCTCAACTCACAAGATACATCAAAGAAAATAACAACGTCATCAATAGATTTCTACAAAAGTCGAACTGAATAAAACTTCTATGGAATGTCATGAATCAGTTAGATATTGTGTTGCGCTAATTTATACTTCAGTTTACTGTGCATCATTATCCTTAATCTAAAAAACTATAAAGACAATGCGAACATCAATAAAAATATGTAATAAATATGTGATTAGAAAAACACTATCATAAATGTGTGATAAGATTTAAACACAATTTACAAATGTATTTATTTTCTTATTAATTGTAGTGTACATGAATCCTTTGCGATAATTGAGAAAGTTTCCTATCAAATGTAAATAAAACTATGTATAGTGTTGTTTTAGGTCCACTATTTAATTGTTAATTGTAAATATGTAATATGTATAATAGTTTGTTGTAAATTGAAATGCTGTTAATGTAAATAAATAGCTGTGATCTTTTTATTTTCATTACACAAATATGTGTTGATTTGATTTCTGTACAGAATATTTGTAAAATCATTCATGATTTTTATTATTATGATTAATAATTTAAATTTAATAAACCAGTTACCTCTAAAAATAAAGTAAATGACAACAGAAAAAATCCATTTAAAATCAGAATTACTCTCTTCACTAATTTTTTAATTACTTAAAAAGAAAATCGAGTTAAATCTTACAATAAAACCTTTTGAATCTTTGATTATTTTAATAAAATCTTTTTTTTTTTTTTTGTGAATGATATTGGTTGACTTTATGTATATTAGGAAGAACAGTATGGAATATCACCCAGACCATTTTGTACCTTAAAATTTTTTTTTGTGCATCTTTTCATTTTCAGTTTTTTCTTTCTTTCATTCTTCAGTTTTATGTAGAATTTTATACAAAATTAAATTCAAATTTTTAGTTCCTCCCGTTTTCTCTACACAGAAAAGCTAATAATTCGTGGTAATAGTATATTATAGTTTAAAAATTGGTATAATTTCCTCAGGTTGTTGGTTTGAAATTAAGTCAGACAGTTTTTTTTTCAGACAACTTTTCATTTGCTACGTTTTTAATATTATTTTATTTTTATTTTTATTATAATAAAATTAACCATGAGCTTAAGTATGCATAAAAAGAGTATGCATAATTATGGGAAATGTGTATATTTCGGTAATCATTTCATCAAGAAATAAATATTTCTACTAACATTTTGAAGTATAGATTATAGATGATATATATATTTCTTGAAATGTTCATTTCTTGATGAAATGATTACCTAAATTACACTCTTTTTTTTCTATACTAAAACTCATGATTATTTTTATTTCCGAGAATATTAAAAAGGAAATGTATGAATAGTTAAACTTATGACTTAATTCGAAACCAACAACCTGTGGAACTGATACCCAAGAAATACAATATCGACAAATTAAAGACACACTTAAGTCAAATGGTTTTTCCCAGATCTACAGAGGCTTGAAAAAATATAAATATAAGAAAATATCAAAATTTGGCTAAATCTAAAAGAAGTTTTTAGTAACGGATAAGCACATTTGGTGAGAGCTGCTTTCATCAAAAATATGTTAAATGCATATAGAGAATTTATCTAATATAAAGAATATGGTCTTTAGTACTTAAATTTATAGTGAATTCCATTTAAGAAATTACTTAGACTATAGGATCAGCTTTATGTAAACCAATGTAATTATCTAAAAATACCCCCTATTTTTTTGCTTTATACTTATACCAACAGTTTCATGGGTCATTAAAGGGTGAATAGAATAGAAAAAATAATTTTATTCTGGAACAGAAATGAACAAAATTAAATAACACACAAAGTTGGATGGATAAATTACTAAATCATTATAAAATTAAGAGTCTTAACTTAGAGAAGCTGAATCAATAATTAAAAAAAAATACCATGATGAATTTCATATTCATAAATATTATTTTCAATTGATTTACCTTTAAAATTCTCTTGGTGTCTAAATCTTCAAGGAACATTTTCGAATGAATGTTTCATCGTAGACTATAAGCTTCTCAAATATTTTTTCATCGATTCTTTCTTCATGAGCTCCTAAGAACAAACCAATAGTTGAAATTTGAAAAAAAAGAGTTTTTTTTTTAGAATAAAGCATAGGAATTATAAATTAATTAACAACAAATCATTAAATTAAATATTGTCTATTCCAAAAGAATTACGATTTTAGACTGACTGCACCTCGATTGTTCATTCTATCATTTAGATCATATATGACAAAGAAACATGAAGAATTAATTCTTATTACAAAATGTAATCATTAAGGACTGGGAGTGAGGAAGCTCAGTGTGTAGAGGGCTAAGTTTCTGTGCTGAAGGCGCTGGATTCAAATCCATATGTGGTGGGTAAATTATTTAATCAGTATCAGTTACGCAGGTTGTCACTTCGAGTTGAGTTACAACAAGTTTTAACTGTTTATTCCTTTCATTTTTAATATTTAAAAAATATATAAGTATAGTAAGCTTTATTATGGAAAAGAGAATGTAATTATGGGTAATGAGTAGATTATGATAATCATTTCATCAAAAAATAAAAGTTTCAACAAACATTTTGAAGTACAGATGATATATGTTTGTTGAAATGTTCATTTTTAGATAAAATTATTACCGAAGTGTACAAATTTCTCCTAATTACATTCTCTTTTCCATTCTAAAGCTCATCGTCCGATTAGCCAAAGCAGCTTAAAGTGACGTTAAATGAACAAACAAAGCTCATGATAACTTGTAGTTTTGGAAAAAATTAAAAGGGAAACGAATTGTTATAACTTGTTGTGACTCGACTCAAAGCAACCTGTGGAGTAATTACCATTCAATCTGTTAACAGCCATGGATGGACCCTGTGCGATAAAAGTAAAATGAATCAATAAAATGGTTGAGATATAACACAATAGTAATTTAAAGCAGTTACTGCTTGTAGCAGACTGTAAAAACAATTCTTTTCATGATTTTATGTATAAAATAGAGTCAGTTTTAAGCATCATTCCATATGGCGAACTATTATAGTTTAGCTGTAAAGTGGTTGTTGCCTGGAGAAATAAAGCATTAAAATTGGAAATATTGGAAAAATATCAACATACATTATGAAGTAATTTATGTAGATTAAACTCAACGATAGCATTTGAAGATAATTCTTTATAAATTGAATCTATACTACTAGAATAATCTTAGCCTATTTTAATAATGAAAGTTATTAATTTGTCCTTAATAATGAATACATTAACAAACCAAGCATATATTTAATTATTTCATAGTCACTATATATACGTTATACTTTAGGAAAAATACTTACATAGCAAACCAGCCTACTTAACACCTATACTTCTCTTTAATATTCAGTAGAAGAAAAATGGCCTAATGAGGGAGCTGTATAAAGGGCGGTAAAATTTTACCGTGATCTGCCGATTATCAAAATGGTCGATATGGCGATATATACATATTTAATATCTTAATTAATTAAATAATTATTTATATCCGAAATATTTTTTAATTATGATTCCAATAAATCGGCCATTTTTCGATCACAAAGTATCCCGTTTGCAAATAAAAAATATTTCTCTGTAATGATAAAAAGTTTATTGGTTATAAAGATGGTAGAAGTGGTTCACTTTAAGAGTGAGTTCTACTCAGTGATCGGTTTTATAGATATTAAAATAGTGAAAGTTATTGGTATCTTTAAGATTTCTAGTAATTAGAGTTTATTTTGATCAAAAATAAACACGGCAGTATATAGAAGGACGTAAGTTCACTATTATTTTTGAACAAATTGAAAATAACTGTAAATTTGAATATATGTATTACACCGATGCAGTTCTAAATTTTCTATATTATTATATTTATTATTAAAGTTGGTATATTTTACAATACGATGTAAATGTAATTTCAATTTCAATGCTTTCAATGAAGGATATCTAAGTATATAATGAAATTCATTTTTATTGGGAATTTTTTTGACTTGTTACGAATTGTGCCTGGGTTGAGTAGTACGTATTAACTGTTCAAAATGCATTGACTAATTGGAATTGTATTATAACTACTATTAATAATAAAAATAAATAGTATCATTTTTCATATGATAAATAAATAATGTAACAAATAAATAAATTCATGGCTGTATAGCTTCATCAACGATTTCCTTTCTATGTCCGACGTATTTTTTGTATAAATTAGTAGAATCTTAGCTCAGAAAAGACGTTACAAGTTTCAAAGTATTATTTTCAGTAACGGATTTTTACACTTGTGAACTTAGCCTCTTGCCCGTGACTGTTAAATTTGGATGAAATCATAATAAGCATAATCATTTATTCACCACTTATATTGTGCATATATTAATTACTGTTAATAGTTAAATTATGTATTGTTTGTTTATTTGGGCTTTAAGGCGTAAAACCCCAGGGTCATCAACGCCTGAAATTCGTTTGTTTTTATCAAGATTTGAGAAACTAGTTAAAATTTATAGATATTAAAAAAAAAAAAAAAAAAATATTGAGCTTATAAATGACATACATACAGTATACACATAAATACATCAATATATACACACACATACATACATAAAAACAAATACATAAACATATAGATATACATATTCTATATAGAAATTATTCATCTCTATATTTTATTTAACAGTTTGTGAGTTTTAAGAAAATTAAGTACGGATTGGATATTGGATTCGTCGTTGTTTAATAAAACTGAAATTTCTGGTTGGAGTCCTAATCTATTTAAACTTGAAGCGTAAAATGAACAGTCTTGTAAGATGTGGCTGACTGTAAGTGTTGTCACAGTGTTGGCATGGTGGTGGTTCCTTGCTTATCAGGTGTGAATGAGTTAGGTTTGTTTGTCCAATTCTGAGCCTGGCTATTGCGACTTCTTCTCTGCGATTAGTGCGATTTGATGTGGTCCATGGCTTAACTGTTTTTTAAACATTTTTCAACTTGCATGGTGGACCTTCGTCCCACATGGACTGCCAGGCATCCGATATTTCTCTTTTCAGAGGAAGAGCTATTTCCCGGGGCGTTAAATTAGCAGCCCCTCGGCCTGGGAGGGTGAGTGCTTGCTTGGCGGCCCGGTCCGCGAGCTCATTCCCATCGATCCCCACATGGCTCGGAATCCATATAAAGCTGACCGACTTTCCTAAATCTTCCAACATAGAGAGGTATCGGTGAATTTTTAGGACTATGGGATGATTCGAGTACATGTTTTTTATTCCTTTTAATGAAGTCAACGAATCAGTTATTATGGTTATTGTGTTGGTAGCAATGGACATAGCGTGGTAGAGGGTTGAGGCTATTGCATGAAGCTCCGCTGTGTAGGTGCTACATAAATTATAAAGTTTCATTTAATGGGTAGAGTTGGGGGCAACGAAAGATGAAGCTGTAGACATATCGGATTTCGACCCATCTGTGTAGATTTGGAAAGAATTAGGCATACTCTGGATGAGAATTATGTATTAGTTTATAACTAATAAGCAACAATTATTTTTATGTATAGGACTAGGTAGAGTGGGCGTCATTTATCGACATTTGTAGGAATCAATACAATTTTTCTATATTGATTTTTGCAAAAAAAAATCCGTGATTGACTAATTGCTATGAGATAAGCAATAATTACTCGTGTTCTGTAATAATAAAAAACATTATAGTAAAACTGGTATATATAACAAACATCTTATGACATGGTTAAAAACAATTTGTAGCGTCCATTTCGCCGCTAACTAATAAATAATATAAAATGATTTGGAATTATTCGAAAAATGTCTTGTATGTATTCACTTAACATCACTTTATGCTGCTAAGGCTAATCGGGCAATGCTAATCTTATATGTTGTCTATTTTAATGGAACCTGTAGAATCTGCAGACCCTTCTGCGGCACACCCGTCATCTTTGAAGTGGTTTACTTAAATTGGTGGAAAAACCTGACGATTGAGCGTGAACTCGGCTAATCACAGGCGTCCTAGAAACATTATAGTCTCTACCAAGTATTGAACCTAAAGACCTTTCATGGGTTGTAGTGGTACAGTTTTTTTTGTTTTTTTTCAAAGCTAAGATAATGTTGTTCCAAGGTTTAAATTTAAAATAAGTGACCAAAGAGCGCATTACAAAACAAGACTGGCATAAACTCAAAGAAAAAAGAAAGTATGATGACTCAGTACTTAACTTAGCACAAAGGCCTGGCAAGTCCTTTGCTTTCGACGAGGGGGTGTGCTCATTGTCCAGCTTTGTTATTGTTTCAGCAGGCGTTTGTTTTAGTTTATGAGATTGTTTTTTATTTATCCACACCTGATTGAACCGGCATCAATTTGGATGTTTGGAATGTAATTTTGAATAAGGGTACTTTCTGAATATATAAATATCTATAGTTATCAATTATATCTGCAGCTCTGGGAAGTAGTTAAATCGAAATTTATCCAGAGAGAGAGTTAACTGTACTGAGGGAAGCGACATGGTGTTCCCGTAGTCTTTGGCTTGAAATGGAATTGTAATACAATATCTACAGCCCCAGTGAATAAGTGGTTAAGTCTATTTCCTTAATAATGAGTTTCTTTTACTTAAGTAAGGGGAATCGATTTATTTTCGTATTGATTAAGTGGCTAAGTCAGCCCTTGCTTGAAAAGGAGTTATTGCTTATATTACAACTCCATTTCAAGCAAAAAAAACTACGAGAATGACACGATTCCGATTATCGGAAGCAGTTAACTCTGCCTGGACAAAATCGGACTTAACAACTTATTCACCGTGGCTGTAGATATAATAACTACATTTTGAACCAAGGGCTGACTTAGCGCCTTATACACGATTCCGCTTACCTCGGTACAATTAACGAAGAATAATTAGAACTTATTATTGTAACTTATTCTTATGTAATTAAAATACTTTTTCTTGCGATGTTTCTTGTCTTTTAGGGTTTAGAAAAAGATTTGTTCATTCTTAAAGGGAAAATAATTACCATTGGCTTATTTCATAATGAGGTAAAAAAGTACGAATATAAGCAGAAAGTTTCATCTGGATTGACTTTTCATTTAAGGTCACTTTATGTTGCTATGGCTGATCGGACGAAGCTACAGTAGGAGTCCTGAATTTTCCCTATCCAGATATAATTAGGATAGGGATCTTTAATGAGTATCTGGCGTTGTACAGGCTCGGGATCCCCATCTTAGTACTTTCCGAAGGACGACACAACGAATGATATTTTTTCCCTTTTAAAAAATCCCAGGGACACACCTGCCGAGTTGCGAGCCTATGATCTTGGGCATTGTAGGTTATGTTTTGTCTAGTTATTATCATAATTAGGCACTGATAATTTTATTTTTTAAATATTATAGTATATCTTCACTACTTAGATTGTATAGGCTCACTTGTACTTTACTATCAAACAAAATAGTGGACACTGCTTCCTGTCTTCAAATTGAATTTTTCCCTTCCGCATTTAAATTAGCTAATATCCGTTGAACGAGTCAGAACAATCGTTCATTTTTTTGTTCATATATCTAACATAGATGTTTACATACAATAGTTACATATTGTAAAAAACATGCTCAAACCATTTTAATACTTCAATGAATTAACTATATCATATTATTTATATCAGGGAGTTGCCGTGCCGAAGATCCTGGGTACGAATCCGGCTGTGGCAAATAATTTATTTAGACTGTTAATAAGCCTGGAGTGGACTCTGTGAGATCTGCTGATTCTACCGGGGCTCACACAGCCTCCATAAAGTTAGACCCTTAACTAGGGGGGAAACCTGGCGGTATATCACACTCGAATCACCTAACGGCACAGCTTTTAGCTAAAAACAGTACAGTCTCTACCACGTATTGAATCCAAGACCTTTCGTTCGCGTTTTTCCCATTGAATGTTTTTTAAATAAATTTTTTGGCGGTAAAGGATCACTAATCGTTCTTTGGGGTCCGAGAGACTTTTATTTTAATATTTTAATTAAAACCCTTACTGGTTTAGTGCACAAGAAACCCATTGTACAAAGAGTGGCACCAGGTAGGCGACACAAGCAAGATGAAAGGGACCAGAACAGAGCTAGCCTTGCACCTTCCAGTTCTATAATCCTCAGGAGTCTCGATGATGTAACATCAGCTTTCTCCCCTGACCTTGATCCTGTTAGGGCTTCCTTACCGGGCATCAAGTTCACCTCAGGTCTGTCAATGATCTTCTGTTTCGTCCTTAGTATCATCTCTTACGTTAGGTAAGGTAAGGTAGGAACAGAATATCCAGAAAGAACAAAAGAAGGAATAGAGCGAGATTTAAACGCTTCTATAATATTTAGGGCCAGATCAAGGAAGAGAGAAGCACAAAGAATATTGGGTAACATAATTTAATTGGGGTAATTATTCCGTAGGTTGTCGCTTCGAGTTGAGTGATAAGTTTTACCTTTGTTTTTTTGAGTGATAATTTTTACCTTACAAAAATACAAGTTATAACGAGCTTTAGTGTGGAAAAAAAATTGTATTTATGGAATGTACATCATCTATATATAATTTATTTCAATTAATTGTTATTTTGATGGTGAATGATTGTGAGCAAGAATATGGTGGTAGAGTAAAGAAATGTAAACGAATAAACAAATCACGTCGGGGTCACCACAATGGCAAAAAGGATATCCCTCGAGTCATTCACTACTCCGTCAATCCTGACAGTTTAAAAATTATACTTTATAATTCGAACGTAAAGAATATTTCTTCTTTTGGAAGGATGTGAATTGACTAGGGGGAATGTAAGGTGAGCGGTGTGCCAGCCCAGATTTCCTGAGGCTACTCCTGAGCGAAGCAAATTGAGGTTGCCCAATATCCTTAACCCGGAGGGACTGATCACGGATTTGTCCAGTCTTGGTCAATCGCCATTATTCCTCCAATATAATACCTGTCTGTGTCGAAACCTCTTTCCGGCGTATCATTTGTATAATAATATTACGGATTAGTGGGCTATTATGAATTAAATTTTATACCTTTCGAGATGGCGAAAATTTATATGAACATAATTTATGCAATAACTGAGGATGCAGAGGTTAAGGTTTTGTGCACAAGGTCCCTGGTTCAAATCTGCCTGTTGCAGATTAATTATGTAATCAGTTAGCAGTCGTTTATGAGATTAGCTGAACTTCCCCGGGCTAACACAGCACATGAAAAGTGATTGCCTTTAATTGAGTGAAAACCTGGTTG
The DNA here is from genome assembly GCA_037127475.1 of Arma custos. Taxonomy (NCBI): domain Eukaryota; kingdom Metazoa; phylum Arthropoda; class Insecta; order Hemiptera; family Pentatomidae; genus Arma; species Arma custos. The sequence continues at coordinate 22,068,818 of CM073765.1, read as the reverse complement.
TTGATTATCATCTCGACCTAATCACCCCCCTCCATAACTTTTATCTTAGAAACTGTACAGTCTCTGAGCCCAAGACCCTTCATTGGTTGAAGTGATACAGGCTTTTTTTTTTTGTATATTTTGAAAGGAAAGAGCAAACATATTTTTAACTCATCCATTCGAGAGAGATTAAGCTGAGAAAGCCTGAGAGACTGTCTCAGATTAAGCCCTGAGGAAACTAGCAGTATTTCCAGTGAAAAGTCGGAAAATAATTTGACGACATGGTACTAAGCATAAGAAATAAGAGATGAATGATTTAAAAATATTGGTCCTGGAAATTAAAGAGAATATTAAAAATCTTTATTTTTTAAATCTATAAATTAATAGATGTTATAATTGAATACATAAACCATTAATTAATACTATCTACTATTAATTGACTGGTATTAACTGTATTTATTTTTCTACATCACAAAAAACATTGTAAGACCTTTCTTCATCATAAGATGTTCGAACTAGATTGCATATTGACTATGGAGTAACATTAAAGATTATGTACAATCACACTGACTTACAGTATTTTAGATGAAGTATTTATACTCATATAAAAGAGGGGGGATATTATGGAAATATAGACTACTGACTGCAGGGAACGAATGTTTTGTTGTTTTGACAAACGTACTTTGTCATAAACTTATATTATTAACAAGATTTTTAACTAATGAACCAATACTGAAAAATCACAGTTTAATATATTTTATTTGTATTTTTATAGTCTTTATGCGAAAATATTTCATTACCATTACATCCTTCAATTTCTGTTATAATTTTAATGTTTTGTTTTTTTAATTCATGTTCATATTATTTTATTTATCTATTTACTTATCATTGATACATAAAGTGAGTTTTTGTTTAGGATTCGTCCCAGTCAGTATAAAACTTGTAATACTACAACCCATGAAGGTTACCATGCTCAGCTCGTGATAAGTTTGTTCTGTTTCTAATCCAACGGTTATGCAGGGAAGTAATTTGGTTAGACCCCACTCAAACGCCAGGCATTCCTATCAATTAAGGATATTTACTTTATAAAGCCTGAGTGAGCCCCAGGAAGGTCCGCAAATAATTTATAGAATAAATCATTCATCTGGCAAAGCTGGTATCGAACTCTGGGCCTTAAGCTCAGCAATTCAGCGCTCTACAGACTTAGCTAATCATCTCCCTTGCCAATGTAGTAATATTAAAATAGATTATTTTTAGTAATACACATAAAAATGAAGTAAACTCTATCCCTTTAGAAATAGTTTCCGAAAATGGACAGCGTTCGTATCCCACAAGCCACTGACCCGTAACAAGGAATGTTGCAATATCCCCTAGGAGCTTGTGAACTTTTAAAAATACAGTTGCGCCAGATGTCTCTGATCCTCACAACCTCGAAACTTCTAGCGAGGTATAAATGTCTGCCTCTTCAATCTAATTGTCTTCAGTTTAAATCTTATGTAACCCTTAATTCTATCAGGTATTTCGGCAGTGTTGCCTAGCATATAAGTGGTATTTTATCACATGGCCAACCTATGTATTAACAGGCCCTTGCCTTACTTTAGGGAGCAACAACTGGTAAATGTTTCAATCAGAATTAAACGAATGGATATATTTCCCAGTAGTTGATCACTGAGTTGCCATGCCGAAAATCTTGCTTCAAATCCAGCTGCTGCCAAGACTTTTTTTTAGTCTGTTATTGGCCGGAGATGGATCATATGGGATCTAGGACCGACCTTCATGAAATGGGTACCCAAAATAAGAGGGGAATCTGGCGGTTGAGCTTGATCTTGAACAAATCCTTTTTTCCATGAAACAGTACAGTCTCTACCATGCACTGAACCCCAGACCCGTTCAGGGGTTGTAGTGGTACAGGTTTTTTTTTTTTTAGTTGATTGATAAGAACAATATCAACTCTATATTGACTGGTATCCTGACGCTAATAAGTATTTGTTTTGATATTTGATGAAGTAAATGAATTAAGTTTTGAATGAACAATAAAGCCAACATTTCATCTCAAATTTTAAACTCTATTACTAAAACTATTAATTTTAGAATGAGGCTGTCAAAGACGTAATTAAAAAATGTACATTAAAAATATTAAGAATATTAAAAATTTACTGTAGATATTTCGTATAGCATAAACTGTATATTTTATTTTATAATAATTAAAATATAAATATCATCGAAGAATCGATGATTTTTTGGTGTTTATTCCGTAGCTTGATGGGGTTAGTTAAAGTCCCATCAAGTGACGTCAAGTTACCTCATTTCTACATACGTTTTATTAACCATAAAATTGGATTGGTTAGAAAAAAATTGGCTTGAAAATATACCTCTGATATACAAAGTGGCAAATTATTTGAGAATGTCTAACATGGTCAGTAATGGGTAATTCCAGATGAGTACGTTTAACTTGCACAATTTCCTGTTATATGAGAAGGCTAAGTAACCTTCACTATATGTAAAGGGACAAAAAATTATGGCAGATTCTAATACCAAAATAATTACATATCCTTAATGGATGTGTATCTAACATAACGGATGGTTATGTTAAATATCCTAGGTTACTGTTATTGCATTGTTTTTATTTATTTTTTGAGAAGGATTGATAAGGTACACCGCCGGTACTGATACGATCGTGAAGTAGAAATGACATAACATCAAATCACTTGGTGGGATGTTAACTACTCCTACCAACAATTTGGTAATCTGCGGAATAAGTACTAAGCTTTTTAATAAGACACGTTCGTCCAGTTACCATTTCAATATACTTTCTTTGATTGGGCATGTTAACTAGGAAGTCTGTAGTCTTTATTAATTTATGATAAAAATGGATTTCATGTATACGTATAAATTGATTAGGGATGGTTAGGGTGATCTATAGTGTAATGGTTAGCATAACAACCTACTATGCCCAAGATCGCGAATTCATAGCTCAACTGGTGACCTTATGTTTTTTTAAAGGGGTAAAACTTTCTTGATTAAGCCGTCCTTCGGAAGGTACGTACAATGGGAACTTCAATCCTGCACGGTTCTCTGGTACTCATTAAAGATCCCCTAATTATAAATGGATTTAGGGCACGCACTGTTGTAATCCCACTGTAGCATCGTCAGATTAGCCAGAGCGGCTTAAAGTTTGGAAGTAACAATATGTATCTATAAGGTTAGCTGAACTTTTTGCTGGAGTAGGAACGATAGGGACGTACCCACGGGAGTATGGGAGTTAGTCATGATCATTACAGAAGCCGCAAAGAGAGTTGCATCACAGTGCCATCATTATATTTGCGGAGAAATCCTGGCGGGAACCTACTGTTAGGTAAACTCTAACACAGCTTCCTTCCAACCCTCCCCCCCCCTCCACCCTGTCTCTCACATACTCTCTCACTCTCTCTCTCTTCCCCACTAACACATAATAACAGGCATTTCTTGATTTTTCGGTCAATTTTCGATCTGCCCTCATTTCTTTGAATCTCATTCCTGTTTAAAAACCCGTCTAGTTCGTAATCTTTTTCGTATAATCTGTTCTAAGCTATGTGTTTATCTATTTCCTATTTCTTTTTTTTATTCCTTATTTTAATATTTTTTTTCTTTCTAAGTTCCCCCACCCCTTGAAAAGACCGTTCATTAGTGGGTACATTCCATACATTTATATTCTATGTGTACCATAATCAATTATTTCTAAAGAAAATTTTTAAGTTAGGTAATAATTATTAATGAATATAAAATATTATAAGACCGTGGAAAAATAGCCATTAGTTCACTGGTTTCTTGATAATGTTATTTTTTTTTCTTGCATTTTTACTTTCATTTTTTCATATGGTCTTTTGTCTTAAGTTTTTGTGTTGTTTACTATTATTCATTTTTTCCTGTTGTGCTTTTTGAAGTTTGGTCAGTATATATTGAATTTTGAATTTCTGAAGTATGTATCAGCTGATTTTATCTAACCTTATCCACCTGGGGTCGAGTAACTTTCCTTATGATTCATTAGTTGCATTTGAGCCTTCGAGGTGGTGGGATGTTTCTTGGGTTCATTATTAATGTTTTGTTTTGTTGTTATTCTCTTTCTGCCCTGAGGATGCCTGAATGGGCGAAATATTGGACAGGTAGTTTCAATTTTTGTTTTAGTTTGGAGACTTAAGGGCTTTTTGTTGGAATTTTTCCACGGTCTTAACATTTGTGTAAAGTCTCTTTTTACTTTTAATATTAATAAAATATTATATATATATATATATATATATATATATATATATATATATACATATTTTTTTTTTTTTTTATAAAACTATACAAATAACAAAGTGTGTTGTTTATTGATTAACCTCACTCTATTCTGCTATTTCTAATCGGATGATGTTACAGTGGGGGTATTAAGTTTTGTCAATTAGAATTACCATAGAGGTCTTTAACAAGTATCTCACTGACACAGCACAGGCTCGAGACCGCCTTTTTACGTTCCCCTCAGGCAATAAAACTAATTAGTTTTACTCCGTTTAAAAATCTCACCTGCTCACCTGCCAGGCTGCGGATCCGTGATCTCGAGCATATTGTTAACATTGTTATGCTAATCACTGCACCACAGGTGACCACTATTTTACCTAATTGAATAAACTAAGTAAATGTTAATATATTGCCAACTCTTCAAATTCCCAGGATATTTATTCATTTGAATGAAATCTGGCTGAAGTTATTATATGGTATTGTTCGTATTCTGATATTCGCCAATTTTTGCCTTTCAAAATTATTGAAGTATATCTATCTAAAAAAATAATTTCCTCTTCCTTCTCACTTAAGGAAGGAACCCAAAAATTGTTTTTAATTTTCTTTGAAGCCTGACTGGCAATGATAAATATTAGGCAGTTATTATATCTACAACCCCACTACAATAAGTGGTCGAGTTTTGTCCTAAATGATTTTCTTGTACTTAGCTGCTGCTAATCGTGTTATTTTCACCGGTAATGAGAGGCCAAGTCATTTACTGGCTTGAAGAGGAGTTATTGCTTATATTACAACTTATTTTCAAGCCAAAAACTCCGAGAATGACACGATTCTTTTTCTTTAAACACAGCTAACTCTCTCTGGACAAAATTCGACTTCATCACTGGCTGTATATGTATTAACAACATTAAATGTATACATAAATATATATTTTATTGTTTCATTATAAGAATAAATAAAGCTGTGTTAATGAAGTATAAACTAAATTTTATTTTTGTAAAAGAGAGTGTGGAAGCTCGGTGTGTAGTACGCTGATTTACTGGGCTGTAGGTCCCTAGTCCGAAACCTTCTGTTCCATATGCTTTTTTATTTCGTTATTAGCCATAGACTGACCAATGTCTGCAATCCTTTCTGTGGATCCCTCAGTAAATAAAGTGTTTACTCTTAATTGAAAAAAATCCTGGGGATTGACTTTGATATCGGTCGAATCATCTCCCTGCACAAGTCTTAGTTTATTACCTTTACAATTACTGAACTTAGATTAAATTCGTGGATTTTTTTTTCTATTCTTCGCCTACTGTAACATCTCTACGTGTTCATGATTGTTAACCATTGAGAAACCTCTAGTTACAATTAATTATAAATAGTGAAGTCTTTTATAATAGTTGGTAGGATGTGAAATATGGGAAATGGCCTGTGAGGGGAATGATGATTGCCCTTATAAGATAATCTAGACGGAAAGTGGTCGGCCGCTTTGAGCAATGTCTTCTCCTCTTTGTCGGTGGTTGGCCCAGTTCTATTCCGTCTTGCCCAACCGTTGCTTCTTTCGGGTGGTATGGCTACATAACTAACCATCTTCTAACGTCTTCCTCTTTGTCAATGTCTGTCATCAGGGTCTTGGGAATGGGTCTGGAGTACGAGTTGTGTATTCTAGGTCTCTGAGGATAAGCTGTGAATGCGACAAAAAAAACAAGAAACCTTTAGCATTACAAACCATGAAGGGCCTAGGGACACTGTTGCTAAGCCAACAGTTGTGCAGGTTAGTGATTGGTCTGAGATCACACTCAACCATCAGGGGTTTTTCTCCAATTAAGGGTTTCTGCTTAATAGAAGGTGGAAGAGCCCCACGAGGATCAGCAAAACCCTCAGGGTCCATCCTTGGCTGTTAATACATTAAATTATTTATCTGCTAAGCCGGATTTGGACCCGGAACCTTCGCATAGCAATTCAGCACTCTACACACACTTCCCAAGATGTGGGGTTATTGAACTTTATTAGGCCACTTTAAGATGTTGGATTATAGAACTTATTTCTGAGCTTATGCCTGGTTGTTGAACTTAGTATCGATTGACATAGTTTTTTTTTTCAAAATCATCGCATTTTATGTTGTCCAAGTAGGGTTATAAAAATAATTTTCTGACTAATATTGGATATTCAAAGAATATACGAGTTGAAGACATTCCTCTGTTTGGACTGAAAATCCGCCTGGTTTGTTCTTCAATTTAAGGATGTCTAGTTAGTAGAGTCTGGATATGCCTCAAGAGGTCTGAATCAATCACATCCCACAGAGTCTATCTATGATTGTTATAAAATTGATTAATTATTTTTGTATTAAACTTTTAGGATATTTATCTTACTTTAGAAAGGTCCTAACAGAATAGTAGAATTTTCATTAGCTGCTTCAACAGCGAACCTAGAAGATATGTTGTATTCATCGCCAGATTTGTTTTGAGTGCTAAATTTTTATAGCAGTAAACATTACTTTACATAGCTAAGACTGTATTTTTTGGATTTACCAAATGACCTAAAAATCTATGGATACCATTCAAAATCTCTAATATCCCTTCTTGTATATTTCAAAATATCTGGAACCTTCAATAATATTTTTCTCCTACCTTGACTATGGTTGCTTAGAGTACGGTGAGTTGTCTGATAAGCTTGATTTAAACTGATAACCTATTTAGTTATGATGTATCATATTCATTATATTATATTATTATATTGGTTATTTTGAAATGGTAATTCTATCTAAATGTTCAACAGAAATATTTCAAAACATTAGAAAAATAAAACGCATTTCCTGAAGCTTTGTTCAGTTCTTCGGTTCTTTTCCTAAATAATGAACCTCTATCTATCGATTGTCTCGTAGAACTGATTCCTTTAGGAAATATTTAATGATTTATACTCGTGTTTTATTAATTTAATTTCTTATTTAACTTGGCACTCTATCAACTTCTTTATGATCGATGTTGAAGATAAACAATCGCCTAAATGTATATTATTAATTCAAGTTATTTTCATTGATTCTTATCATCAAATCATGGAATTTTTAAGCGAAAACGAACATATTAATATGATTCCTTGCAATTGAGGCGTTCAGGATCAAAATCACAAAACTCCAAAATTTTAAAAATTGGCTTTTCCACATTTTTTGTTGGTGATTTAAAAGCACAATTATAAATCATCCCAACTTTTGTATACGTTTTTTTCTCCAATATCATGATTTATATATTTTATATTTATTCTTTACAATTTTTATGTATCACTTTAAATTCTCTGTATGTAATATAATTCTTCTGTTCGTGAATGGTTCAATGAACTGGCGGTTGTGCGATATTTTTTAAATTTCAGTTAAAATTGTCATATATATATCAAATTACAAATCTCACTTCGGGAGTCCAGTTGTAATAAATTGTTACGAATGCTTTTAAAATTTAACAAACTTTAAACCCTTTTGGTATTTGATATTTTAACAATAATGTATATGTTTAATACTTTTTATAACTTTAAGCGATTGAGTCCCAGATTACTGGTACCTTGAAAGATCAATGATGCAAATAGCTTTATTAGCAAGACAATTATCCTTTTTACTTATCTTGTGCTACACGGTTCATTATTTTTTTTATTTTTGCCTGTAATCGAATTATTCTTGAATCACTGAGAATTATTGTTGCAGAATAATTCTCTATTTCTTATTTTAATTTTAAGGATAATCTATAATATTGAGTTAGTTTTATTCGCAAAAAGGCGTCGCCGTAATTCACCTTGTATTGCATTCTAAAAACGAATTGGAAATTGTTGCAATTCGTCAAAGAATCTAGAGAAATCTAGAACTGTAAGAACCTTCATACTGTATATCTACAGCCCCGGTGAAAAAGTGTTTAAGTCTAATTTTCTCCAAAATGAGTTTATCGTACTTAAGTATGCGGAATCGAGTTATTTTCGTAATGAATAAGGGGGTAAGTCAGGCATTGGATTGAAAAGGAGTTATTGTTTATATTACAACTTCATTTAAAGCCAAAAACTACGAGAATGATGCGATCTGAAGGCAATTGCAAACTGCCTCTGGGCAAAATTCAACTTAACCACGCATTCACCTTGGCTATAGATTTATAGACTTCTAGCACTGTATAAAATATTGTTAAAAACTCAAAAAGATGTAAATACGATTGATAATGATATCAGATACAAATTGAAAAAAAAAATATCCAATAGCAGTTAAGGTAATATTTGATATTTAGAAAACGAAATAGTTTCTTCAAATGATTGATATAAATAGATAAATCATATGTAGCAAAGTATTATTAAATATGTTAAATAATGAGTTTTTAGCATTAAATAAGTATATTGCTATATTGGCTTCACTGCCCAAGCAATTATCTCAAGGAAAAGTCAGATATTTTGATCTGAATAATATTTAAATAATAAAATGTCCCTCCCTTCTCCAAAGGTTGACGTGGTTGACTGACCAGGAGTTGGTTATTAAGTGAAGATCTTTTTTCATTTAATTAATAACATTATATATATACAGTGTACTGATGATAGTTACAAGGTAACTTATATATCTACTTACAAGGAACGAAAAAGGGGACTTTTTTTCTAGATGTGACAGTCTACATGTTGAGTTGATCGCTTCTTCGCTACCACTGCCTACTTTACTGCAAGGGTAAAGTTACCGATTCCAAGGGACATTTAAGCTACCTATGTCCTTTACCCTATTTACTTAGGTACTCCTCATGTTCCAAATAGTGTCACATATAGCTAATATATATAATAATATATATAATATATATATATATTATTTGAACTCACTTGATTAATAAGTCAGAGCGAAGTTTCTGTCTCTGATGATTCTGTGTAACTGTTGATGTGCGATGTGCAGCATTTGATCTTCATTGAATTTTTATATTAGTGATGTCCTAATGAAGCTCGAATGAGAGAAACGTTGACTGGTTTGTCATTTTCCGATATTTTAGAGGCTTTAATGTTGTCGTTTTTTTAATAATTTTCCATTTGTATTCTAATAATTATTTTATGCCTATTTTTGAGATTTCTATCATTTCTATAGATATCTTTTTAGCTTAACCAGCATAGTACAGTGTTTACAACTTACTATCTTTCTAAGAAGAACTTTTTTTTTTTTTAATCTGTACGTTTAAAAATGAATAAAATCCTTGTGATCATTGGTGGTTAGTGAAAATAATCAAAATCATTATAATTTTTAGTCATTTTGTGTTAAAATTATAAAGATCTCAAATCTCAAACAAAGTCTTTTCGTGAGAAGCATTTCCCCGGAAGGATAGTGGCTCAGTCACGAACTTCATGACAAATAAAAAAAAATCTCTCGGTAAAGAAAACTTATTTTAACCATAGTGTATCTAAAGTTCAAGAAATATCCTATATTGTATTTACTACTATTGGAAATATTCCACTTATCAGATTTATAATTTAATTAATCATGTTTTTAATACATTTTACATACAGTATGATACTACATATTAATTTAAGTTAAAGTTTGATAAATGGTTTCTTCAGGCTCCATTCAATAGTGTAAAATAATTTTATTTTATCATTATTCTACGGTAAGTAGACAAACTTTTCTGAGAACTTCACAAACAATTTAAGACAAATACATCTTGAATGATATTACAAATAATAATAATAATAATATCTGCTTATATATGTGGGGAAGAAAAGGTTTGGGTAGAGGTCAGAAAAAATTTCTTAAATTGGGTTGAACAATTTATTTGAAAGCTAACGTTTCGATCCACATTGCAGATCTTCAGGTATCAGCACTTTTTCTGTAATATCATTTTCCGAAAACTTTTCGAGTTCAGTTTTCAAGGATATCAAATTTAAAAAAATATAAAAGTTAGCAAAATAAAAGAAAACTGTTTAAAAGTAAAAAATAAATATATTCTGTTCTATATATATTATTTATGGAAAACTTCTTTCTTCGAGCGTGTTTTTTCCATATTTTCACTGTTATTATGTTTTCCTTAGAGACAGGGTTGGATTATGCAAAAATCGGCGTCATATACTCAATTAATTATTTTTTCTTGATTTAAATTTATTTTCACTGCGCACTTTTTGTTTTATTTGAATTTGTTTTTAAATTTTACTATCGTCAAACAAGGTTAAATAATTCTTTTATGCTATTTATTTAAAAATTAAGTGCGTGGTAGTAAATGTTTTGATTTTAAAAATTTTACAAGACTGAAAAGACAAGAAACTGCTCGACGTTTTCGCCTACTTCAACATTTACTGGACAAACGCCCTAAACTCCCAATTAATTACAAAAGGCTCATTTACATGACAGTTATCAGACCTATTTGGATATACGGAGTTGAACTTTGGGGCTCTACTAAACCATCCAATTTATCACGTATCCAATCCTTACAATCCAAAATCCTTCGTAAGATCCTCAATGCTCCTTATTATGTCACAAACAAACTCATCCATCATGATCTTAATATCACATATGTTGCTGATTTGGCCCAAACTAGATACCTATCCTTCCATGACAAGCTCCATACACACTTGAATCCGCTAGTCTCTCAACTGGCTTGCCATACTATTCCTGATAACTCTCCGAGGCGTCTGAAAAGAAGATGGCCTCGAGACCTTCTACTATAGAACTTTATTGGAGTGTTATTGAAGTAACGGACGAATTCCTAAAAACTAAATAAGCGCTTTACCGACTAGTAATGTTCTGAGGGGCAGATTTGGACGTAGGTGGGAAGATTGCGTTGAGAGTGATCTGAACGATTTGGTTTTGGTAGTGGTCCGTGGACAGAAGTTTGTAATCAGAGGTTGGTGCTATCGGCATCGAGCCTTCGGGTTCTCTAAGCCTTTTTATTTATTTATTTTTTAAATTATTATAGGAAAAATTTACAAAAACAATAATTAATATATTACTAACCTCTTCTGGGTTACTTGATACAGCATAGACGTGTCGTTTTCCAAGCGGTGTTTCGTCGTTCAGCTCCTCTATCCGAAGGCTACGAAGATGTTACCTAACTACAAGTTGGTAGGGCCTTCAGGTTTTGAAAGAAAAAACTAAAAATAAAAAGCTACGTGGTCGAAGAGAGGACTGGAGAAACCCCTGGCCTCTGTGACCCTTGCACTTCGCTCTGAAGAAGAAAGTCGAAGCCACTTCCTGCCTTCACTCCGAGTGAAGGTGCAGTCTTCTTCCTTTTCATTAGCATCTCTCTACTATACTCTTCTTTCTTCAACCTCCTTATTATTTACATTTTATGTTTAAATAATATTTTATACATATATAATGAATTTAATAATAATCATACCTGACATCTTATTGACAAGACAACAAAGGAAGCAGATATTATTGAGACAAGAGTACCTTTCGACGATAACGTGGAAAAAACAATTTGGGAAAAATTCGGAAACATCAGGAGCTTAGCGAGGAGTATGAGCATCTTTATAGGCTGGTGAAATTGAAGTACTACCAATTGTAGTTTCTACTAATGGCCTTATTCCTGGGGAAGCAAAAAAATTCTTGAGCACCATTGAACTTAACAAGGAAGTTGAAATACTACACAAAGCAGTGTTATTTGGAACTGCGAGCCTAGTACGAGAATTTTAAAATATTCATAAATAAGACGATTAAGATTAACCTTGACCATAGTACGGTTATGCCATATCATCCAGCAATGCTGAGAAGAAAATATAATAGTGACGTCTTTATTAATTTTGAGACAAGTATCTTTAGAATAACAATACAAGAATTAATATAAAAACAATTCTGTCTTAGAGTATAATGTTATTACATTTAATTAATTAATGCAAGTAAATTAATAAATGAGAACTAATTAAAAAATAATGAAATATTATCTCCAATGACAATATTTAGACAAAAAAAATTAGTAAAAAAAATAAAAATAAAATAGAAATAAGATAACAATAGTTATACAATGAGAAACGATTGATAGTTACATGCGAATACAAATTTTAAGCCAAGAAAAAAAAACAAAAAAAATAATAAAAGAAAACTACAAATAGCGCCTACTGAGATAAATTATTTTTTAAAATATTTAACTGGATTAGTGAACAGTCAATTAAAAAAAAATGAATTGTACGGTGAATGAATTGTCCAATTCTACTTAATCACTTACTCACTGGGGCTATAGATACAAATGCCTATATAAAAAATATTTTCATATAAATTGTATGACATTTATGACTAAAAACAAAATAGTTTACTTAAATTTTATTCATTGTTTTTGGGCTTTACTGAAACGGTTTTCGTAGGTAATTGCAATTAATGTTTATTTTTCATTAATTTATAAATGAATAAATAATCTTTTGATGAAAATTAATAAATTAATTTTACATTAAAAGAATATGAAAAATAATTAACATTTATTTAATTTTGGACTCTATTTATTGAATAAAACAGCCATATATGCAATTTTTATTTTTCAATAATGATTATCTATCAGAATATGCTTTTAACCGTTCGCGCAAATATATATATATATATATATATATATATATATATATATATATATATATATATATATATATATATATACATATATATATATATATACACACACACACACACACACACACACAATGTTTTCTATTGAGCAAAAAAATTAATAAATCAGGTTTAATTTGGTTTCTTATTACCACAAAAGCTGCAATACGAAGATGAAAGCCTCATGATTACCACATCAGGTTGAGATTGGACGATGATAGAGCCATCGATAAGCAGGTGCCAAACCTCATCATTCTCGCCACTTTCTCGTTGACTTATTTATTGACTCTTTTGATTGTCCAAAAGCGTCTGGGGTTTTGCTAGCAGTTTTACAGACATAATCCCTATGTTATTAAATTTAAAAAATAGTCTCTTGAAATAATTATAGTGACGTATTTTAGCGAATTTTCTCAGATTATTTACATCAATTATAAACAAATATGCATGTAATTATTTTTATCATGGATTTTTACAATCTGTACAAAACCTTATTCCGCCCAGTTTTGTTGTACGGATCGGAGACATGGACAATGACCAAGCTGATTGAGCATGATCTCCTAGTCTTCGAAAGAAAGATCCTCTGATCATCTAATCATCTAAATGGAAACTTGCCAAGGAGAACAAACAACCAAGTTTATTCAATGCACAACAAAACAGTTGTTTACTCCTTAAAAAATAGGATACTGCGATTAGCTGGTCATGTGGCTAGAATGGAAGATGAGGCCATTCCTAAAACGGTTTTGATAGAAGCTCTCTACAGCACGAGGAGAAGGGGAAGATCGAAGCTGAGGTGGTCGGGTTGTGTGGAGAGAGACGCGAGGGAAGTCCTGGGGGCCAATAGCTAGCTGGATGACGGTTGCGCAAAACAGAGACGACAGGAAGAAGCTGGTAAAGGAGCCAGGACTCGTTACCGATTTGTAGCGCAGTAGAATAATAATGGATTTTTTAAAGGATTTGTTTATGTTAAGAAACAGAGGTCTGTGACTGTCTGACCCATTTTACACCAATTGATGAAATTATTAAAACTACCATTCTGTAAAAAATAAATAAATATAAAAAACTTACTTCTTTTTTAGCGCCACCTCAGAAATTATACGTATGTTCAATTTTTTTTTATAATTGGCAAATATTTGTGGATTTTTTTTATAAAATAAAGGATTTATTTGGGTTAAGAAACATTTTTGTTGCTATTTGTTCCATTCAATTTTTTCTAGGAGATATGAAATATCATTCCTTATGAATATATATATATATATATATATATATATATATATATATATATATATATATATATATATATATATATATATATATATTGTATTTTAGTTCTTGAGTTTCAGTCTTTCTTGAACTTCTTAGGCGACGTTTCGAGACTAGCTTAGTCTCATACTCATGCCCTGACAATGAACAAATGAGCTTTTAGTAAAAACATTAAATAGCACACTAAAATAGATGTAAAATGACCTGTGTAAGTTGTAATAGATAGGGTGTACTTACAAGTTCCAAAGAATGAATCAGTTTTTCATTAATCAGTTGCCTCGCAAAACAGCATAAAATGTTTGTATTGCAATTGCTATGATCAATGAGTAAGTAATCCATTTTTTAGGAACAGCAGTTTATTTAATTGTTGAATCATATGATTCAACAATTAAATAAACTGCTTCTTTGAAATACACCCATTTCCAAGGTCGCCTCTTACTGAATTTTCCTTTATTACTTGCAAAGATTGTAAATAAATAATACAATTATTTAAAGGATTTATTTAGGTTAAGAAACAGAGATAAGTGACTTCCTGATCCATTTAACTACCTCTAGAAGAAATAAAATATTCTTCCTTAAAAAATAAGAAATTGATAAAATATAATAAAAATACAAACTTACATCTTTCTTAGCTCCATCTTCGAAATATGGCAATTTCCAAAGTTTAGGCTCTTACCGAATTTCCTTTGTTAATTACTACAATTGTAAATAAGCTAACTAGTTTAAAAAAAATAAATAATGCATTTAGAATAAGAAACAGAGATCCCTGACTACCTTATTCCAATTAACCGCATCTTGAAAAAATAAAATATAAAAATAATAAATAATAATCATATTAAAATAATTATATTAATGAAATAATGATTATACTGAAAATAATAAATAAATATAACAGAAAAGTTACCTACTTTTGAACGCCACCTTGCTAATTTCCAAGGCTTAATAATGTTGATTTTATAAAAATTGTGAAAAAATAAAAACAGAACGGTTATTTATAATTATTTTCAATAAATTATTCACTCAAGAGTTAATATACACAGCTTTGATTGGGTAATTGTTAAAAGAAGTGTACATTCCATGCCCCATAGTCCAAAAAATCAATTGATCTCATCTGGACAAAACGCTGATAAGCTTGCCATTGGTTCTTCTTTTATGGTAGTTTAAATATAATGGTAAACAATTGTTTTTATATTGTCTAGATTCCTTGTAAATGATTAGAAATCTCAGTATAGTCACGATCTAGTATTAAAAAATTGTCCGTTTGTAAGAAAAAGTACCCCACCAGCTCCATTAGTAGTCAGCAATATTTGAAATCGCAAGAACTTGACTTCAGAAAGAAAATTTTTCTATTTGAAATTCTGGACTGAGTGATAGTTTTTGATTGTTGGTGGGTCACATACTCTATTGTCGAATGATGAGATTTTTGAAATATCAAAAATGTTGACGTTGGGTTATGGTGACTTACAACTTTAGAATAATTAATCCAAAATTACCCACAATTACTGTTAAAATAAATTGTAATGATCTGTCCGATGATGTGACAATTAAAAAAATAGTTCTGATCCACAGTCTTGAAAAGTTAAATTAAACTCCAGTAGTAAAATTTTCCATTACGGTCATAATTGTTGATCCTACTGTGATAATCCTGAAAATAAGAATCAAATTGATTAATGCCATAAATCAATTTTCTGCTAGCTACTTCTCGATATCTTCCAATATAATGGCTTCATCGACTCTGAATCAACTGCTGGTGCCAACTCTATTGTGCCTAGAGAATCTGATGTAGACAATGAATGTAAATATTCATAAACAGTTCAAAATTTAGTTTCTTCACTGCGCTTTACGTACATAAACGCCCATCTTTCATCATCCTCCGATATTCGTGATGTCTTCCAATTATCACTGGCGTGACTCCTCCTACGGATAGAAAGTGGTCTAGATGAATAATTGAAACAGAACCTAATCGATAGAGCAGGCGGTTAGTGACTGATGCAATAGTCTTTCTTTACACATCAGTTATATTATAGATCGGAGTTGGGGGTAGAGTCCATGCCTCATTGGCTCTGGGATGTCATGCGTGTAGGGCATCTGACATCTGAGATACTTGCGCTAGTTTAGGTTCAGCTGGTTTTTGTTATACTTAGCGTATCTTTAACCTTTGGTGATGTAGCAGCGACGTAAATTATATTTTATTATTGCTTTTATAAGCAATTGTGAATACTTATAATTTCTCTAGTGATTAACAGTAATGTTTCTACAACTGTTTTACTACAGTTCACTACTGATATACTTCTCATTATTCAATCCAATACATAGGTTCAATCGATTCTATGGTTGTAAATATATTATAATTGATTGTTATTAATGCGAAATAAAAAATCGATCTTTAATTTATTATGAAACGAGATGAATCGATGCTGAGATTGTTGTCAACATACCTCTATTCAATAACACCAAAAATCTTAAAACCCACCTTAAAGCAATCCTCCAACCTACACCTTGGTAAGATCAATTATTCTATGCATCTTATTTTCAAAAATATTAAGTTGTATCGTCCAAGTTAGCTGCCCTGTTCCACATCCATACACAACAGTAACAAGAAAAGTCGTTTTTTAAATGTTTATAACTATTAATTTTCTGGGCAAAAGGTGTGAGCTAAGTCGAGAAATAAAAATAGGGAAAAAGTAACAAGCATTTCCAAACTTTATTTTTTCAAGATCATACACCATTCTTTTTTTTATTAAGATATCACAGACCACAAATCTTAAAATTTAAACTACTTTCTTATAACTATAGCCTCGAAATCATGGCCTTTTATTTTCCTTTATACATCGTTTTGAAGTCCTACAAATCTTGGCACCATACTTCCATTTTTTTTTTAAAAAAAGGTTAGGTTTTTAAATTTTTAAATTAATGTAAACTGGACTATAAATCTTTTGATTTTTATATTTTGGGAGAAAAACCATCATCTAGTCATCTAGTATTCTTAAAATTGTTTATTCTTTAAAACGTTTCGACACATATATCATTATCAATCATTTAAAAAATTGTCTTCATCATTCTACATAATCATACATAACTTTAAAAAGTTATATTTCTATACATCTGTAAAATTAACAATTGTATTAAGATAAAATAATTATATTAAGATAAATAGATAATTTCGATAAGAATTGTCCTAATAATTATTAAAAACAAGTATGGATACCTCATAATGTATATTTATTACGCATTTTCTTGGGGATATATCCATCTTCCATAAACTACAAATAGTTTCTTATGATATCTACATTTTCCATATAATTCTTTTTATAAAAGATCATAATTTGATTGAATAAATTAAATTTAAAAAATATAAAGATTCTCTTTTTCATTATTATTTTTTATATGGTTTAAAATGTTTTTAAAACATAAAAAAATTTAAATGCAGTAGGATGATAGGTTAATAATTACATACAAATAATATAGTATGTCATTATGATCAACGTTTATATAGGTTTAATATTAATAATTTGACCAAAGAGGATGGATATGTCCCCACGAAAATGCTTAATAAATATACATTTATGAGGTAACCGTACTTGTTTTTACTAATTATTAGGAAAATTTTTATCGAAATTATCTATTTATCATAATATAATTATTTTATCTTGATATAATTGTTAATTTTACAGATGTATAGACTTATAACTTTTTAAAGTTATGTATAATTATTGGAATGATGCAGACAATTGTTTAAATGATTGATAATGACATATGTATCGAAACGTTTTAAAGAATAAACAATTTTAAGAATACTAGATGACTGGATGATGGTTTTTCTCCCAAAATTTTAAAAAAAAAAAAGGTTAGGTTTAAAAATAGTTTGAGACAAGTCTTTGTTCTTGAGAAGTTAACTGACGCTTTGTTGTTTGAGGATCAATCCATTGCTACCCAATATATTAGGCAATCTTTTTAATTTTAATGGTCAAATTTTGGATCTTTAATCCGAGGCGTAATATTTTAAAACAGACATTTCCGGCATTAATAATGGAATAAGAAAATAGAAAATTACTTGTTAAATTATAACATAAACTCAAAGTTAAAATAATTTAAGTGTTTGACAGACTATAAGTTCTACCCACTTTATTGTGAAATCATTATCATAAATTAACTTTTTAAAACGCTCAGTTTTTTAACAGAGACATTTGGATACAGGCGCTTCCAATTAATCAGGATTGGTTTTAAATAACTTTAAAGGGATCTGTTCCCATCTAGACAAATAATTATTCATGACCGTGAGCTAAGAGCGTGGTTGACTGAACACCTGGATGAAGTACAATATTATGTTTCGATAGATCCATCTCTTTCTTCTTGAAGGCATTTACATAACAATGAAATTTCTTAAGTGGCCTTTCTAATAGCGATGTGTAGGCAGTGTATTGACATCTGGTGAATCTCCTATTTAATAGAATTCGTATACATACTTAATTTATATTTTTTAAAAACTTTTATGTGCATCTTACATCATTTTTTCTTCACGGAGTTTCTTCATTAATAGTGTATTTATTCCTATTATTTCATTAGCTTCTTTTAACTAAATAATCATACGTTTGTAGTTTTTTATATTTATTTTATTTTGAAGAGAAAAGATCTGTCCAGGCTCTCCCAACTGATCTAGCCTGGCTCGTACCACGGCCAGACAAATCCATTCTCTTCATCGATCCCAAATACCCGTGTGGAGAAATCTTTTCTCTTCAAAATAAAATATTTAAAAATTATAACAATTAATAAAAAAATATAATAAAATAAATTATAAATATTACGAATATTATAAATAGTATGAGCCAGGCTAGCTCAGTTGGGAGAGCACCGCGACATACGGGGGAGACCCGTGTTCGAATCCCTGCCCTGAACAAATCTTTCCTATTCAAAATAAAATATTTAAAAATTATAACAATTAATAAAAAAAAATATATTTTTTTATTTTCAATGAGGTTCTTTTAATGTTTGTTTTTTGTAAATGTGGTTTTTCTTCTTATTATTATTTTAATAAATAAAATAGTTTTTGTAAAAAAAAAACTTATATTCTTAGAACTCGGACTCAAATACTCAGACTGTATTGTTATCATACCAAACTGATAACGAAATGTTTATCATTCAATCGAATACCTGTTCAATATGACAAAAGTAAATATTAGTTCAAAACTTGTGATTGCTGAAATGTGTATGTAAAGTTTTATAAGTTCTATCTGATGGTGTATTTTTTCTCAGTAGATTTTTCAACTTCCACTCTTTGATGTAAACATTGGTATCTATTTCTTATTCTCAGTCTTTATTAGTCGAGACTATATTTATTTCTACTTTAGAATTTTCAATGTTGACTCTTAAATCTTAACTGAATCTCAAGAACTGAAATTAGAAATTTGTTTTATTAACATTCAAGAAAAATAGATTCCAAAAGCATATATACGTGTATTATGCTATGTAACATATAACATTAACATATATATTCGATGTTAATTAATAAATTATAATATTGTAGAAGATAATAATATTAGCGCTATGATATATATATACTTTTAAAACTGCTCCAGTGCGTGGAAAGAAGGAAGAGAGAGGAAGACGGTTACATAACCTTCCCTAGTATCTCAACCTACTAACTGTTAATTGCATTTTATTACCCTGCAATCCTCCGAGGTACCACTTTATTAATAATTATACAAAATTAAATGATATTTTATTTCGATTTAGACACATTTTCATTATACAGTCACTAATCAAACCGTTGAAGGCATTTATTGTAGCTTTGCTGTAGTTATTAGAAAAATTTGTAAAGATAGGTTATAACATTTATGAAAGTTGGGAATATATTAGATAACGTATAGTCTCGGCAATTATGGCTACGAATCTAAAAGACCCAGATTTGATTCTGTAATTTCTAGAGTAAAAAGAGGCATTGGCGTAACTAGAGTTGACTCATGGGGGGAGGTTAACCTCCCACCAGTCAACCACTCCAACATATTACTCCCTTAAAAAAGATGCCTCGTAATATAGACATAATAACTATTATACTATAAGTGATGTAGCTACAAATTAAATAAACAGATTATAATTTTTTATAAATGTTATTTTGGAAGTTATAAATGTTATTTTCATTATAAATGTTATTTTTGGAAGGGCAATCAAAAAATAGCTTTTAAATACAAGTAACCCTATTTATTGGTTACAATAACTTACTATACTTAATTGGATAGGGAACTTTCTAAACCCATCCAAACTTTACTTCTAGATTCTAAGAATTGTCTAAACTGTTCTTCTCACATTTTCGATCTTATTGTTGCCGCTAGATGCCACTACTACCCCTATAATAATATAATTAATTGTAAATAAACAGTATTAAGTTTTAGTTTGTCATTTCAGTGTACCTTTTATTCATTAAAATAACTGTGTTTGCACTTTCTTTTGGCATTATTGACCCTTACTTCTGTAATCCCACAATAATAACTTTGAAAAATTAAAATCCTTCAATTTTTTATTTCTTTAAACTTGTTACTTACAATTTTTTTAAAAATTTCTTCCAAGCAATGGTGGGGGTTACATCCCCAATAAACCCCCCCCCCCTTGTTACGCCTATGAAAAGAGGTATTGAGTTCTGATTCATTTTCACAGTTAGGAATCTGTATTTAAGTGTACGTTTTGTTCACCATAAATTATTTCGAAACTTAACGTTATTAACATAATTTACTGAAATTAAATTGTATTTAACACTCATCTTGAAAAATGGTGTCAAACTGGAGGATTAATCCCGATACTTTCGACTAAATCTTGGCAAGCGTTCAATTTGGAATCTACATAACAGATTTAAAAGAAACTGCTCGCCGTTTCAGGATACTTCAATACATTCTAGACAAACGTACTTAGCTCCTAATTAATTATCAAACACTCTTTTGCATAAGACATACTTGGATTAGGAGTAGAGCTTTGGGGCTACACTAAGCCATCGAAATCCTCTCGTATACAATCCTTACAATCCAGAATCCTTTGTCGACTTTACTTGTTAGAATAAAGTCGTCCATATTGATCTTAATGTCCCATATTCTGCTGATTCGGCCCGAATCCGATATCAATCCTTTCATGACGAACTTCATTGCCACTCAAAACCATTAGTTTTAATCTTAGATTCTTCTTCAATTCCCGATGATCCTTCGAGGCGTCTAAAAAGAAAATGGCCTTGTAACCTTCTTATTTGAATTAGTCATTAGAGTACTACCAAGGGCGGATCCAGGTGTGGGGCACGGGGGCACGTGCCTCCCCAGACAGTTGTTGGTGTACTTTAGAGAATCCATTATAGTACATAATTATAGGCAAATCACATGATCATAGTTGTTAAAATAACAGAAAGAACATAAGTGAAACTATTGTTTTGATATTTTAATAAACCTTCGGAATCTTTCTATAGATACTACAAGTTTATTTGTTAGTTATTGTTGATTTTTTTTCCCGTCTGGCCGTTGTGCCACCAGAAAAAAGTCCTCTATCCACCCTTGAGTACTACCACAGAGTAGTTTCTCTACTTACCGTTATCTATGTCTTTACCTATCATTCTGTATATTTACTTCCTGTATTTTGTTAAAATACAGTAGTAAATTTAAATAAATAAATTTAAAAAAACTAAAATATGTAATGTAATAAATCATTGCTATGAAAATATCAAATATTATATTTTTGTTTATACTGTGAATAACACACAGAAAATTTTCGTTCGGTTTATACATATATTGTCACTTGTTTATTAAATATATTCTGAATTTAATTTGATTAAATAGTGATCATTCGCTACTTACTCAAACTATTGAAGAGAATAATGACAATAATTTTTAATGACAATTATTATTTTTATTTATAATTGTGTTCTATTGGTAAGATAGACGATTCCTCATTTTCTTTAGAGAACTGAGGCAGATTCGTACATTCACCCATTTTTTCTTTCAAGGAAACATACTCCTGAGGTGTGTACTGTATAAGGCATTGTGTTAGTGTAAGTGTTATAAAATATTATAAAAAATAGCCTGTTGTTCTTGTGTGATTGTAATCTGCACTCACCTCGGGAAACCGTCGTATTTATAAACCAGGACCAAGAAATAGCCCGAAAAAGACAGGATAGATTGGCGTCCATTTTGTATTCCAGAAGCTTCGTGGTGGTAGATATCTAACCTTATTGTAATGAATCTGTTTGTGAAATGAACTACATTACATAGGGCCGCGGAATTTTGGCATTCTATACCTTCGGAACTCTTTTACAGCTCTTCGCTGTAACTACGGGCATCGCATTATAACGTTACATCATTTCGCCCAGGGCTCCTAGAAGTCTAAAAGTGTTTTAACCTCCTCCACTACAACCCAGTAACTGGTAATATTATTTAATTTTAGTAAGTAATCAAAACAGTTGCTTTTTAACCAGTAAAAGTAACAGCGTGCCTAAAATAAAAACACCCCTCAAAAAGTTGTAATAGATTAGAGTTAGTGAGATGTGGTTGTAATAGCTAATTAGAAAGTGTAGCATGTACTAGGACGCTAAATTCTATTTAGTGGAGTTGGCTACATAACGTTGGGATGATTTAAGAGTTAGTAAAGAACTCGTCTCTGAATCCGTTTCACGATTGCACAACTCACGAGCTTTTTACCAAAAATTAATTTATAATTTTCTGTTATATAACTTCATCCTCTTAAATGAAATATCTTCAACTTAAAACATTTACTGGTAGTTTCTTCAGTTCAGTTTAGTTACCGCATGAACGTCTTAAGCTGGACGGAATGAAAGGACTCGAGACAGAGAATGATGGAAGAATTACTTGGAGGATATTGAGATGGGCTATAGTGTCCATGAAAGAAGAAGAAGCAGAATAAGTCTGCAGGAAACGTAGATTTTGATATTTTTCGGATAGTATTGAAACGCCTTTAAAAAAAACATTGCTCATTATAAAAACATTGATAATTCCCTAGGATATGGGGCTAAGAAGAGGGCAGAGTTAGATATTTATCGCCAATAAAAAATAAAGAAAAAACCTATACCCTACAACCTGTGAACGGATGTGGGGTTCAGTACATGGTAGGGACTGTACTGTTTCATGGACAACGGATCTGCAAGGAGGTGACTTGTCCTAGTTCCGGTCAACCGTCAGGATTTCCCCCCTTATTTTGGGTTCCCTATATTTATAATATTTTATAGAGGCTGGGTGAGCCCCAGGAGGGTCCTAGATCATATTTGACCCGGTAGTAGTTTGATCCGGCTGCAAACAGATTAAATAAAAGTCTTGCCTGCAGCGGATTTGAACCAGGATTTCCGGCATTGCAACTCAGTGCTCTACCGCTGAGCCAATTCATTCTACGCATTTATCTTCGATATAAATGCTAAATATTGAATGCAAAAAATTGTTCTCGATCTAAACCAGTTTGCTTTAGGATTGATAATTGATCTAAAAAATTCATATATTCATCTATAAGGGACAAAACCACATCATAACAGGTAAAATACGTTTACCTAATAATAAGGATACGCATACGATTTTTAGTGAATCTTTAACAGTATTCATTTCCCTGATACTCATATATAAATAAAATAAACTCAGAAAGAGTCATAAAATTATTATTTTTTTTTTTAGAATAGAATAATTTATTGATATTTACAACTGTAATTATATTACATCAAATAAAACTGCTGTATGAACAAAGGACACAAAAAAAAACAACACTTGTGGAGAAACATTCCATTGATAGCACTCCAATAAAGTTCTAAAGTAGAAGGTCTCGAGGCCAGCTTATTTTCAGACGCCTCGGAGGGTTATCAGAAATATTATGGGAAGCAAGCTGAGAGACTAGCGGATTCAAGTGTGTATGGAGCTTTTCATGGAAGGATAGGTCATAAAATTGCATCTAGTTTGGGCCAAATCAGCAACATATGGGATATTAAGATCATGATGGATGAGTTTGTTTGTGACATAATAAGGAGCCTTGAGATTTTACAGAGGATTTTGGATTGTAAGGATTGGATACGAGATGAATTGGATGGTTTAGTAGAGCTCCAAAGCTCAACTCCGTATGTCCAAATAGGTCTGATAACTGTCATGTAAATGAGTCTTTTGTAATTAATTGGGAGCTTTGAACGTTTGTGCACTAAATGTTGAAAAGGCGAAAACCTCGAGCAGTTTCTTGCCTTTTCAGTCTTGTATGAATAATTATTATTAAAATCCATTTGGGAAAGTCCATAAAACAAAGCCTTAAGTCTTTAAAATATCTGTCATTTTCATGATCTGTCCTTAAGTTATACATAACTTTCCATTACTCCCGAGATTTTAGGCTTTGTTTATTGGAGTTTTCCAATTGAATTCTAATAATATATAAATTAATAAAACCAGTGTGCACTACAATATTTTCATTTTGAAACTTAAAGAGTGCTGAAGGTTTCGGCTTCAAATATTATATGTGGAATATAAATTTAAATTTTTAACAATACTGCCTCACCCAGTCTCCATAAAATGGGTACCCTAATGGTGGAAAAACCGTTATCCTAGAACAGTATCATCATGGGTTATAGTAGTGCAGGTTCTTTATAATGAAATAAGAGTTAAATTACACATTAAAGTTGTTAATGAAAATAACACAGATCTCCATTACATTACACACGGAGATATATTAGCTCAATAACAGTAGAGGCATTGCATGACCAGTCCCATGGCTAGGAATTTCAATTTGATTGTGAGTGGCTCACATGGGAGAGAAAAATTGTGGGATGTTTACGCAACGGGTCAAAGAGGAGACTCGCGACGTAACCCAAGGTAGTGGGGGACAAAAGTGCTAAGCTGTATTAGGAAGCTGTGGTCAATTCTCTAAGTGAGCGGTGTGGCCTATGTTTATTGTTTAAATAACTGTTTTCTTCTTCAAACCAACTAGTTATGTTAAAGAAAAATAAAATTCAAATATTTTTGATATCGTGGTCTTGTCTAAATAAACTAGGATTTCTCTAAAATTTCCCCTTTTTCTGATAATCTAAAGAATAAAGGAATTTTCATCTTCTTCTTCCGTTGACTTGGGTGAAATAATTTAAGATCAATTTTCGATTTTAAGAGGCAGAATAAATATCTTAAGTCCAAATAATTACTTAAATTAGTACAATGAACTTAATGAATTAAGTGTTCATTGTACTAATGTGAACTTAATGTATTATTCATGCTTAGAATAATATCTATCCAACTTCAAATAAAATTCAGTTAAATTTGTTATGAAAAATAAGAAATACTTATAGGAATACTCGCTGACCCGACAGACGACCTGTTCAAACATTTAAATCCAAAGATTATAAAAAAATTTAAATAGACTATAATTATTTATTAGATTGTAATTGAATTTTATATATAAAGACAGAGATAAAATGATACATTTATTATTTTCTATTTCATTTATCCTATTTAATATCCTATTCAATGATAATAACTGTAAACATCATTGAAATTTAATTAAAAATTCATGCCAAATACTCACTTCGATATTGCACTTTGCAAATTTGCACAATATATTATTTTTAATAACACTGCGAAGCGCTTTGCACATAAATTTAATAATTTTGTAATTTAATAATAATATTAATCTATGATGAAACTAAAGAATTTTTGAACAAATTAAAATTTTCATACCTTCAAAATGACAAACTTTTTATCACTAATAATTTCGTGGGCAGCGCTGCCTATCGGACGCATTGTAAATTAAAAAAGCTCGAGGTTTCATGCCAAAAATTAATATAATTAATTAAAAACATTGCCTATCGAATCGAATTGTAAATCAATACCATACTTAAACCCACTTGAATATTCACAAAAATTTCATCAGAATCAAAAAGCTGAACTGTTCAGGAGGAGCACAGTGACGTACATTAGTACAGAAGAAGTTTATGTACAAAGATAAGAAATTTTGTAACCATCCCCTATAAGTGAGATTCAAGTAACTAATCGTAGTGCATCTAGGGCAAGTAGAAAATAGGGCAGGTATCTTGTTCAGCAAAATCCATTTAAACTTGAAATGAAGGATTCTGAAACGTTCAAAAAGTAAAGGCTAATTGGAAAAAGTCAAGGTACGGAGTGATGATGACGATCTCCAATATAAATAATATTAGTCCTAACTCTGGTCCTTGAGGTACACCAAAGTCAGAAAATTTAACACTCTGAGGAAAACCGGATTTCGTAACCCTTTAAGGATTTTACATAAACATAAACATTGACCGTGTATGGAAAGCTGAGTAGCTATGCTGAAGGTTCCGTGTTCAACTTCGGCTCGGATGATAAATAATGTAATCTGTTAACAGCTATTGATGGGCAAGTGGGATCTTCAGGTTCTCCTGGGGCTCACTCAGCCTTTATAAAAGGGGTTCCCTTTTCCCATAAGTAGTCCCATATTATAATAAATATTCCATTCAGTCTTTATGGAATTGGGGGTAAACCTGGTGGTTGAGCGTGACCTGTGGAAACGGTACAGTCTCTACACTGTACTGACCACAAGATCGTCGGTTGTAGTGGTAAAAACCAATACATAAATAAGATATATTTATAAAAATATAATTAATGAAGTTGTAGTGTTAAAGGTTTTTTTATTCATCAAATAGGTTTGAAAGATTTCGATTACAATTTACCAAGGCTAATTTTTATTAGACTATCAGACATTTTATTAATCTTATCGTGAGAAAAAAAAATGCTCATAACACTATAACCTCAAAAAAAAACTTCGACATTTCCAAGTCATGGTAGGTTGCTGAAACTTTGAGCTATTTATCTGAACCGAAGAAAACCCCATTAAAAAAACTTTCAAATTTTCTCCTTAAAAGCTCCGATTTGTAAACGTAGTAAGACTTGTAAAAAAACTCATTTCGTCAGACCATTTTATACTCAGTTCACCTTTTCGTATAACCTTTCCTCCCAAGGTTGTATTGCCTATACTTCAGGTCGGCGATACTTATACGATAATAGAAGAAACAGATAACCTAAAGGAATTTATTACAATAAATATAAACAACTTCATTTATTGTTATTAATCTATATATATATATACCCTTCCTAGGGAGACTGTTATTTTGAGTGAATCTTGTTGATGTATTGTAATTAACTCTGCCTGTAATGTTTTTGGTCAATTCATTAAATTTAATAGATACAAAGAAGATTTTCTTTTTCCTTACGAAACTGTCAAATTTATCCGGAACACCCGTATATATACATATATACATATATATACAAATATATATATATATATATATATATATATATATATATATATATATATATATATATATATAATATCGTTAAGAAAAAACAGACTATTCTATCTACAAATTTATGTTTAGTAAAACTTTTTTTATTTAACTCCTCTAATATAACATTGGAGGGAAACCCCGTCTCAGGTGAGTCGACGTTGTGGAGGGTGACCTGAGGTGATGGATATGAACCGCTGGAAGCGCCTTGCGGCGGACAGAGGCGAATGAAGTAAGAAATTACGAGAGGCCCGAGGTTCTCCGAAGACTGTAGAGCCCAATAAATAAATAAATGTAATATAGGGAGAGCGAATAGCTTAGTGGTAGGGGGCTGAGTTCCTGTGCCGAAGGCCCCTGGTTCAAATCTGGCCAGAAAAAATAATTTATTTAATCTGTTAACAGCGATGATTGGACCCGTCAGACCATTATTGAGCCCGTAATTGAGGTAAAACCAGGCGGTTGAGCGTGATTCATATCACTTGTCTACAAGAGCAAAACAACTCTTGTCCCAGGAACAGTACAGTCTCTACCATGTACTGAACCTAACACCCTTCAAGGGTTGTAGTGGTACAGTATTTTTTCTAATTTTTCGGTTTAATTAGTATTATATTAAATGTCTCTACAAAATAAAGTGACTTTTTTCTTATAACTTTATACTTAGGAAGTTCGATTGTACCTAATTTTAATAGTAAGCGATTTTTGGTCACAACTTACAACTACACTATTGTTAATCAGATGATATCCATGCATAATATAATTAAATAAATTATTATTTATTAATAATAAAATTAATTGAATAGATAAAAAGTAAAAAATTCCTGAATTAGCTTAATTAAGAGGATGAAGACGTAAAGATAATGATAAGATCTGGAAAGCTCAGAACATAAAATCATGAGTCCAAACTGGTTTCTAGTCTCGTGAACTTTTAGAACAAAACACGTTTCAAGCTACTGCAAACGTAAACATTTTATTTTTTCACCATGGAGAGGTGAAATACCCGGGTTCGAGTCCCGGTCGTGGCCATATCTTTTCTTTTCCAATAAAATATTTTAAACATTTTATTTAGATTTTTTTATCTAAAATCTAATTTTACACTTAATAAAAATATTGTCCAATATTCTAAACTAAAATGTTTACTTTAAACAAATTTAGAGAAAAGTCTCAGGACTAGTTTCTCCTTAAGCTCGTTTTTTAACCTCTTCTTTTTAGGCATATCGATACTGTGACTACAAAACTCTCCAGAAAATGTTTATATTTCTTCAATGGGCCCCTATGAATATTTATTTATCAGTTTAATTTACTTTTGGAATGAATAATTACCTATTATAATTAATTAAATTAGTAAATATCCAATATAATTAAATTAAATTAATAATTGCCTAATATAATTTATCTTCAGTAATGACTTTATGTTATTCTTTATTACTTATTCTATAACTCTCTATACCCTTATCCCTAGATTACTATATGTATTTTTATTCTTTACTATATATTATTTTAATATATATGTATATTTTATATTTAGCCCTGAAGAAGACCTGAAATGTGGGTCGAAATATTGCCTTTAAAATAAACAGTTCTTCTTTTTCTGACCTCCATCCGGACCATTTTCTTCCTCAAAAAGTTTTTGTTGATTTCATTCTAGTATGATCAAACGAAGGACACTACGATGAGGAAACCACTAAAAGTAAATAAATAAATATGCAAAGAACCTCTTTGAAGAAATATAAACATTTTTCGCGAAGGCTTGTCGTGACTGCAGTGGGACTTGCCGAGGTTGGCTAAAAAGACTGTACTCATTTCCTTGATACGAGTGGCTCGTACTTACGTGGCAGGATTGTCAGGCGAGACCATTTTGGAACAAGAAGCCTCCCTCACGATGATTCTACAGAACCATCTTAGTTTCCTAATACTTAGGTTATGTTCCTGTTCCACACAATGAAAAGTATCTAGGGAAATGTAACTGTTTTTTGTAACGAACGATGATAGTAACAGTTCTTTAACTCGTAGCACTCCTTGGGAAAGAACTCTTCTTACCTCATCCTTCCATATTCCTATTTCGTAACGGCCTTATCATTTTTTGTATTTTTTCTTTTTAAATCTTATTCTTCGCTGTTTCAAACATCCTTAACAGTTTTGTTATTCCGTCATGGCCTAGATAAAATCAGTGTAACACTTATTTTTTCATACATCTATTCTATCTTATGCCGTACATACATCATATTTTTTCTTATGATGAAGAAAAAAAATGTAAGATATTAGTTCCATAATACGTGACTTTTACCCTTCGCCGGGAAACATGTCCTTCTGTCCAATTCAATGAAACCATCCTACCTATTTCCGACACAGTACGATACCTTGGCTTCCTCCTAGACAAACGACTTACATGGAATCCTCATACCAGACTCAAAAGACAAGAACTTAACAGACGATTTAGCCAACTATACAGATTACTATGTCGGACCTCCGATCTTTCAATAGACAATAAATTACTAATATACAAGACCATCATCAAACCTATTTGGACCTATGGACTGGAACTGTGGGGGACAGCAAAACAATCGAATATCAGACACATTCAATCCTTTCAATCCAAAATCCTGAGAACTATTGTCGATGCTCCTTATTATGTTTCCAACAAAACCCTCCATAAAGATCTCAACATTCCTTTCGTCCTCGACCTCATCCCTACTAAATTTTCAAACTTTCACCAAAACCTTGCCTGTCATCCCAACCCCCTGGCTCAGTCATTATCCAGTTCCACACATCCATATAACCAACCCCGCCGTCTAAACCGGCAATGGCCCCGCGACCTGATATAATACTGTTATTTGGAGTACTGGCATTGGTCAGATTCTCCACTCACGACCTGTGTGTGTGAAGCGCCCTTAACCAGCTTCCATTGGCGTTTAATGCCAGTGACGCGGCTGGGAAAGGGGGCTGGGGCTTCCCGGACTCCTGCTTTGCCCTCATTCCTGGGGAAGAAGCTCAGTTCGGGGACCCCAGGCAAATTGTAAATAGGGTATGAATGTGTGCATTTTATTTTATTTTATTATTAGTATTATTATTATTATTTATTTTACTTTATTATTTATTTTACTTTAATATTATTATTACCGCATTAATTTCTTTCTGTTACCGCATGTATATATTTTTCCGCATTTATATATTTATTTATTTTATTTTATTTTGTTTATATTATTGTTTTGTTATGGAATGACTGTAAGCTACACAGCACTATTACTTATTGCCCATAAGTGGCAGATTGTAATATTTCAATAAAGTGTTAATATTAAAAAAAAAAAAAAAAGTTCCATAATACAAGAGAATAGATGTATATTAATAGGAAACAGTATTAATTAATGGTTTATATATTCATTTATGCCATGTATTACTTTATAGTCTTATTATTCAAATTGGTTGAAATTTATTTTGCACTTTTTTGATGGCAGCGATTTACCTAAGCTCCCCCTATTTAATATGTAACAAGTCCGTTTTGGTGGTTCGCAGGCACCATTTGCGGGTTAGTTAACCCTACTACTTGTTTGGATGTTTTACTTAACAAGTCGGTGTGAGGTGTTCGTAGGCACCGCTGAGATCTGTTAAGACTCTCCAACTTATATGCTACATGGGGAAAAATGTTCGGTTGGGGATCAAAGAATTAATTGTTTGGTATTAAGAAATTGTTTATTGCAAATCAACATTTCTACCCACATTGCAGGTCTTCGGGTCTTGTTTCCAGTAGCCCCGCCAGTGATTTTACCACTTACTGTAACCTAGTGATTAATTGAAAGACATGGGCTAGAAAAATATATGTTGTTTGTTCATTTAACGTCACTTTATGCTGCTATGGCTAATCGGACGATGCTGCAGTGGGAGCTCTAAATTTTGCCTATCCAGGTTTAATTAGGATAGGGATTTTTAACGAGTATCTGGCATCGTACAGGCTCGGGACCCGAAGGACGGCGTAATTAAGGATTTTTTACTCCCTTTAAAAAATCCTAGGGCCACCTGCCGGGCTACGAACCCGCGATCTTGGGTTTAGTAGTTTGTTACGCTAACCACTAGACCACACGTGACCGTAAAAAACATATGTATTTATTCAATTGAAATGATAGTTTGCAAAATTTCAAAAGTAAGTAAAGAAATAAATATAAATGCCATTAATTCAATTGGTTACTTCTGGCAGCTAAAATGTTACTATATCCTTCAGCATCCTCTCAAAAAGGTCGTCATTTCTGTTCCTCTGCCTCCGCACAAACTCACACAAATATGAGTCAATCATGGAGCGATGAGTGCCATTTTCTTTTTATTTCTTCTTTTGACTTTGGCCCAGATTGGCTCAACTGTTTCAGTATGAACACCAGTAACTGGATCGACGAAAATAATTGAATGATTCTCAGTAAAATGTCTATAATCCATTCCAGTTTTTCGATTCGATTGTAGGACTTGTTCTGATCCGACATTATAATGGAACCTGGTCTAATTGACGTTCTAATACACTCCGCCAGGGTTTGAGTTGTTCCATCAGGTACTGTGTATCGAAAACATTCTTTCGTCTCAAGACAGATACCGCCAAAGACCCATTGCTGTGGATAGGACCATCCAACGTTATACTTGCGACAAGAGAATCACGACTCGTCAATCTCAACTATCAATCCTTCTCCTCCAATAACTGTGGAGATTTTCAATAAACTAAATGCGCACACCTCCATGAGATAATTTTTGCAATCAGCAATCGTAAGGGAGCTCATGTCAAATTCTTTCGAGCAGAATTAAACCATCGTATACTCCTTTGTCCATGAATAAATGAATAATGCTACCTTATTTGACGGTAACTTACCATGACATATCCACGTACCTGAATACGCGCCACATTCATGCATTGCCTTTTATTGCATCTGTATGTGTTCCGACCTTCGTAAAATTTTATGATGTTGCCTTGTTTGCAATGCATTACATTCGGCAAAATTCCTGTTTGTTCCAAAAATAACTTTGCTCCTTTTCAAAAGATTCATATTGGTTGCTTCATTAAACGTATTCATTCTCAGAGTGATATATTAAAATACCATTAAACATGTGTTTCATTTGTGTGTTTATCTTTATTTTATCTTGAATTTTTTTGTTTTTAATCATGTTTGATGATATGTTGGACATATCTTCCAATTTAAAATATATTATTGATAATATGAAACATCTTATTTATAGTATACTACGATAATAGTATGGTACCTGCATTGTAATACTTAGGAATATATCTCTCCATCAAAAAAATGTTCATGTGTACAATGCACAGTTTTAATAAATACTCTTAATAAAATTTTAATAATATTTTTAATAAATAATAATAATAATAATTTTAATATTTTAATAAAATTCTTTAAGGTTTATTTTTTTTTTTTACGATTTTTGAAATAAATAAACCATGTTAAAGATTTATAATGTTATGTTTCGAAACCGATCACTTATTAAAGTGAATGTTAGAATTATCCATAATGGAATATTCAACCGCATTATGAAGAAATATTCCAAGATGCATCGAAATGAAATGCGTTGTAACGCCATTTTTTCCTTAGAAATGAAGTTATTATGACCTGAGGTAATATCTCACCCGAACAACATCCGGATTGGGTTACTTAACCACGAACCAAACCGCAACTCGTTGAACACCATTCCCGCGTGTTCACACGTCAATCACTCACACATGGAAAAGGGCAAGCTGGGGTGTGCCTGGAGTATGTGGAGGATTTAAGGAAGTCTGAAGGAACAAATGGCAGTTAGACTGGAACAACACAATAAACCCTGAGATGTCAGGCATTTCAGGCATTCCTCGAAAAAAAAAATCAATTTAAAAAAGCAAAAGCCAGATGAAATTTTACTGTCTAGACTTGGAATCGAAAATGCATCTCAATTAACAAGAAACAAAAGTTGGAAAAGCCGAAATAAAAGTGTGTAGATGAGTTAAATTAAATTAAACTAAGTTATTGATCGATTCAATAAAAAGTTAGGTTTATAAAAAAAAAAAGATTGTAAACGTCAAGACGCGACACGGACCTCACTAAACTTACAACATATGTTACATTATTATAGTATTCTGTTAAAGTTGAATGAGTGGTGCCAACTATGGAAAATCAGACTGAATCCCGAAAAAGTCACAACACATCACATTTTACTCTTTTAAGTGAAACACGCCCTCCCATTTACCTTAATAATTCACCCATGCCAGAGGCAGACAAAGTACAATACCTTGGACTAACGTTTGATAGAAGAATTACAGGGTTCTCACATTAAGAAAACGCCAGACCCTGAATCTTTAAATGAGCCTATTGTATTCCCTATTCAGAAAAAAATCCGAATTAGAAACTAGTACAAAGTACTAAAAAATTAAACACGTACACTTACTTAAAGTACGTACCTGCGTAATCACGTACACTTACTTAAAATAAGTACCTGCAGGACTTTAAGGACTTGCATCACAGATTTACGGCATCGCGAAACAGACACGCAGAAAATTACTACACGGTAAAAGCACAATGGTTTTTTTTTTTTTGAATAGTTTATTGATATTTACAACGGTATTTATATTACAACAAGTAAATTTGCTGATATGAACAAAGGACATGAAAAAAAAAAACACTTGTGGAGAAACTACTCATTGGTAGCACTCCAAAAAAGCACAATGGTAAGTAAGTCAAAAATTAAACTCTCCATACTGACTTAAAAATACTAACGGTCGACGAACACAAATCCAAATGCTGGCAAAAACTGTATAAATTATCTATTCTTTAGACAGCCATGAATAATGAATAGACTCTACGAGATCTGGAGACCCTCTTTGGGTTCACCCATTCTCAAGTTCCATCTTTAATTGTAAAATATGGATGTTGAGTGTGACCTCGGCCAAACCCTCTCTTTGCACACTCCTTGGCTTTCAAACAGCGGGACCATACTGTTCCAAAACGAAACCATATGCTTAATATGTAATACATTTATTCTATATATTTTGGTATTATGTATGTGAGTGTGTGTATGAGTGCGTGTGTATGCATATGGATATGTATATACATACGTGTGTATGTATATGTGTGGTGCAAACATTTATGTAATAACAAATACACTTAAAATAATTATAGCAATAACAACAAAGTGATTAGGCTTACTAAGAATAGAACTTTCATGTAATTCAGATGTGGCTGTATGGAATATACCATGCCACCCCTATTGGGGAAAAAGGAAAAAAAAAAAAGAAACCATGTGCTGAACCGATCAAAATTGGATTGAAGAGATACTTTTTTTTTATTTCAGTGATATATCTTTTATTCAATCTGTATTGGCATTTTTCAGAATGGTGTTCTGGACTGAGACAATAGTTCTCAATTTCTTAAAATTAAGATTAAAATTCTCGGATTTATTACTGTTATAATAATTGTTTTCAATCTGTCGACTGTTAGGTAGTATGGTACACTTGACTTTTCTGCTTGAAAGTCACTGTTTTAAAAAGAACCTGGCCTTGGGATCTAGTTAGATCAGTGATGGATGACACAGGCGTTTTAAGTCCCTTGACCCGGTTGAGAAGAACCGATGTGGGAGCCATTTAATTGTAACTTTGCTTTTGGTTTGAGTCACCCTTCGGAGGAGGATTAGAAAGGTCGAAATGTGCCAAGGGCTCAAAGGCAGTTAAGAATTATTTCCAACAATATTAACTCATTAGTACCTGAGCTTGGCAAACCTACCTCTTCAATAATTGGGTCGTGTTTGGCAACCTGACTACTTCTTATTGGGTATGACTTGTTACGGTTTAGATAGTCATGCACAAAGCCAAGCGAAGTCATACTGCCTTATCATCTTAATCATCAATACATAGAATATGCCTACCTATTAGAACATAATAGAAAAAAATCTCTATCCTGGGCAATGCTCCTGAAGAATAACAAAGTTCTTAGCTAGAGGCATTTACATTTTAAAAATAAGACACAAACATGTATCACTACAACCCGTGAACGGTGTGGATAGAGACTGTACAGGATAGAGACTGTACAGGATAGAGACTGTACAGGATAGAGACTGGTTCTAGGAAAACAGTTGTGCAGGGAGGTGATCATTCAGGCCTCCAGGTTTGTTTCTCCTAATTAATGATGCCCAATTTATAGAGGTCGGTAAGCCTCAGAAGGGTCTCAATCCTACTAATATTATAAATGCGAAACTTTGTATGTTTGTCTCTCTTTTACGGAAAAACTACTGAACGGATTTGGATGAAACTTTACAGTAATTAGGTTATACATCATAATAACACATAGGCTACAGCAATGGCAGATTTAGGGGAGGCACGGGGCCACGTGCGAGAGACAGATTTTTGTATTCTGTGGAGAATCCATTATATTACATAACACTGGTCGACAAAAGTGAACTTTTTTTCTTTCACAAGAACTAAAATAACATTTTCTA
The DNA here is from genome assembly GCA_037127475.1 of Arma custos. Classification (NCBI taxonomy): domain Eukaryota; kingdom Metazoa; phylum Arthropoda; class Insecta; order Hemiptera; family Pentatomidae; genus Arma; species Arma custos. Next base: position 22,033,104 of record CM073765.1, on the reverse strand, counting down.
GAAGTATTTTTCGAGCTGAATTCAAATATAACTTTAGTTTTTCTCCATCAGGCAGGAGTTTTGTGTGATATTAATTTGAATTTTTATAATATTCGAAAAAAAATCGATCTAACTCAAAATTATAACTACTCATTCTGGCTTGCCTAGAACGTGGTAGATAGTGATTAGATATTCTACCACACTACATACATATATTCATATTAAACTACATATTCTAACTTCTTTTTGGAGTAGATTCCACCCTTTGAGTCTGGAAGCTAAAACTTCCGCTTGCTGTTTAGACAGATTTAAATCGCGAATCAAGTCACTAAGGTCTTGCTGATTGGGAAAGTATGGTTCTGATGAACAGCTACTAGCTTCATATGTAAGATCATTTATATTTTCATCTGAATCATTTGAAGTTTCAGTCAGGTCAGAACCAGAGTTATCACTTAAGGTTGTATCTGTATATACTGGTACGGGGAACTCTTCACTGTGTAAGACAGGTCTCATTGCAGATTGCAAATTCGGATACTTAACTGTATATTTTGTTTTACATGTGATTCCTTTAATATTTGTCAAACAAAAATAACAGTCAGTTAAATGATCCTTCGGTTCCCTCCAAATCATGGGAATTGCAAATGGCATATGATGTGTACCATTTTTCCACCCAGTCAGCAGTCTAACACACGAAACACAGCATGTATTTGGGACCCAGCTCTTATCAAAATCACCAACTTAACAGCAAAAGTAAAGTTTATAACACTTCTTTACAAGTGGGGTCAAATTTCGCCTCTGAAACTTGAAGGTCAGCTCACCACAAATATAGCAGAAATTATCTGCATGATTTACACAATTTTCTTGGCATGATGAAAAAATAAAGCACAGAAATACAACATACACAATACACTTCTAAACAGAAAGGAAGGAAATATTTCACTACTCAACAATCTCACAGTCAGCTCAATACTGACACATCACAATGCCAAAGAGGTCTGAACATGTATAAACAAAAACAATGAACAACAATGAACCTGCACAGTCATGTTTTATTGCGCTTCAGCATGACATTGCAAATAATTTCAATAATACATCTTGAGTAAAATAACTACATATGAGGTAACGGTTCCTATGACAGGTCAAAGAAAACGCTAAAATCATATTTTGAAAAGTAGCTTTTACAGAAAAACTATGCCTGATGGGAAAATTCTGACTACATATCTGAATTCAGGATGGAAAATGCCACTAGATTCACTATTCAGATCTCTTGTGAAAAAAACCTTGTCGACCAGTGTAATTAAAGGCAAATCAGGAACTTAGCATCTTGAAATTTGCAGAAAGGTTCTTTGTATTATTTAAGAAAGAAATTTGGACAATTCCACCCCAAGGGTTTCCCCCTTAATATAATAGGGGTTCAAAGATTGTATAGAATCCGTCAGTTTTGAAGTTACACGTCTGAAATTTTGGAAGTACGAGTAACTTACATTTAAAAAAAAAATTGAATTATTTAATTACAATGATCTTTCGCGAAACTTTATGTGGCAGAGCTAATTGCATGCGAGCGAATCCGCGGACAAAAGCGGATAAAATAAAATAAATGAGAATAAATTATTTGTAAATATATAAAAAAAGCCAAATGATAAATGAAATGCAGTTCATTATCTTTCATATAAAATTCGAATTAGATGGTAAAGAGAAAAAGAATCTTTTCTTTGAAATAATTATGTATTTAACAGGTGTAGTTATTTATATAATTGATTACTTTATTTAACGTCACTTTATGCTGTTATGACTAATCAGATGGTACAATGGGAATCCTAAATTTTGCCTATCCGGGTTTAATTAGGATAGGAATCATTACCGAATACCTGGCACAGCAGAGGCCCGGAGTCACCATTTTAAGTGCCCTCCAAACGACGGCATAACCAAGGAGTTTTATTCTATTTAAAAAAATCTTAACGTTATCCCCGGGGCTTCGAACACGCGATCTAGGGGACACGCATGTAAGGTTATTATGCTAACCACTACACCACAGGAACCTTTGAAAAGTATTTTTCAATAACTTGGTGTATTTTTTATATTTGGTTCTTCTGTAATATTTAATTATAATGTTTTAAAATTTATATATATATAGATATATATATATATATATAAGACACTATCTTATGAGGCAGCCTGTGTACTTGCAAAACTAATTCCCATCGACTTGATCGCTCAACAGTACACTACATTATATACCTTACTTCGGACTAACCAAGACTGTGACGGGATACTTGCCGATGACGTTGAACGACCTATTAACTATAAAAATTGGAAGCATCCTGCACTTTTCCCAGAAATCAAACAACTTACAAAAGAAGATTATGCTGAAGCAGAAATTTATACAGACGGCAGCAAAGATTGTGGAAATGTGGGATGTGCAGCGGTATTGTTTGAAGACGGTGTACTGACTGATGTAAAGAAATACAGACTTGGACCTAATTGTACAAACAATCAAGCTGAACAATACGCTAGAATATATACAGACATTTAATTTCCGCAGGACATCTATTTGCATACTAACTGACAGCCAGAGTACGTTATACAAACTCATTAATCGCAAAATTCATGAACCGCTGATTGAAGAAACCAGACTTACGTTACTCCACTTACAAAAAGCAGGATACAACATCAACTTCAGGTGGGTGAGAGGGCATTCTGGCAACGTCGGTAACGAATTAGCTGACAAGGCTGCTAAGTCAGCTGCCAAAGACGGCTCACTTTCAATACTCTACAGTAAATTGACTAAGACTTACTTGAAACACAGACAAACAGTTACAAATATGGATCAGTGGCAAAACACATGGGATACGACAACTAAAGGACAACATCTTAAACAATACATAAATGACTTACATGAATATTTTAGGAATAACAAAATAACAACTGACTTCTACCTCACACAAATGCTGACAGGACATGGACCCACAAAATCCTACTTGTATAAATTTAAACTTACAGATAATAAGACATGCCCTTGTGACTTTGCTATCGAACAAACTTTCTTACACTTAATATATGACTGCAGACTAACCGACGAACCAAGGACTACACTTATCAAACATGTGACGCAGAAGGACAGTTGGCCAATCAGTGTTAAGGACTTGTACTGGAAGTATTTTCAGCAATTCAAGGTGTTTGCTAGAGCAGTGTGGTTAATCATCACTACACAAAATCATTATTATAGGTGAACAAGAATTTTAGTTTTGTTTTCAATTACTTTGTTGTAATTTTGTGCTTTCCTAATTCTTTTTTTTTTGTATTTGTTCAAATGGCTTAATATGTACTATGAACAATATTTTTATGTTTGAGTTTTGTTTTTTTTAATGATGCATTTTCAATTTAGTCTTTAGCTTTGTATATAAATAATTAAAAAAAAAAAAAAAAAAAAAAAAATGTAAACAACATGTAAGTACACTTGTGTGTAATGTACTATAAATGTACGGAACATGCAGAACAATAAACGTCCTTCTCGTAGGGGTACTGCGTGAAGGGGAAAAAAAAAAAAAAAAAAAAATATATATATATATATAATATATATATATATATATATATATATATATATATATATATATATATATATATATATATATATATATAAAATTAATATATTTAAGTTTTAAAAAAAATTATATAAATAAAAAACGATTTTTCTTTACTATTTTCTCTCTTATAATATGTTTTTTATCGCAATATTCCTATTTCCAAATGTAAATTTCCTAGTCTACACATAGTTTCCTTTTCCTTGCTGAAGACATCATCAACGGAAAAAATGATGATTTTTATAGCTTTGTTGATAAGAATTGATAATGATCTGTTTCGCTTCGCCGACTGTATTAGTAATTGCAACGGGCAGAGTAATAAGTGATTTCTTCGTTACAGAAACTATCTTCATGTAAGCATTCTTCAGCGGATGTTGGATAACACATCTCCCCCTCACTTCTCTAGCATTCGATACGCCTAATAAATTATATCTGAGCATTAGATTATTTTATGTGCTATAAAATTAGATTGTATATAAACAATTATAATAATAATCCATCTTAAGAACATAGTGTATTGCAACAATATTATTCCTACTCGATGGACTCCATTTTCTGGTATTCCCAACTTCCATAGCTGGAATCCTTGAGACTTTGCCTTTTAAGAAGTATTCTAAATATATCCATTCATGAAATGCTTCTTCTGATTTCGACCGTTTCTTCTAATTCCTCTGCCAGTGTTTCGCTCTTGCCGCTTCTTCAGGGCTTAATCTGAGACTATTCTCTAAAGTTCTGAGGAAGCTAGCAGCACGCCTAGCGAAACTTTGGCGAACAATTTGACTTCAGAAACCAGAAAATAATTGATGAACGGATTAAAATTATCCGCCGTGGCAATTTAAGAGAGTACTTATAGCATTGGTTTCCAACCTGGGGGCCTGAGTACAAATCAGGTGGGGAAGGGCAAGACTATTTGAAATAGAAGAACTCTAACTTAATTTTAGTGATTTTTCTCTTACTAGTATTTCTATATATTTAATTGAAACTTGTAATGTTGAAGCTTGTTTCAGTAATACTTATTGTTTTTTTATATGCCCATATAATTTATTGTGCAATGGGGACATTTGAATAGGGAGGGCATGGTACAAAAACGTTTGGGAACCACTGATTCATTAGATCGTATCAGCCTTGGTTTTTACGCATGGTCTGCTTCACACATGGTTTTAGTCCAGAACGTGAAGTTTCGGAGTATAAATGGCTTCACTGGCTCGCGAAATGTAGTTCAAGTATGTTTTTGAAAGTTCGGAGTTATCCGCTTTTGATCCTGAACGCCTCATGTACGAGTACAGAATCTTTATAGATCGTATTAGTAACGTGTATTCAACTTGTATTGCCAGTAAGAGTTTAGAACTTGGTATTATAGAAGTAATATCGTAAAACTGAAATATCTGATGATATATCCTGTCACTTCTTGTTTTCGGAAAGTGGTGAAAGTCCACTTGTAAGAGAAATTTGGCTGAGTATGTCCATCATCCCAGGCGCTCAAGGGTTATTGTCAGCGATGATGATTTCTTGAAATTCTTCAAGAAAAGCTGCTGATGTATCTCCTGAAGACTTTTCTATTTTATAGCACTTAAAATAACGGTGCAAAGTCAGCGCCAGGTTTAGTACTGCCTTGAGATTTTTATCCAAATGTCTTCAATTAAAGAATGAAAATGCAGAAAGCTTTCTGGCCCTATCCCTGCTGCCTTAATGGTTAAAGAAATATAAGAAATGCTTTGCAATTTTATGAATTTGGGATTGTATTTTTCCAAATACAAGTCTGACCTTCTTAAGGAATGCATTTAAAATTTAGTAATAACAAGGCAGCACTCCTGTCGGCCGACCAAATACTATTGTTCAAATCACTCGCACTTGCGTTCAACATTCTTGTATTGTATATGTTTTTTATTTCTCAAAACTGGTTCTTAATGCTATTCTTCGATCAAATTCAACTATAAAGTTTTACTAAATAATTACTACTTTTTATTATTATTTATTTAGTTCACTACCACTAAACTTTGGGGTACTCCGGATCAATCATTTCCTTTTCCCGCGACTATCTTCCAGTATCACTTCATCCTCTCTGATGTTACTCCTTTCCTCATCGGATATTATGATCGTCCACTTTGTTCCCACTTCGAAGCTCATATGGTTATGCTCTAGGCAGTTCCACCCCTAAGCTCTCCATCTTCCGTAACCCCAAGTTCTCTCGTGTCAATATATGTCTCCTTGAACCAATTCTGTCATACTTTTCAGTAGCCTATTTGAATTCATTCGCAGGATATGTCCATAGAAACTAACTCTTATTTTCCTTATTGTGTCGGAGATTCTTTCTGTTGCTTTGTAAAGGTTGAAGAATGTAATATTTTGTCTTTGGAGAATTTATTTTTTATTTCATAAGTCACTTTTATGGTATTCTTATGGGCTATTTCCTCCCCAATAATTTGGTCTATACTAACCTTGTCTAAGTACTATACATATATATTCATACTCCTTTCTAAATCGGGGCTTTGGAATAAACTAAAGGCTATAAAGGGTCTTGGGTTCAGTGCATGGTAGAGAGTGTACTGTTTCTAGGACAACTGTGTTCCCCAGGTAAGTGATTTTGTCCCAGATCACGCTCAACAGCCAGTCAATTCCCCCAAATGAGGGTACCCACTTTATAGAGGGTGGATGAGCACAATGAGGGTCTTCCGGGCCCCCTGAGGTCCCAACCTCCTGTGTCTAACCAGGCCTAGAAACTCAGTTTTATAACAGAGATATTAATAAATATATTTATATATGATTAAATAATTAAATATTTTCCAAATATATGTATAAGTCGCATATAGAGAAGATATTGCGGCTGGAGAGGCATATTGAGGACGGGGTTGTGACCCAACGAGAAAGCCACGGCAAATTACAGGTGTCCTCCAGATGCCTATGAAGTTTCGAATTAGCCGTTTCCTAAGCCTTCCTCTAGCACGTAATTTATTTATTTTTCTAATTTATTTATTATTATTTTTATGGATATCCTTTACATCCCGGATACAACGTAAAAGAGGGAGGTTTTAAATATTATAGTATAATAATAATTTTGTATGCACAAAACTGCCACTGATGGGATCTGCAGACCCAACCTCTAGAAGAACTCGGTTGAGTGTGCCTTTTGTAATCCAAAAAGGAAAAAAAATCAATCATTCTATGATCCAACCTCCATTCAATTGCTTCTTGCTCTTCACATTTTTTTTTTATTCTATGGAACTTTATAGGCGACAAGAACCATTATCAAAGATTATAATTCCTATTTAAGTCGTTATTTTTAATGTTAAACTTTACTACCACATTTTTTATGCTAATCTATTTGTTGAAACTGGGTAGACTTGTTTTATTTATCTTCGAAAACCTCCCTGAGGCTTATTTGAAAGATAATCTATGAAACGGATTCAAAATAAAAAAAATAAGGAAATGGCTGTAAATGGATCAGATTGGTTACAGTTGTTTGAAAAAACAAACCTGTTATATATATATACATATATATATATATATATATATATATATATATATATATATATATATATATAGAGAGAGAGAGAGAGAGAGAGAGAGAGAGAGAGAAAGAGAATATATTATAATTAATGAAGGATATTTCATAAAAAATAATCCCCGAGTGTTTCGGAGATTACGCACATACACAACTGTGTGTGAGTGTGCATATACAAGTCATAAAAATACTGTTGAAATTGGGATAAAATGTTATTTTTTTTTAATCTACTAATCGATGAGACTGAAATATGAGCGGTAATTGTAATTTCTGGGTTTTAAAGTTGAATGGAGGAAAGAAAGTGAGAATAGTAATTACTTAAAGACTAAGTCTTTCATGACCTAAAGTTTGAAATCACAAGATACCAACCAATAACTTTTCATACTAATCAAATAATTGTTAAATATGAGCGTTCCCGAAAAAATTATATTTTCGATTTATTGTCTAAGATCACAGAAAATAATATACATTTTATAAAAAGGGCTCTCGCATGGAGCTCATTACCGCTTAGGAGAGAGTCCCACGGGTCGCGGATGTGGGGATGTTCGGAGGAAATATTCTGGGAGTTCTTCCCGGCTAAGTACGATGGACTCGCTGACCAACAAGACTTGCTGGAAGGATGTGACGTAGGTTGAACATTATTTTGTAGCTCGAAAAATACCACTGCTAGTCATGGAAATCTTTCTGAGGTAAAACGCTAATTATTCGGAGGTAAACTACTCCCTCGGTAGCAGTACAGTAGCCGGGAAATATAAAGGGCTACAACTGTTGTATGAGTAAATAAAGATACGTTTAGTGATAAATAAAGAAAGGTCGTCAAGTCTACGAAAACTATGTGGGTATTTATTAGACAGATCTAAGCGGTCTAGGCATTGACCAAAACGTAGATAGGAGATTGGTGGTTTTTTTCGTGATTTTAGTGTAGAGGATATGCATGTTTATTGTTACCGCATCGAACATCGGAGTCCATTGGTCTAATTGTTATAATAATTAGTCTAATTGTAATAATCTTTAAATATAATTATTTCTCTGCATGCTTATATTTATTTTATTCTCTTATTTGACTGCACTATATAAGTAATCTATATATAACTACACTGCCTACCTGCCGTGGACCGTGAGACGAGAAGGTGCATCCACTTCCTCGATGCTCTTCACTTCCTCAATGGCTGTGGATGTGGCGAGGTCATCCGCAGTGCAATGGTCATCACTTTCCTCTACTTTCCCTATGCTTTGCGTCATCCCTCGAAGCTATTATTTAACTAAATGGGCTCGTTCGGTTTTTAGATTTGATATTTTTATTAATAACGTCATTAATTATTTAATTATTACTTAATCATCATCATCATTATCGCGCGTAACTACAACCCATGTCAGAAGATTCTGGCAACTTCCAGCTACCGTTCCGTGTGTTCCGGTCTGGTGTCAGTGACATTCAGTTCCTTCTTCCGGAACTACTATTTCGAAGATATATTTTTTGGGCACAGCATGGACATTGGAAAACTAACATCTTCCCCACAGCACGTCAGATAAAGGCAAGTATAGAAATTACCCAGTGGTAGTATTCAAGTTGCAAATTCAACTTAAAAGGTCAAGAGGCCATCTTCTTTTAGATGCCTGGGAGAATTATCGGGATTGAAGAGGTTGGATTGATATCGGGTTCGGCTCAAATTAGCAACAAATAGGGACATTCAGGTCATTATGGATGACTTAGTAAAGAGCATTGAGGATTTAACGAAGGATTTTGGATTGTAAAGATTGGATACGAGAGAAATTCGATGGCTTAGTGGAGCCCCAAAGCTGTAAGTTCAAATAGGTGCTGTAATATTCATATATATGAGCCTTTTGTAATTAATTGGGAGCTTAGAGCGCTTATCTAGTAAGTGTTGAAGTATCCTGAGGAACAGTAAGCAGTTTCTTATCGTTTCAGTCCAGCAGAACATGATTTAAAGGCTTAGAAATGTGGATCGAACTGGCACTTCCATAAAGAGATTTCTCTTATTAAATAAACAGGAAGGCTTAGGGAACCCAATGGCTCGATGCCGATACCACCAACCTCTGCTTACGAACCTCTGTCCTCTAATTTCCTATCAGAAGACTACCCAAACCGAACTGGTTTGCATGCTTCGTTATTCCTTCTCTTATTAAAATATTAATATAGTTTTATTGATATATAAAATATAGATGAAGAATGACTTTATGCTCGTATAGGAGAAAATGGCGCGAATATCAGAATACAATAATCGTACAAAATCTGAATATATATAGAAAATATATTACACGGTTCACCCAATCGCCTCTCCTATTACCCCTGAAGATGACCTACAACGTAGGTCGAAACGTCGGCACAAATAAAAAATAAGTCTTGACTTATTTGATGTGTTTTTTTTTACTGCACCCTCCAACTATCTCCATCCTCCTGAATATATATACATTCTACATTTCTATTTTCTTGTGGGAAAATGATTAATGTTCAACCACAGAGCATGGAATAAGATATCGGAGTGAAAGCTAAATCATTATTCTAAGTATTAATTTCAAGCGGTTTTACTTAGCAAAAATAATAATAACAATGTGAATTATTTTTATGTTGGTGATCATAAAACATATAGAAGAGAAAATAATCCGGGTAGAAGTCAACATAAAATCTGAAATATTAAAAAACAGTTTATTAGAAAGCAAAGTTTCGACGTACGTGTACGAGTTCTTTCTATTGATTAGCCTTGGCTTTCTGTTCAAAGATACAGTGCTTTCAATCCAAATATCCAGTGCTCTCAGTCCAAATATCTTGGTTTCTCAGTTAAAATTTCCATGACCTTTAGTCCATTATCCATGACCTTTAGTCCATTATCCATGACCTTTAGTCCATTATTCAGTGCTTTCAGTCCAAATATCTACTGCTCTATTTAAAAAAACCTATGTCAATCAGTTCCACGTGTCACTTACATCTTAAATGGCGGCTCATGAAAAATCTGGCTAAAATCCTTGTTGGCTACCTGCGTTTCTAGAAACCCTGAAGCGTCATAATTTAGAATTAAAAAAGAAACCGTTTCCGACGGGTTTTCCAAACTCGTGCGCCATTACGGCCTGCACTATATGTGCCATTATGCCAGCTCGGCTGGTGGCCCTAAGATGTTTTAAATTAAAGAAAGCCTTAGTTATGATTGTTTCCGGAAGGGAAGTAAAATGGGTGTTCTGATCCTGTGCGGTGTCAGGTACTCGTTAAAAAGATCCCTATCCTAACTGTACCTGGATAGTCAAAATTTAGGACTCCCACTGTAGCATCCTCCGATTAGCCATAGTAACATTATGCTACTTACAAGTTTAATTTGTTGATAAATTAATACATACAAGAATTTTTTCGAATATTCCCATATGATTTTATATTATTTAAGAGTTAGGGATGAAATGGAGGCTAGAAATTGCTTTCGGCGATATCATACGATGCTTATTTTGTCGTTTATTAAAATGTTTTTATTATTGTAGAACATTATATAAATAATTTATATCATTAGTTTATCTCTTAAACATTAATTAAGTTAGGTTAATTTAATAAAGAAACAAAATAGGTTTGAAAATTATAACCTAGTTGATAGATGATCAAGATAACTTTCGCATCTAATGGTCTTGCAACGTTTTGTCAATCCAAGGCAATAATCCGTGATAAACCGTCAAATATTCCAGAAGTGAGACAGATTACATCTTCTTATTCAGCTGTGCTAATTTTTTTTTTAAGGACTTTTCAAAACTAGCTTATTCCTAGTCACGCTGTACATTCCAAGTAGTTATGTATGACGGGGTATGAAATAGGATTTAGCGTAACTGTGGATCTGAATCGGCGGGTACTGAATGGAGTGTATTTGCATGTCACGGGGAAGTGCCGCGTCTCTGGCAAGTGCATCAAGAACCTTACGTAAGGCTTCACACTTGGTTAGTCCGAGCAGAACCAATCCAGTCCGATTGTCGTTGGATAACCAAACTGCTTCGTTCTCTTCTTGGCGACAGTTCTGGATAGGATGACCCAAAGACACTAATGAACCTTTTATTCCTCAGGTCTTGTTTTCAGGAGGAATAACGCCGTCAAAAGGCCGAATATGCAACTATCTTGAAGTTCAAAAGCGAAAAACGGATTAAATTTTTGTTGATTAATATTAGTTGACCTCATATACACGAGGAAGAAATTGGTCCAGCTGGAGGTCAGAAAAAAAAATTCAAGTTCCCTTGACTGGTCACGATGGCAAGGGAATATGAAATAATACACAAGTGTGGAATTAAGTAAGGAAGAAAATGGCCAAATAAATTCTCTTAAATAGGGAAAATTTTTAATTGGAAAGCCAACATTTTGACCTACATTCCAGGTCTTCTTCAGGACTAAATATTCAAGATACATATGTATTAAAATAACATAAAGTAAAGAATAACAGTCTATGTAGTCTATATATATAGTATATATGAATCTAGGGATATGGGTGATAAAAAAATATATAGCAAAAATGGGTATCTCTTTAGGTAGATATAGCAAAAAACAGAGGAAATAATTATAGAGAATATGAGATAAGGAATAACATGACATAAAGGCATTATTTAAGATAAATTTTAGAGAAAACACCAGAAGGGATTGAATTATATGATAAAAAAGAGGTAATATTCAAAACCAAAAGATTAACAAATGAAAAAATAAATAAGGAATTAAGGAAAAGTTGGTTTTAAAATAAAGAGTACTTGTTAATAAGCCCAATGTTTCATGACCTCCACATTTGTTAATCTTTTGATTTTATTTATTAATCCCAATAATTCGTTAATAATTAAGAGATTAACAAATAAAACAATAAATACAGGGGACAGGAGGTAATACAGGTATTATCTTACTAATATTATAAATGTGAAAGTTTGTATGTTTGTCTCTCTTTCACGCAAAAACTACTGAACGGATTAGGATGAAACTTTACAGTAATTTTTTTATTAACACTTTATTGAAATATTACAATCTGCCACTTATGGGCAATAAGTAATAGTGCTGTGTAGCTTACAGTCATTCCATAACAAAACAATAATATAAACAAAATAAAATAAAATAAAATAAATAAATATATACATGCGGAAAAATATATACATGCGGTAACAGAAAGAAATTAATGCGGTAATAATAATATTAAAGTAAAATAAATAATAAAGTAAAATAAATAATAATAATAATACTAATAATAAAATAAAATAAAATGCACACATTCATAACCTATTTACAATTTGCCTGGGGTCCCCGAACTGAGCTTCTTCCCCTGGAATGAGGGCAAAGCAGGAGTCCGGGAAGCCCCAGGCCCCTTTCCCAACCGCGTCACTGGCATTAAACGCCAATGGAAGCTGGTAAGGGCGCTTCGCACACACACACAGGTCGTGAGTGGAGAATCTGGCCAGTGCCAGTACTCCAAATGGCATTATTACAACAGATCTCGGGGCCATTGCCGGTTTAGACGGCGGGGTGGGTTATATGGATGTGTGGAACTGGATAGTGACTGAGCCAGGGAGTTGGGATGACAGGCAAGGTTTTGGTGAAAGTTTGAAAATTTAGTAGGGATGAGGTCGAGGACGAAAGGAATGTTGAGATCTTTATGGAGGGTTTTGTTGGAAACATAATAAGGAGCATCGACAATAGTTCTCAGGATTTTGGATTGAAAGGATTGAATGCGTCTGATATTCGATTGTTTTGCTGTCCCCCACAGTTCCAGTCCATAGGTCCAAATAGGTTTGATGATGGTCTTGTATATTAGTAATTTATTGTCTATTGAAAGATCGGAGGTCCGACATAGTAATCTGTATAGTTGGCTAAATCGTCTGTTAAGTTCTTGTCTTTTGAGTCTGGTATGAGGATTCCATGTAAGTCGTTTGTCTAGGAGGAAGCCAAGGTATCGTACAGTGTCGGAAATAGGTAGGATGGTTTCATTGAATTGGACAGAAGGACATGTTTCCCGGCGAAGGGTAAAAGTCACGTGTTTGCATTTTTCCTCGTTGACTTTGATCCGCCATTGGTTACACCAAATTTCAATGAGTGAAAGGTGGCTTTGTAGGTTCGTGGAAGCTATTTCGGGATCTGGATGAGATGATAGGATAGCTGTGTCGTCTGCGAACGTTGCAAGGAAGGTTTCAGGAGTAGTTGGGATATCAGCGGTGTACAATATGTATAGGATAGGACCCAAGACGCTGCCTTGGGGAACTCCAGCTTGAATTGGGTAAAGATTGGAATATTCGTTACCACAGCGTACTTGGAAGTAGCGATCAGAGAGGTAGGATCGAAGAACTAGAAATAAGGATTGAGGTAACTGGGTTTTGAGCTTGAACAGCAAACCGGCATGCCATACCCGGTCGAAAGCTTGTGCTACGTCCAGAAATGCGCCTGTGCAGTATTGTTTGCTTTCAAGAGCAGAGGATATGTGATCGATAACTCGGAGTCCCTGCTGGACCGTCGAGTGCCTGGGACGGAATCCAAACTGATGTGAAGGAATATTATTGGATTCGATGATGGGTAGGATTCGTTTCAGGAGGATTTTTTCAAAAATTTTGGAAAGAATAGGGAGCAGGCTGATGGGTCGGTATGATGAAGTGACATTGGGTGGTTTGCCAGGTTTAGGGAATAGGATGATGACGGAGTGTTTCCACAGCAAAGGGAAGTGAGTTGTACGAAGGATACAGTTGTATAGATAGGTAAGGAAAATAATCGCTTTTTGAGGAAGTAGTTGAAGGATCTGGGTGGTAAGAAGGTCATGTCCAGGAGATTTGCGGACTTTTAACTTTTGTAAGAGAAATTTGACCTCAGAGGGATTTACAGCTTTAGGAGGTAAGGATAGAGGAATGGGTGAAGAAAGGAATTCATTAATATTGGAAACGTGGTTAGGGTGGATTTCAGGATGTGGGATAAATGTATTTGAAAGGTGTTTGGCAAATTCCTCTGCTTTGTCCTCATCTGATGCAGCCCAAGAACTGTCTTCACGTCGGAGAGGATGGGAAATAGAGTGGTATTTGAGTATTTTTTTGGTGGCATTCCAAAGGGAATTATCTGAAGCAGATAGTGTGGAAAGGTAGGATTTGTAGGATTCGGATCTATAGGTTGTCAGGTTCTTTTTGACTAATTTGGTGAAGTGGTTATACAGTCTCCGATCGTGAGGATGCCTGGTTCTTTGCCAAAGGGATCGGTAACGGCGTTTGGTAAGGATAAGATCCCTAAGATCTTGCGGTAATGGATTTTTCTTGCGGACTTTGAAGGAAGGACGGGGTGAAGATGCAGTCCAAACTGCTTGCTGGATCATTTACAGTAATATAGGTTATACATCAGAATAACACATGGGCTATAGCAAGCGCGGATTTACTGTGGAGAATCCATTATAGTACATAATTAAAGGCAAATCAGGAATTTAGCATCTTGAAATTTGCAGATAGGTCCTTTGTATGATTTAAGAAAGAAGTTTGGATAATTCCACCCTTATTATAATAAGGGTTCAAAGGTTGTATGGAATCCGTCAGTTTTGAAGTTAGACATCTGAAATTTTGTACGAGTAACCTATGATGAAAAAAATTAAATTATTTATATAATTAAATTATTTATTATTTTAAATTATTGTTAAAAAGCACTGTCAAGAAACTTTATGCGGTAGTCCAAATTCTATGCGAGCGAAGCCGCGGGCAAAAGCTAGTGTTTATTATAATTGTATAACCAAAGACCAATAAGTTCATAATGTATGCTCATCTTCTTCATTCTAATTAAGTTGCAGATGCTTTCTTTACTGACAGGGATCTTTGCTGTTACTTCTAAATAATTAGCGTTTAAGATCAGAACCATCCGACCAGCGATACATTCTCTTGGCCTGGTTAACTCAAATGAAAATTTAACATTCGCCCTTTTAGACGTATATAATAGGTAACAAAATAAATATTATTTTTATAATAAATTTATTATATTTTTCTTTATATTTAACCCATTCGAAACTAATTGCACTCTGTGGGTGCAATTGATTTCCGAGGATATAAGATGCCTGCACACCGTGTGTGCAATTATCAGTTATTATGAGTAAACAAGCCGTTTATAAGATTTTTCTTGAACTAATGAAATCTGTAAAGTGCAAGAAAACAAAATTTGGTATTGGTTTCACTTTGTTATTCTAATTATTTGTTTAAAACTTTTTACTAATTTTTAAAAATGTTCTTTGCGTCTTAATAAAATAACGGTTTTATATTATCTAAATATTTTTTAAATAAATGCTTATACATTTTTTAATGATGTATTTTCATTTTACCTTGCATGTGTGCAATGGTGTTCAATCCGCTCCTTGCAAAAAAAACTTTCTAGGAGCGAGGATCTTATTACACCCGGTGCGCAATGATCTTATTTATGTGAATTCACTTAAGAATCTGGGGATTTCCATAGTAAACATGTTTTTGTATTAAAAATGAATAATATAAAGAAAAAAAACCTTGGGACCGTATTCGAGAAGATCGTCGTCTCGAATGGGTTAAGTAGCATAGCAAGGATCCAAGTAGTCCTATTTTACAGAAATTATTATATTTAACTTTATTCTATTATTATTTATATATGTTTTTTTACATATTTGTTTTTTCCTCAGGAGCCATATCCACATCCTGAAATTTACACAAAAATTAAAGCAATTTTTTTCCCTAGCTCCTTGGCTTTTATTATTTTGTTGATTAAAACATAGGAAGGATAGATGGGATCTCTTTTACTGCACCAGGTGCATTTTAAGAGAGGATTGTATATTGAATTATCTGAACATTAATTAGATGGAAGGAGTGGGGGGTCTAGTGATGGGGCTCACTAGTTCTTTCTGATAAAGCAATTATTATGATAATTTATTTGAAATTACTATTATTATCACTTTTGTACAGGGGAGAGAATGTATTGGTCAATGAATTTTACAAAAATAAGTAAAAACATTTTATGAACCGGCTTAATATTTAGACCAATATCAGAGCAGAGGGGAGTTGAGTCTAGGGGCAACAAAAAATGTAATTAATACATAAAGAAATATTATTATTTATTTTATATTATTATAAAGACCATTCAAATTCCTTCGTTATATTATACATTGTCCCTTTTACATTACTAATAAAACATTACAAAAAGATCTCAACATACCACTAATGACTGACAATCAAGAAAAACTATAAAAAATTTCATGACTCACTTGCTGGACATCCAAACTTACTGGTACAATCATTATTGACAGACACTTTACCACAGAATCCGACAAGGAGACTGAAACGTCTCTGGAGCAGAGATCTACTACAGTGAGATGAACCACGCTAGGAGTGCCTTCGATGGGAGGTTTCTGCAAACACGCTTTCACGAGAATCCCTTAGGGGAGGTTTACTAGATGAAGATAAAAAATAAAATATGTGCCAAATGTCATTTGTTTGATTTCTCAAATAAATATATTTATTATTATTATATTATAAAAAAAATCTATATCTGCTGCCCCGGTGAATAAGTTTAGTAGAATTTTTTCGCAGAGTGAATTAAT
Organism: Arma custos; assembly: GCA_037127475.1. Lineage (NCBI taxonomy): Eukaryota > Metazoa > Arthropoda > Insecta > Hemiptera > Pentatomidae > Arma > Arma custos. The sequence continues at coordinate 22,016,515 of CM073765.1, read as the reverse complement.
TATATTGAGGGAAGGGAACCTTGTCATTATCCTATTATTTGGCTTGAGATGGAGTTGTAATATAAGCAATAACTCCTTTTCAAGCCAATGCCTGACTTAGCCACTTAGACACTTAGTCACTACGAAAATAACACGATTCCTAAGTACAAGAAATCTATTTTGGAGGAAATTCCACTTAAGCACTTATTCATCGGGTCTGTAGTTAATTTTATATACAAGTGCTGTTTCAATTAAATTTCTATTTATGTTTCTTCAGGTCCTTCTCCACTCCAAATCTTCCCAACCGAAACTACGTACAGCGGGAAGGCATGCGCTTTTGTTATTTCAACATTAACTTATTATTTATGAATGAAATTGCCCTATATATATTTCTCGATTATCTGTTAATCGATAGTATCGAATTGAAATCCGATGGCTAAGGAAGATGATGATAAACATTGAGTAATACATATTATACAATTTATTTGGCTAGAGGGAGCGGACGTACTGACGTAGTGCTACATAACAGGACGGTTCAAGCCGATTCCTAACCTCTTGCCATTCCCTTATGTAACATCTCTCCACTTAGCTTTTTTATCTATTCGGTCAGTAGAAAACAGGAAACCATTTTCGAACCTACTACTCACTCATGGGCCGTCTTACTCTCCCGAAATGGCCAGATGTATTTAGTAGTTTGGAGATGTCATTTCTGCATTTAATAGCCTTTTATCGTTAACTAGAAAATACTTCCTAGTGGTAATCGATTTTTTATTGTTGCTTAATGTAAAGTCTGAAGATTCGTCTTTTTTGTTTAGTAGCCCAGATATGTGAAATAGATTTACATTACCACATTTTATTAAGAGCTTTTCTGTTCAATTTTCTATCCACTTATAAATGTTTTGCAGACCTATTTTACGTTATTTTTATTCAATCTCCACTGATCTCAACAGTGGCGCGGCTAGTAAAGAAGCTCTGGAATCTTCTGTGGCTCCGCTTTGCTCTTCACGCGTGGAGGGTAGAGATGGGGTCGGAGGTCCCTAGGGCAGGGTGTAAATAATTTATATAGTTTGAATGTGTTCATTAATCACTAATACTTATTGCTCTCAATGTGGCTGATTGTATTAATTCCAATCAAATGAAAAGTTTACGTTATATAGTTTAGTTTATTTCTTATTTGCGCTATAAAATTGCGATGTAGTCATCTTGCAGACATGTTATTGCTTATGGGAGCACAGAAAGCCTGGAGGGGTTCACCCAACCTCACGTTGCAATGGACCATGGATCCAAGAGTAAAGACTTCTTGGTTATGCCATCATCCGAAAGGGACGTAAAATGGAGGTCCGAAGCCCTTACGATGTCAGGTACTCGTTAAAGATCGCTATCCTAATTAAATCTACATAGGCAAAATTTAGTATTCCCACTACAGCATTGTCCGATTAATCACAGCAGCGTAGAGTTAAACAAAACCAACAAACCACCCACGGTTTCCATAGCTAAAACCAGTCTATTTGGGATAGATTCACTTGTGCCGCGCGAGGACCTTTTCTTTCCTCGAAGCAGACTCTCCATTGACCAAACCGCCTGTTTAACGCCCTGGATAACCATCCTATATATTCTTGATAGAAGTATCCAGCTTGGGATCACCACTCTTACTCCCGATCTTCCTGAGTTACATCAATTACGCTGATAGGTAATCAAAGTTATGCAACGTCGTGCGTCGATAACAAATGATGGTTGAATCAGTAGTGGAGGAAGAAAAGAACGAAGAGGGGTCACAAAGACAAAACAACAGTAATTGGACTTCTTAAAATGAAAGGAAAATGTACTCTAGTTTATTTAGTCTATGTAGAATGGTTTGCCGAACAGTGAAGCTTTGATCTAACTGTAAACGGTTAGTAATGTATTCCGCGGTTGGTAATTTATTCTTGAGTTAAGCGATGCAAATGAAACCAAATCTAGTCTTTACCAGCATGTTTGTCAAATTGACAAGTTTATTTGTTAACCAAGAATCCGCTCCATTTAACATACAGAAAGTGTAGTTCTGCATTTTGTTCCCTAAACTATAAACGCTTAGGTATTTGTGCTTAATCAATAAAAAAGAGTGGAATTCTTAGCAGAAAAAGATTACCGTTTAAAAATACATTCTTCACTTTTTTTTTTGGTTTTATAATACAGACTATAGTTGACCTGCGCAAATACTCTTCGCATCTTTATAAACTATGAACACAACTACTTAATTCTTCAAACATACAGTGATATACTAAACTCTGAAAAGAACTTTAAAATCACCCCAGGTCAGAAAGAGTATATAGCAGTTGGCCAAGCCTACCTTTTTTCCAATTATCTTCTCTTCTCCTTATTAATAACTATTATTTTTATCAGACAGCATCTAATGATTAAAAATGAGATACAGAATTGATAAAAAAATATAATAATAAGGCTTAGCCAACCCGGAGGTTCAATGCCGATACCACCAATCTCTACTCAAAAACTTCCGTCCACGGACGCAAACCCAAATCCGCCAGATCACTCTTAACGCAATCCTCCCACATACGTTTCGGTCTACTCTGAGATGCTTCCCAGTTGGCACAGCGGTTATTAACTTTTAAGGAATTCTTTCGTTACTATACCTAGCAACTTAACAAGTCCATCTTAATCTTCGTGACGCTATCACTTCAATAATAATAACCGACGTTTCGCTGGCCATATTGCTAGCTTCCTCAGGGCTTTAGTGCTTTGCTGACTGCGTTAACAGCCACGTTTCACATCGATAAAGAAGAATCATAAAACGTAAAGTTCATAATTTCTCCAAGAATGGAATGTTTTAAAAATGAAATCCAGAAGACATTACTCTGACGGTCTCATCGACCGAAGAAGATATGCAGTACCTGCATGAGATTTAACACAATAGAAGAAAGAGCAGAGGGATGAATGGCATTGAAAGGACATTGAAGAAGAGACTTCGGCACGGAGGAACCGTCAAACAAACATCAACTGACTGACAGTAAATAAAGTCGTGGTGAAAGCACTGCCTTCTCAGATCTGGAAGGTCGATCTCCTATCGCTGCCTTTAGCAGTTCAGAACAAGTCTTCCACCTTGATAGTTATCTATAGCTTAACTTGTGGAAACTGAAAACAAACGAATGTTTCTCTTTTAATTATTTTTCTTTATCTCTCATTTATATTAATATAAAATCTAATTTATTTATTAGTTATTACCATTACAACCAATGAAGGGACTAGGGTTCAGTACATGGTGAAGAATGTACTATTTCTCGTACTATTCGTTCTATAAGACAACGATTAAGCAGAGAGGTATGTTGCCTGACATCACGCACGTGGAGGTTTTACTCCAAATAATGGTATCAACTTTATAGAGGTTGGGAGATACCCAGAAGGCTTTGCAGATCCCACAGATCCACAAGAACCACAGAGTCCTTATACGATTAAATAATATGTTAGCAGATTAAATAATTTATCTTTCTGATTTGAATCCGAGACCTTCATTACAGCTATTCAGCGCTCAACCACTGAATCACAACGCTCCCCATAGCAAATATAGCATTTCCAAGTCTATTTGAACCTTGTCTAACCAAGTCTAACTATAACCTTTTACAAATCACACAAGTCACAAGCAACCCTTTCCAATTCAAATTTAACCCTTTCCGAATGAGTTGAAATCCTTTCCAAAGCAAATCAGAGCTATACAACTTAATTGATTTCAGTTGTAACCGTTTCCATTTCAATTGTCACCCTTGAAAATGTTTTGAAAATTTAACGTACTGTGGAATGGGCGAATTTAGGGTCTCAGAACTCGCCAGGATAAAATCACCCCAACCTTTTTCTTCACAACTGTTGTTAGGACGAAAATGAGAGAAATAATTAAAAAACAAATAGTTGATTTTTTGTTTCTGAGAAACTTTATTTAAAAAAAGTAATAACATGTAATCTGAACTTAAAAACTGTATCTTCGTAGTTTTGGTAATAAAATAATAATATTCTTGTTTACAAAAAATTGAGGAAAAAATTTAAAACAAAAAGGTGATTTTTTTTTCTCAAGAAGTAAATAATAAAAAAAATAAATGAAAAAACGTAAATTGAACTGAACTTTATCGCATTAAAAAAAAAGTATTTATTCCTCAGGAAAAAGTAAATTAACACTGTTCCTTTAAAATTACATTAACTTTTCAAAACATTTTCAAGGCTGACAATTGAAATGGAAACGGTTACAATTGAAACAAAAAGGGTGACAATTGAGTTGTAAAGCGTTACATTCGCTTTGGAAAGGGTTACATTTGAATTGGAAAGGGCATCATTTGATTTGTAAAAGGTTACAGTTGACTTGGAAATGGTTCAAATAGACTTGGAAATGCTATATATATTATTTTATTTTATTTTTATCCTGCATCCGACCAGCTCTAAGTCCTAAGTTTCTCAAACACCAACAATTATGATTATAATTAATGATAAAATAGACAATATATAAAATAAATATAGACTTTAGAGAGGGATTTAACGGTTTTCGATTATTTAATTTGACTTTTTTATTCAGAAATGTTTTACATAAATTATATGTGACTAATACATATATATATATATTGTTTCCTCAGCCAAAGCCAGATTATTTGGTTTTTCATTCAACAAACTTGGACTAATGTATCTTACTTTTTTTTCTAAATTTATGTATTATTACTTAATGCATACCATGTTTTCATACAATTCCATACCATTTATATGTTCAATACCATATTCTGTTTTACTAGTTGATATTTAAAATAAATTATCTGCATAATATTATAATATCTATTCTCATTATTAAGGATGAAATAAAATCAAATATTTTAAGAGCAGGCTTTTATTAGACGTTTTACTGTTTACTTTTATTACAGTAGTTTCCGAAGCATCTGGTAAAATAGCTGTATTGTGATATGGATAAAGTGATTATTCATTACAATGATTCGATATAATTTTCTGCAATTTCTAACATCTTTCTTTATTGGATGTTTGGTTCATCATGTGGATTGCAAGATTTCACATGATATATATACTATCATATAAGTTCGATGAAAAGTTCTTTAGTCAATTAATGGGAATGATCAAATCTATGCTAGAGAGTGGCATCACTAATTGAAGGATGTGGATGGAAGTGTAGTAATTGGACTGGAGAGGATTGGAGGGATAGGATTGCATGGACTGCAAAGGCCAGCGACTATTGTAAGCACCGTCCAATCTATGGCGTTCTTTTCCCATCGGGGACTTGCAAAATCATTCCTAGATAATATGTACATTCTCTTTTAATGGTCATCAGTGGATTATCAACTGTACCAATTCCAATTTTGAACACTAACTATAATAATATGTTGGTTCTTGCGCGATATTAGAGTGAATGACATAGGCGTTAGTTGGTTGGTTATCATGTTTTAAAAAATTTAGGTCCGAATCCACGTATGTTCAACATTAGAATCCGATCCATGTAACAGCTTGGATTAAAAAGTAAATGAAATGGTAATGATAAGTATATTTATTTGGATAATATAGGAAATAAGTTTCCCAGATTTACTACAGTGGTCCTCTAAGGCTGTTCAGATGTTCTATGGTAACTCTGTTTCATCCGTGGATGTTGCGACAAGAAGAGTTCCAAGGTTTTACTTCTCTCTTTATAAATTTAAGCTGACATCGAGGACTACTGTCTCACAAATCGTGCCATTACTTGTGAATAATTTTTTTATGTGGGACTTCAGAGTTCCGATGATGTTAAGAGGGTCGAACTAAGACCAGTTTGTTTGTTTCATTTAACGCTATTTCATGCTGTTATGGCTTATCGAACGATGCTACAGTTGGAGTTTTAAATTTTGCCTATATTAAGATAAGGATCTTTAACGAGGACCTGACAGCAGATAAGCTCGAGACTACCACTTTACGTCCCTTCCGATGAACGGCGCAACCAAGAATTTTTTACTCCCTATATAGCCATCAGCCGTTCAGCCGATTATATGAATTATACAAATTGGTTGCTTTGTTTAAGTTCAGAGGCAAAATGAGCAAATTAAGAATACAAAGAGACTATTTTTGGTTCTATAGAAATGGGAACGAAGGATCCATAAAGATTGTTGCCAAAGGAAAGAAGGGTCAAGCAAACTCGACATGCCAATAGGATTTGTTGAACGCTTCCTTGGTCACCTTAGTCTCCTCTCCACTTTACCAAGAGTTCGCCATAGATTAGGAAGCCACAGTCGAAGAGGGGAAATACGGAGGAGAATAAATGATGGGTCTCAATCAATTAATGAACCAAGAAATCATAGATGGTGGTGGATTTTATTATAATTAGGAATAAAGTATTGGTTTGTTCATGGAGTGGTGTTGTTTTAATCCGGTAAAAGGGCAGAAGTTGTAGTGTTCGTGGAAATTTAATTTATTATGGGATAATTAATATACTAATTATGGGATTGTAACAGCATACTTCACCTCTAATGAAAATGTATAATTAAGAAATCATAAAAAGTGGCAATGTTTGGCTAGAAAACAAGAAACCTTCAGCTTGCATCAGTAAGTAATTCTGCTCAGAAAAAAATGTTGGTAAAAAACTAAAACTGGGAAAACATGACCTAGACAAACAAATACTTGATAATCTTATTTCTGTAATTATATTGCATTTTTCGAAACTCTCAAGCTATACTTATCTTCCAAATCAGGCCGGCTTCGTAAAGTTAAGTATAAGATTAGAAAGCTGAAGATTGAAGCAACTTTTATGGACTTCCCAAGGTCTTCAATCGAAAATTCTTCGCTTCAGATTCAACCGAGTATTTCTGAAAAATATTCGTATTTACATAATGCTGCTGTAATCACAATATTATCCCATGAAGAAACATTTTTCTATTACCGTGATCTTGTGTACAGTAGATTGTTATGATAACCAATACACCACGGCTGATTCCTAATGTTGATTCCAGAAATAGTTAAGTTAGGAAGTTTAGTTAAAGTAGAAAACTTTTGACTTTTTTGGGGGGGATGCATGGTTTTAATAAAAAATCCAGATCTCGAAAATGAACAGCACAAAAATGAATAGGGATGCCACTAATTTTGTTGTATTTACTTTGCCTAGCATTTTGATGTTATTTTTACTATAAAAAGCATTAATATTTATTAGAAATTACACTACATTAAATATTAATGTAGTTATTTTATTTATTTTTTAAATTTAATTTATTGATATTAACAACTATAATAATATTACAATAAGTAAATCTGCTAATGTGTAGCATATGATATGAAAAACACTTGTGGAGAAACTACCCGGTAGCCCTCCAATAAAATTCTATAATAATAATAATGTCTTTATTTATTCTGGGACAAGTCCCTATAGAATAACGATACAGGCATTGTAAGCTATTATGTCTTAGAGTGTAAAATAATTACATTTAATTAATTATTACAATTAATTTAATAAGTGAGAACGAATAAAAAAATGAATAAATAAAAAATGTGAATTACCTACAATAACAGTATTTTAAAAACATATTAGAATAAAAGAAAGAAAAAAAAATTAGAATAAGTTTACAATAATTATATAAGAGAAACAAATTTATGGTGACATGTATATCAAATTTATGTCGAGAAAAAAACAAAAAAGAAAAAAGTGAAGAAAAATTAAACAATATTATCAGAGATTTACATTTCATCCCTTTTTGTCCTTTTTAATATCTATCTATATGACATTAATAATACATATGTACGTGGTTTAAATTCCACACACTCATATATATGAATACAAAATAACACACACAAATGTACATCAAAAAACATCATTCATTCATCGAATAAAGAGAACATTAAGTCAAAAACTGATCCCCTACTATTTTCGATTTTTAGGGAATTGTAGGGATAATAGGTGCTGGAATGTACGGGATTTGAAGGTTGGAAGATTATTGGAACGAAGAATGGAAGAAGGTATAGAGTTCCAAAGGGAGGAGGATCGGATAAGGAAAGCTCTGTCAAAAGCTGCAGTTCGGTGTGATGTATATAGATCAGAGAGCCGAGAACGGGTGTTGCGGGAGAGGACTGTGGTTTTGAATTGAAGGAGATCGAAAATGTAAGATGGTCGGCGGGATTGGATAACTTGGTAAAGGAAAGATGCTAGGACGTACTTACGGCGGTAGGAAGGGTAGAGCCATTTCAATTCTTCGTAATATCGGGTCACCGGAGCATCTCTCGGGATCCCAAAGATGAATCGAACGAAGCAATTAAGCAACGGTTTTAATTTTGCTTCGAGATCCCCAGAGATACCCCCATAGTAGATTGTCTCGAGGCCATCCTGTAGTTATTAAATATATAATAATATAAATGCTAGGTAAAGTATATACTACAAAATTAGCAATATCCCTATTCATTTTTGCGCAGTATAGATTAAGATAGTTATGTATTAAAACTATTTTTTATGGGCTCTCAATTAATGTCATTTCCTCTTGAAAGCATCCCTTAGACAGTGAATAATAAATAATTTTGTATAAAAATAAATGATATAATTATCAATATACATAATGTATTATTGACTATATTATAAATGACATATATTTTAGGATGCTTAATTAAACATTACTTAAATACTTTTACCTCATTGAAGTGATGGTAGCGGCTGTAATTTTTCTAAACCTACTGTTGAGAAGGGACGAATTCGCATTAATATTTTTCTCTCTATTTGGGCCCCAAAAGAGTCTGTAAGAAATTTTTATTATTTACCTAGGAAAGGGTGAATAATAACAGTGATCATCCTGCTAGTAACAGTGATCATCCAGCTAGAAACAGTGGTCATCCTGCTAGTAACAGTGAGACAACGCTTTAGAAACCTTTATTACTGGAAGGATTTTTCCAATTGTATTATTTTTAATTTTTATACTTAATTTATGCCGTACTTACTGCTTAGTTCTGCATCACGTGGTAGACTTGGCTTCCTGTACAATAATAGTAGTAGATATTTCTACACTTAGCTTTTTCCTTTCCTGTTACTTCCAGCCGTTTGAGGTCATCCTCCACATCATCGAGCCATCGAATAAGAACAATTAATGAACTCTACCACTTATAAGATAATACCTTAATTGTAAACTTTATAAAATCCCGTCGAATCGAATTTTTGGGGCACGCTTTAAGAACGACAGCTGATAGAATGCAAAAAACTGCTCCAAAGCAGGTTAATGGCATCAGAAAAAGAGAGATGCCTAGCAGAAACATTTATGCCATAGGAATTACAATTCACTCATTACAGATGGTTATAAAATATGGTCCTAACGTCATCTTTGTTATTATTAAAATGAATCTACAATTCATATATGAATCAGCTAAGATTATTTTTTAATCGAAATTAATCTTTCACATATCCATTTCCTAAATAATCCTCAAAACGTAACTAGGTCCGAAGTATTGAAAAACAACCCGGTTCCCGCACAGACTCTGAGAAGAATTAAAATGGACATAATAGAAGAGCTTATATAAGGGAACGGTTTGGAAAACCTAAAGCAGAAAACACAATGGAGTAGTGAATACACAGTCGTGTTACACTCAGCGACTAGGTCATTGTAAAGCTAGTTCTTATGGTATGTCCTTATCAAACAAGTAACTGTCATAATAAAAAACATGTTTTATTATTTATATATAAACTAGTTGAAGTTTTAATGAGTTAGCTCAAGCCAGTATTGGCGAAGTGGTTTAGTGAAATCTTTCACTTAGTGTTTGCCAACGACTATCGTCACCTTTCTCTCGTGTTGGTCTAAACCCGGAAGAAGTCTTGTATTGTGAATAGAAACAGGAAATGCAATACCGACTTTTAATTTATTTATTTTTTCGAAATATTAAAACTTAGTTAGCAGTTTCTATTTGTTTTTCTAATAAGTGAATATGAACCATCGCTTAGTGAAGAAACATACCTCATACCCAAGATATTAACTAACTTGATCTTTGTCTGGGCGTTCTCATGCGAGGGCTGGAGAAGAACCAGAATATTTGGCAGAGGGAAGAGGACAAAATGCACAGCATTTTATCTAATATGTTCATAAATAAATGTGTTCATCTTATTACATTTTTTAACTGATATAAGCTGATAGAATGAAGTATCTTTAAAAATAACGGAACAAACGCCAAACAGTTGGTTTGAGATGTACTGTCTGGTATATATTTGCATCATTTTTTTTTCAGTCATTTTTTTGGTTATTTAAGGCCAAAATGGAAAGCTTCAAGTCTCTAAAATACTCAATGAGTTGTTTGTCATTGTGTCTTTGAGCACGGTTTCTGTCTGTTTTGACTGCTGAGACAAAAATTGGCATTTTTGAGTTAAGCCTTGAGTAGCTATTGTATTGGTTGAAGCTTTTTAATTTAAGAACGACATACCTGATATTCTATTTCCAACATTTTTCTTTTTATTAATAAAGTTGTATTTTGAGTTGAATAATATTTGAAACTTGGAAACATTACGGGAATAATGACATAAGTTAAAATCAAAAAGGTTTCAAGCTTTTAAAAATTTCCTAATGTTTAATAAAATAATTTCAATACCACCATTACAACAGGAATTCTTTACTTTACCAATGTCTATTTTTTTTTTTTAACTCACATAGAACCTATCTGAAAAATATACTTCTGTTGAAAAATTAAAGTTAAAAAAGTTATAATATTGTTCTTTTGTGTTGTATCTTCTTTGATGTGATTTTTCTTTTGGTGTATGTCCTGAAGATTCCTGAATTTGCGAAATGTTGATTGCTTGGTTCTCCTTGTATTTTAGAGACTTAAGACTTGAGACTTTTTGAGATTTTTTCTATTGCATTCTAATTTATGTCTCTTTTTGAGTTTTTGCTGATTAATATCCCTTGTATTCCTTGAAGGAATGGAGGGATATGAAAACCGCATAAATATATTCATCAAAAGCATAATATATATTTACTTCCTATTTTAAACGTTGTTATTAACAGAGGAAGTTAGTTTTTTTGTTCCTATTTATAGCTAATGTGAAATAAAATAAGAGATAAGGAAATAGCCTTGCTGGAGAACATGGCGGGAATAAGAACTGGTAGGGTGGAGAGATGATGCAGGTATCTTCAGATCATATCGACGCAAGAAGGTTTAGGGCCAAGGTTGTGTTGATGATCTCAAGTAATAAATAGTATGAAGGTCAAAGCGTTCTCTGAGCTAAGTTATTGAATATTGAATTATCAATACAACTTGAGTCTATCGTATTTTTGGGAGAGAGGTATCACAATTTGTAGAGAGCTGAGGTGCGCTGAATGACTCGGGTTCAAATCTAGCTGCAGCAGGTAAACTAGTTACTCTGTCAACTGCCATGGATAGACCCTATGGGACCTGGAGGGCTCGCCAAGTCTCGATATACTCTTAATTAGAAAAAAAAACCTGGCGGTTGAGCGTGGTCTCGTACAAATCATTCCCCTGCACAACCGTTGTCATATAAACATACACTGGGTCCTAGACCCTTCATAGGTTGGAGAGGTTCAGTTATTTATTTTTTCAATGACCACATCATAAATAAATTGATTATACTTCATATACCTTAATAAAGTATTGAATTATACTTGTACCTATATTTTTAACTACCTAATGATTTATATGATGGAAGATTTGCTGAGGAATATTGTAAATGAATCTGGCTCATAACTACAATTATATTAATTGTATCGATAGAAGAATCCCTACTGAACTTATCAATGTCCATTTTTTTTTCTGATTTTCGTAAATTTTATAATGTCTACGAAATTTTGAATAAAAATTACATTAAAAGCACCGAGGAAAATATAGAATTAAAAAAAAATGGGGCTCAACTAAACCTTCCAATTCATCTCGAATCGAATCCTTACAATCCAAAATCCTTCGTAAACTCCTCAATGGCCCTTATTACGTCACAAACAAACTCATCCATCATGATCTTAATATCCCATATGTTGCTGATTTGGCCAAACTAGATACCTATCCTTCCATGACAAGCTCCATACACACTTGAATCCGCTTGTCTCTCAACTTGCTTCCCATACTATTCCTGATAACCCTCCGAGGCGTCTGAAAAGAAGATGGCCTCGAGACCTTCTACTATAGTGTTTTATTGGAGTGCTACCGATGGGTAGTTTCTCCACAAATGTTTTTTGTTTTCATGTAATTTGTTCACATCAGCAAATTTCCTTGATGTATTGTTGTAAATATCAATAATCTTATTGCAGTTGTAAATATCAATAAATTAATCTAAAAAATAAAATAAAAAAATTGTACCAGTAAATTGGCCATGTCCAGTGAACAAATATTATTGTTTTTACATTTTTTAATATTTATTTGCTTTATTATAATTGTATTTAATTATTTATTTTATTGATAATGACTTCAAATCAAGTGGGAAACAAATTATTTAATTTGTTCAAAGACACAGATGGAACCTGTGGAATCTGCAGGCACTCCTGGGATTCACGCAGACTCTTTAAAGTGGGTGCTCTTGATTGGAAGAAAAACCTTTCGGTTGGGCGTGATCTCGGACCAATCACCTCCATGCATAATCGTTAACTTGGAAATATCACAGCCTAGATCCACATAGCTGATTCCAACCAATTCGAATCAAAAGAAGAAAGGGAGATGGATATCAGAAAAAGATGATTAAATCTTCAAACCTTTAAATAAGTGTCAGGAGACAATTTTTCTAATCGAATTTTCATTAATGATATTTAATAAAAGCATAATTTCTATAAAACGAAGTATTTACATTTTAAATTATTATTTATGAGCTATCTTTGACCAGTTATACAGATTTCACTGGGATCTCTATGACCTGAGTTTGTTAATGCTTTTATTCACTGAATTTTTTAAATAATATATTTAGATGTGCATAATTAGTTAATTGGGTATCCTTAATTTCCTGAAAAAATACATGGATGAAGGTGTTCTCTGTCATGACATTCATTTCATTGGTCGAGGATTGATTTATGTTTTTGTATTAATATATTTTTATTTGGTTATTGATGAATATTAATATTTTAAAAGGTTTCCTAAAAAGTTCAGAAAGAAGATACTGACAGAAACCTGTTCAATTACGTAACTATATAATCGTAAATTGCTATTGACTGACGATATTACCTCATTTTGTATTGAAGACTTACTTTCTCTTAAATATATATATATTTATATATCGTTTCGTTTATATAAGTATTTATGTTTTTTTTATTTATATAACTAATTCCACTAATGCTCTTTTGAAATATTTTTCAATATTTGTCAAATTTATGACCGATTTTCCTTGATGAACACTTGCTGTATAAGGAAGAAAATGGTCCGAATGGAGGTCAGAATAAAATCTCTTTAGTTAGAAGAAATGTTTATTTTTTAAGCCAACGTTTCGACCCACATTGCAGGTTTTCTTCTGGTCTAAATATACAAAATTTAGCCCTGAAGAAGAACTGCAATGTGGGTCAAATAAAAGAAACTGCCTCAAATTATGGGTACAACAAACTTATGATATTTAGGATCGTTTTAATTATGTTTATATATTTTATATATATATATATATATATATATATATATATATATATATATATATATATTTAATTGTAATGTTTTCTCTTTATTATAATTTATTTAATTGTTATATGATATAAATTTTTTAAATATTTTATTTGAAAAGAAAAGATATGGGTATTTCACCTCTCCGTGGTGAGGCCTCAACCATCTCAGCCATCCTGGTTCGCTTCTCGGCCAGCCTTATCAATTCTTTTCAAAGATCCTATATCTCCGTGTTCTCCCAATTTGTAATGTATACACGGGGAGAATGTTCATTGAACATTACTTTATTTTTGGACCTTGTTGACTTTAAGTCATTCATATTATTATAATTTAGTTAATTATTATATGATATAATTTTTTTAAATATTTTATTTGAAAAGAAAAGATATGGCCAGGACCGGGACTCGACCCCGGGTATTTCACCATTCTCTTTATATTTGTATCCATGCTGTCAAATACAAAAAATTGACAACCAGCAGATTTGCTATTTGTTGCTATTTTTATTTGTCGGTAAAATAAAAAATAATGACATGAGAGGTATGAAGAAGAACAGTAGCCAGTGGTACCTCTCCGATGGATTGATTTAATTTCCTATAATAATCGATCCCTCATCCACCTTCTATTTAGTCTCCTACTAGTGTCCTCAGGCATGAGTGTCGTGGCCATATGTTCTATCAATGGGTTTGGGTGTCCGTGTAATTTTTCTTGAAAGCATTTGTAGTTTGTTCGTCAACCGTTGGTATGTTTAAGTTAGTATGCAGAGTTTTGTTATTGACATGCCAATGTGCTTTTGTAACAAGTCTGAGTATTTTTTATATGAAATTGAAAACTTAATTTGTAAATTTTAGATGAACTGTTTTACTGTTTAATTAAATGGCCTTTAGTATCGAATGAATAGATTATTCAATCATTATTGATTAACATAGGTATAAAGAAGCACATTAACTATAATTATAGCGAACTGTATGGATTTACTTGAATCAACCACTAGATCTTAGGTAGGGGGTAGTGGTTAGATGCATCTTTATAGAAAGTTTGGTTTTCTGTAGTTAGGAGGTAAGTAAATGTGGTTTGGCGCTTCTCAGTTTCACGCAGTTTTAAAAATAAAATGTGACAGTCGTAGGAAAAATCAGGTGGTTTTATAACATTGCTAACCACACTCCTTTGTTTAATTACTGTATTTGTAAAAATAACCAGTCCAACGATAGCCCATCTATCCTAGGTTACTATAGAGCACAGTTACAAGTTAAAGTCTCGATCACACTTCAGCATTAATAGAATATAGCTTGGTTTAAGATCGAATGGGGCTTAGGCGCCCAAAACCACGGCTTGGTTAACTTTCTATCGAAATTTATTTTGCATTTTACTTTATTTGTCATGAAATGCAATAGGTTTGCCTTTTTTTTTTCACTTTCATTCCGAATCCTATTGAGGGGAAAGGCCAACAATGATGTGGTTATCATAACAACCAACTATGCCCAAGATCGCGAGTTCGTACCTCAGCTGGTAGTTTTAAGATTTTATAAAGCGAGTAAAAACACCTTGAATATACCGTCCTTCGAAAGGTACGTAAAACGGGAATCCCGACCCTCTGTGGTGTCAGGTACTCATTAAAGATCACTGTCCTAGTTATATCAGGAAAGGCAAAATTTTGGACTGCCACTGTACTTTTGCCCGATTAGCATAAAGTGACGTTTAATGAATAAACAAACAAACCTATTGAGGGGGCAAGGATAGCTCAGAATGTAGAGCTGTAAGTTAAAGATGAGCTATCCAGAGTTGGGGTAAAAATCTGGCAGTTGATTGATGAAATCTCTCGGACGATTCACCTCCTAGCACAACAGTTATTCTAGAAACAGTACAGTTTCTACCATATACTGAACCTCATGGATTTATATAAACTTAAGACATAGCGATATAATTAACATCACTTATACTTGGATAAATTTAAATAGGATAACCTTTATTTATATATAATTTTTTCGATCTCATTCAATTCAAAACCACAGTCCTCTCCCGTAGCACCCGTTCTCCGCTCTCAGATCTATATACATCATCCCACCGAACAGCAGCTTTTGACAGAGCATTCCTTATCCGATCCTCGTCCCTTTGGAACTCTATACCTTCTTCCATTCGTCGTTCCAATAATCTTCCAACCTTCACATCCTGTATATTCCATCACCTATTATCCCTGCAATTCCAAAAAATTGAAAATAATAGGATATATATGACTTAAAGTAAAGTTTTGACCTAAAGTTCTCTTCATTCGATGAATGAATGATTTTTTTTTTTATGTACATTTGTGTGTGTGATTAAATATATATATATATATATATATATATATATATATATATATATATATATATATATACATACATATGTATTAATATCTTCAAGTTAGATATTAAAAAAGAAAAAAACAGAAGGAAGAAAGACATGAAGAGATTAAATGTAAATCTCTGATAATATTGTTTAATTTTTCTTCATTTTTTGGGGGGTTTTTTCTTGGCATAAATTCGATATATGTGTAACCATACATTGTTTCTCTTATTATGATAATTGTTAACTTCTTTAATTTTGTTTTTCTTTCTCTTCTTCTAATCTGTTTTTAAAATATTGTTATTGCAGGTAATTCGCATTTTTTTTTGTTCATTTTCATTTTTTATATTTTCTCACTTACTAAATTTCTTTTAATAATTAATTAAATATAATTATTAAATCTAAGGCTTAATACTCGTAGCTTACAACATCTGTATTGTTATTCTGTAGGGACTTGTCCCAGAATAAATAAAGACTTTATCATCATCATTATTATTGTCATATTTAATATAAATACCTGCAGCCCCGGTGAAATTCTTCGAAATCCTTTCTCGTACTTAGGGATGAGGATTCGTGTTATTTTTGTACTGAACAAGGGGAGAAATCAGGTCTAGAAATGGAGTTATTGATTATATTAAAACATCTAGAATAAATATATAAATAATAATAATAATCACACCATGATTCCTGATGTATGTGCTCATCTTGTGAAGATAAAGGAGAGAGGTAAATTAGATTTACTGCAGGAGAGTGTGGAGTTACTCAGGTGTGAAGGAAAAGGGAGATCGAAATCTGGAATATTGCATCAATAACAGTCCGAGGAAGTGGTTTGCTCATCAGGAGTGGTCTAGCTTGAATATAGTAACACATTAGGTTATGCAGGATAGAACAAAATGAAAAGCCGAATTAAAAGAAATTTTTGGTTTTCAGGGGGTTCAATGAAATATTTCAAAGTTTTTAATACCTCTATTAGCTTTAAATTATTGGGCTCTGTAATAGAGAGGAATGGAACATCTGTAAAAGAGATAAAACAAAGATAATTACGACCCGCAGAGCAATTGCTTAGCTCGGCCCTTTGGAGCAGTTACGTGGCAAAAGAAACAAAGAACCTCATATAGTCCATAATTGAAAGCATGTTACTATATGAAGCAGAAACATGGACGATAACCACTGCGCTACTAAAAAGGTACTTGCTACTGAGAAGGACTATTGGAGGAGATCTGCCAGGGTATCCAGACTAGAAAAGAATAATGCAGAAATTAGGGAACGGATGCAAACTCAGCAAAACGTTCTCCAAAATACAGAGAAAAGAGATTGAAAAGTTACGGTCATCTCAGAAGAATGAAGGAAGAAAGATTCTCAAACTTTATTTTCAATTGGAGTGCTGAAGGGGGTAAACGGCGAGGAAGACCACGAAAAAGATGGATAGAAGGGATTGAGGAAAGTATGCACGGCCATGGTCTGAGGGAGGAAGATGTACAAGATAGAAAAAAATAATTAAAGAAATTGTCACTTGAAGGAAGCCTTAGTCTGATGAAACCCTTAGAAAGAAAACTATAAATTATAATCTTCAAAACAAAAATTGTACCACTACAACCCATGAAGGGCCTGTGGTTCAGTACGTGACGGAGACTACAATGTTTCTTGGAAAACGGTTATGGAGGAAATGATTATGGAGGAATTGGTCCTAGATCACGTTCAACCGCCATGAATGCCTACTTTATAGAGGGTGGGTGAGCCCCAGGAGGGTCCCAGATAGCAAACAAACGACAACTTTGAAGATAAGAGTACTAAGTTACTAGACAGCAGGTAACTTCCACAATAAGGTTACTTAGCGACATCCTCCTGGTGAGGGGTGCCATCATGACAGAGGGATTGTATTTTCATGGTTGTCAACTCCTCAAAGCAGGAACATGGAGGCTTGGCACATGCTGTCACCACTTCCTTCTTCAATCTTTCTCTTTCATTCTAAATACTTTCATTTTTTTCTAAATACTGATGTGCTTAATGTGGTATGTTGGATAAATTTACTAAAATCATCAGAATAAGTCATGATATTATAAAACTAGTGTGAATTTCAACAAACTTCAATCAATAGAACTCTTTCTGTGCCTACAATCTTATGTCTTATGACCTAATGTTATGACCTTATGTCTGAGTGAAAATTTAAGTGTGATTAACTTGGTATAACGTGCGACTTGTGGTCTAGTGATTAGCACAAAAACTACTATGCCCAAGATCGCGGGTTCGTAGCCCGGCAGGTGGCCCTAGGATTTTTTAAAGGAAGTAAAAAATCCTTAGTTATGCCATCCTTCGGAAGGGACGTTAAACGGGGCTTCCGAGCCTGTACGATATCAGGCACTCGTTAAAGATCTCTATCCTAATTAAACCTGGATAGGAAAAATTTAGCTGCCAATGTAGCATCGTCCGATTAGCCATTGCAGCATAAGGTGAAGTTAAAGGGACCAACAACTTAGTTAAAAATTATTTTTATGAGGCTGTAATAAATCAGGATGATTGCTTGTTCTAAAAATATATTTTCATTACTTTCTACATTATGACCACGAATGGTAAAATTCAGAGTATCGGATGGAGAAAAATAAAAAGTTTTATATTTATTAAATTAATTACATACCTGTAAATTATTGCTACGTAATGGCTCAGTGGGTAAGCCGAGAGTAACGGGCTCAAATCCGTCTATGGCAGATTTTATTTAATCTGTTAACAGCTGGGGGTAGAGAATGGGTGAGCCCCAAGAGGATCTGCAGATACCACAGTTTCCATTCAAAGCTGTTAACATATTTAATAATTTTATCTGTCACAGCCAGATTCGAACCCACTTCAGCACAGCTACTCAGCGCTCTACGAACTGAGTTTATGTCTCTCTGCAATATATAATTACATTTTAATAAATAATTCATTAATTTATTTACCTTAACTGTTTGTTCTGAATACCTATTTCCCTCATTAACGTTCAATTACATTAACTAATCAATCGTGATGGATCCTTCCAGAAAATGTATTATAAATATTTCTAAACAAAAATTAAAACTGCTTTTTTTACAAATTGTATAACAATACTATTAATAAGAAATAAAGAAAATATTTTTTTAGAAAAAAAGATAAATAATACTACCACAATACAGTTAATATCACAAACCACAAGCGTATTACTTAGACTCTCGTGTTACTCAATCGTATTGAATCTGTTCTGTTTTATTGCGTAACATGAAAGAACAGACTTCTTTTACATCTTAGGTTCAGGGATATATAGAGTCACCTTTAGGTCTTTTGGTGTTCAAAATTATTATTATAGTAACTAGATATTTAACTATATAGATATTTAATACAAATAGTTTAATTTTAAAAAATAATGATGAGTATGTTTGAGAGTTAATATAAGGGTTAATTCAATTACAGAGCTGCCTTGTTTTTAAAGAAACAAAGACTTTCTCATGGTAACATATATTTATTTTAAAAATACTATGTTTTTTTTAAAATATATTTTTTGAAATTTACAACTGTATATAGAATACATCAAGTAAATATAATGAAAGATAAATCATGTCCAGAAACACAGGCAAGTAGAGAAACTACCCAGTGGTAGACTCAAATAAAAAGTTCAACTAAGAAGGTCACGAGGCCATCTTCTTTTCAGAAGCCTCAGAAGATTATCAGGAATTGAAGAAGTTGCAAAGTTTGAAACTAATGGGTTTGAGTGGAAATGAAGTTTGTCATGAAAAGATTGATATCGGATTCGGGCAAAATCACTAACAAATGGGACATTAAGGTCATTATGGATTATTTTGTTCGTAACAAAGTAAGGAGCATTGAAGATTTTACGAAGGACTTGAATACGAGGGGAATTCGATGGTTTAGTGGAGTCCCAAAGCTCTTCTTGGGAGTCCAGATGGGTCTATTGATTGTCATGTATATGAGTCTTTTGTAATTAATTGGGAACTTAAAGCGTTTGTCTAGTAAACGGCGAGCTGTTGTCGTTTCAGTATAGTATGAGGATTCCAAGTTAAGCGTTTGTCAAGGTGTTGTCTTAAGTACCAGACCTGTTCTACAGGAATCAGTAAAATCAGAAACGATACAGGAGGGCAGGAAGTCGTTGGTGTACGACGGAGAAAAATACTATGTTAAGAAATTCAAGGAAGAAATAGTTGGGGGTGCAGTCAATGAAAACATCAAAATAAGGATAACTTATTTATTATGTGCCGACGTTTCGGCCTACAATGTAGGCCATCTTCAGGGCGAATAAAACAACTTGCAGGTTAGGCCGCTCAGAGACAAGTTGTCTGACTTGTCTCTGAGCGGCCTAACCTGCAAGTTGTTTTATTCGCCCTGAAGATGGCCTACATTGTAGGCCGAAACGTCGGCACATAATAAATAAGTTATCCTTATTTTGATGTTTTCATTGACTGCACCCCCAACTATTTCTTCCTTGAATTAGAAGATACAGTCGACCAACTCTTCTCTAATATGTTAAGAAATATTTTAAAATTATAATTTACATATTATTTAGATTTAAAAATTGTAAAAAGTATTAGGTCCTAGTATATTAATTGATTTCAAAACTAAATTAAGCAATTAATATCAATTATCTATAAATTAACTAAAAATAAACATTATTTGATAAAATTCTAATTAATTGGTTTTAATATTATTTAATCGTTATTAATTAACAGGTTGGCAACATTAAAAAACATTGTTTTTTTTGTATCCTTTCTTTTTTTGCATTTGTTTAGCTGCTCCTGAAATCTGCATCACTCTGCTATTATATTTATTTTTTCCTCCTCTATTATCTCTATCTCTATCCTTTTTTTCTCCATGGATGATTATATCAGTAAATTTTTATTAATTGAATCTATTAAAACTACATTTTCAGTTTTATAGCAACTAATTTCAAACTAATTTTTATTTTAGAAATAAGATTAACATTCATTTTATTATAAATTCATTTCTACTGGGTTTTATTATCTTCATAGATTTATTTTCACTTATTTCATAGAGTTATTTTTTGATGCGTCATCAATTATTTTGTAATTTATTCTTAAATTCTTTGTATATCATTCTTGTCGGAAGCGGAGTTGCTCAGTGGTAGAGCACTGAGTTGCCATGCCGAAAATCCTGGTTCAAATCCCGTTGCGGGCAAGACTTTTATTTAGTCTGTTTGCAGCCAGAGATGGCTCACATAGGATCTAGGACCCTCCTGGGGCTCACCCAGTCTCAATGATTAGTTACCCAAAATAAGGGGGGAAATCTGGCGGTCGAGAGGACAAATCACCTACCTTCCCAAAGGTTGTCCAAGAGTCCAACAGTTCAGTCTCTAATATGTACTATACCCCAGACCCTTCACGCGTTGTTGTGGTACAGGTTTTTTTTTTAGTATAAAATGAACTGAGATGTACTAAAACATAGGTAGTACTTGGGAAACTTGGATGAATAGTTACTAAATTTTTTTTCAAATCTTTCCAAAATAATATGCAATGCCGCCATGCATTGCGTAAAACAAGGAAGGTTGAGTGTTTCGTCCAAGATGACCCCTCCAGACCCCAAGCTGAATTATTTCAGCTCTTTTCCTCTATCACGTAACCTTCCTAGCCTTTCCTTGGTCAATAAGCACCGAAATTTCTTACTCCGTATATTAATGTAATATTATATTTCAAATCACTTTTTATTTTATTTTATTTTATCAAGTTTATTAAAAAACAAAAAAAAAAAAAGTTCAACGACGACTCGTGCAAGTTATCCCCGATGAAGATTACCCACTCTATAGAAGCTGGGTGAGCCCCACAAGTGTTCCCATATAGGGTCTACTAATTATGCCCATTTTCTGTTTCATGGGCTAGGTGTGAAATTTCCTGTGATAATGTATCATACTTTCATGTAATGCGAAATTAAAATGGTTTTGTCACCGATTGTTAAGAAACATGATTTCATTAACAGATTTTCATTTTTCAAGAATTTCAAGGTTATGAATATGCTTGACGATTATGGAGATATGCTTAGCTGAGTCTAAAAGTTATGTTCCGCAAGTTCAGGCAGCGCCGTTGATATGTTGCTTGTTTCGTAATTTTAACAGAATACATGAAATGAGAAAGTTGATACCGCCTGAAATACATCATATATTTAACATGTTATTAAATAAATAATAATAATAATAATTGAAGAGCGAACAGAGCTCGAGATTGGACAACTTTAAAAAGCACCTTAAAGATGATAGGTCAAATGTTTCATTAAAAATTTCATAGTAAAATCCGACCCACATTGAAGCACCTCCAGATATCTTCAAGAATAAATGGCGTTTTCTTACAAAATATGATAACTGTTTCATTATTATTATCTTATTTTTTTTATATATGAACATAGAAATTATGTTATAGAAATAAGTGCAAAATCAGTCAATCAATCAAGTCATGTGAAGGAATCCTTGCCGTGGAATGGAATCCAGAAATGAGAAATAAATGAATCCTTTAAAAAATCATCTACAAGTCATTGATTATGCCTACATCATAACATAACAAGATAGTATATACATTGCACCCAGTTAATAATCAGTTTATTTTTTACTTTTATTACTTTCTTTGGAGGAGCTCTGAGTATGCATTGCTGTGTTGCAGAGCCCGGATATTCGAAACTTGAGTGTTGCAGATAAATAATGTAATCTATTAAAAGCCATAGATCGACAAAAAGGTGTTGGCAGACCATTCTGGGACCCAGGCAGAATCTGTAAGGTGGGTATCTTTAATTTGGAGGAAAATCTACTTGAGTGTGCACTTCACAACCGTTGGCTCAGAAACTACTATCTACTGAGCCCGATGACCTTGTAGGGGTTGGGGTTTTTTAAATCCTTCATTATTTATAAGTAATTTTCACATAGCCCATCCGGTTTTGATGTAGGCCTCTCTAGCATACATCAAAACCGGAAATAAATAGCATTTGCCTAATCTTATTTTTAGTTAAAGAGATATGCCGCTGTATGTCAGCATATCTCACGTATTGCAGAATTTCGTTTCGTGCAATACGTGCAAGTATTAATGAAGAAATCACGGATAGGCAATCGTTTATTTTATTAATATAAATTATTTTACAGATAATCAGAGTTAAATTACCCTTGACTGATCTCTATCTTAACAGAAAATGAATTATTACATATGTGCGGATTTAAATACATTTACCCACTGAGTCCTGTAGAACAAATCCAATACTTAGGATTACATGTCGACAAACGTTTAACTTGGATCCTCTTACTAGACTGAAAAGACAAGAAACTGCTCGCCGTTTCAGGCTATTGCAGCATTTAATAGACAAACGCTCTAAGCACCCAATTAATTACAAGATACATATGATAAGAATTATTTCAACTTACATAGTAGAGCTTTGGGTCTCAACTTAGCCATCGAATTCCTCTTGTCTACAATCCTTCATAAAAACCCTCAATGCTCCTTACTTTGTTACGAATAAAGTAATAAACAATCTCCTGCTGAGAACACGATCCTCCGAGGCGTCTGAAAAGAAGATGGTCTCGTAACCTTCTAAGTTGAACATGCCAATTGAGTTCTACCACTGGATATTTTCCCTGCTTG
This sequence comes from Arma custos, assembly GCA_037127475.1. Classification (NCBI taxonomy): domain Eukaryota; kingdom Metazoa; phylum Arthropoda; class Insecta; order Hemiptera; family Pentatomidae; genus Arma; species Arma custos. Next base: position 21,993,092 of record CM073765.1, on the reverse strand, counting down.
TCTTTACTAATGCCAATATGTATCATTCCTACCATTTACTTGTTTTGTTATAATACAGTTGTAAATTTCAATGAATAAATTAATAATAAAAAATACATTTCAAAGCATTGTCAAAATAAATTTATTTCTAACAGTTATATAACATTTTGTTTAATGTAACTTTCTTTATTACGACATTGCTAGTACACCAATAATTGAAAGAGGCAAGATATTCCATTGCAAAGTAACTTATTGTTGCGTTTCCATTGAATAAGCATGATCTTCTACTCAGGGAAGACACGCTCACAGTAGACTTACACATCTTTCCCACCAACACCATGTAATAATTAGTTTATGAGAAAGTTACCTTTCTAAACTAATTATACATTAATTTCTTTTCTTCTTTTTATTATATAAATTTTTCACATAGATAAATTGTTAAAAAGTTGATGAGTAACCTTGCTGATTGTTAAATCTCAGTTTTTGCAATAGTGACCGTATCAGTAACAAACAAATGAAAGACGTTTTGTGTGCGTCTTTTACATGTGCATATATATTTTACTAGCTTATGCCCGCGGCTTCGCTCGCGTGGAATTTGGTGTGCCACATAAAGTTTCGTGAAAGATCATTTTAAATAAATAATTTAATTATTTTTTTTAAATATAAGTTACTCGTACATCCAAAATTTCAGATGTCCAACTTCAAAACTGACGAATTCTATACAACCTTTGAACCCCTATTACATTAAAGAAGAAACCCTTGGGTAGAATTATCCAAATTTCTTCCTTAAACTGTACAAAGAACCTATCTACAAATTTCAAGTACTAAGTTCCTGATTTGCCTTTAATTATGTACTATAACAGAGGGGGGGGGGACATGCCTTCGTGCCCTCACATAAATCTGCTCTTGGTGTAGCCTATGATCTGTAACCTATTTTACTCAATAAGTTTCATCGAAATCCGTTCAGTAGTTTTTGCGTGAATGAGTAACAAACGTAATAACAATAGTTTCACTCATGTTCTTTCTGTTCCTAAATAACAGTCGGGGGGGAGGGGCACTTGCCCCCGTGCGCCCCCCTAAATCCGCGCTTGCTATAGCCTATGTGTTATTCTGATGTATGATCTATATTACTGTCAAGTTTCATCCAAATCCGTCCAGTAGTTTTTGCGTGAAAGAGAGACAAACATACAAACATTCACATTTATAATATTAGTAAGAGTTGTTCATTGTAGGAGAATCACACAAATTTTTTCGTAATTTTTTCGCCATTCTTCCTTCATCATTTCTTCATACATTCTTATTCTCTCTTCCGTCCATTTTGTTCCTGGTCTCTTCAATGCTTCCTTCTCTGACATCCACTTTTCTAATTTGATTCCAAACATTTTTTGTTAGTAACATCACTTCATCACTTTTTAAATCTAATTTTGCTTGGCCAACCCATTGTATCCTTGACTCATTGACAGCTTTCAATACAATTCAAATTTTAGTTTATCCATTCTTCCTTCGAGAAAAGTAATTTCGTTGTATAATGTTGATAGAATCAAGCACTAAATGTTGTATGTCGAAATAAAAACTAAACTGAGTTTCTCTGTATAATACGGCCCTTTAACACCACGTGAATATCATTACTTTTCTTTTTCCCATTTTCGCTCTTTTCTCCCAGAATGTTGTCATAATTTCTTCGTGGCTTTGCTTTCTTTCTTACAACCACGCAGTATCTTTCTGTTTTCCCTTATTTTCCAAAATAACTTTGATTTCTTTTAATTTTTTCCTTATTATCCTAATGGATATCTTAGTCTCCCTTAGTCCATCCTTACCCTAGAATCCTGTGTCCGTAGAATTTAAGTCTTCTGATTCTAATTTATTTTTCTAGGTCGCTCAGCTCCTTTTCCTTCCAGTGGATTTCTTGTTTGGATCTTAACCTGTAGCCTTCCTGTGTTTTCTTGGGCTCACAGTACCCTTCTGACTTTTCCTTATTTTCCACACGAACCTTGATTTCTTTTAATTTTGTTCTCTATCAAGGAAGTCTTTGACTGTTATTTTTAATTTGTCTTTTTCTTCTTTCATTAATTTCCCGTTACATACTCTACTGCGCTTTTGTATTCACGGATTTTGTGAAAGACTTATCTTGTTTAGTCTCATAGAATCTTAGTCTTCTGATTCTAATTTCGGTTTATAGGCCTTGCAGCTCCCTGTATATTTCATGCTTGGATCTTAGCCTTCGTATTGCTTTCTATCTAAGATTGTATTCGTATTGTACAGTCTTACCTTACTTACTTTTTGCTTACTTACTTATTTACACGTTGTAAAGGTTGTCTCTGGGTAAATTTACAGGCTGCATATCATTCATTTCTTCATCTCTACACCCTTTCACACCCGTTTGGACATCGAAGAACAAATCTTGATTGATCTGTAAAAAGTATAGCACTCCATTCGTCCATAGTCCAACGGTTGTGTTATCGAGCAAAAGCCAGCCTTGTAACTCTGTGAGTTCTGGTCAACTCTGGTCCTCTTACTGGGAGCTATTAATCCATGCTCATTTATTCTTCTCCGAGCAGTACGTTCCGAAATTTGCACACCTTGAACTTCTTCGAGCTGATGAATCGCTTGAACAATGGTAAGGTGCCGGTTTCGTAAAATTCTTTAAGTCAAAAAACGGCCATCCTGTGATTCTGTTACCCTAGGCCGTCCTGAACCGGGCCTTCTATTGAGTCTCGTAAAGTTTCATTGGGAACTCCGATGACATTAGCTGCATATCTGTTGTGTATCAATCGTACAATCGATTATCTGTGATCGAGTCTCTGGTCTCCCCCTTTTGAGTACCTCCTCGAGTGTGTTATCGACAACAACAATGTTACAGTGTGTACAGTTTTATTGAATAAATGGTGTTGTAAGTCTTTGTTTGTGTTATAGGTAGTTATATTCCTAAGTGAGTACTAACCTTGACATAACAATATCTAATGGAACGTCCTTCATCTATAAGTGCAACACCAAGCGCAAAATCCGCAGCATGAAGAGGATTTTTAAACCTAAAAATTGAAGAAATTAAAAGCCGGAAACTAAGAAATTTGCTGCAAGAAACAGCATTGAACAAATGACACCGAATAAACATTTTAATTCCATAGAAAGTGAATATTAGAATCTACAGTCCATTCATTGAATTAAGGATTAAGGGTTATTATCCTCTATATTGACATTCCTCATTGAAAAAATAAAGAAGATACATATTTTTTCATAAAAAAAAAATAGACCGGTCCAAAGCAGAGATATTTTTAGATGCAAACACGAAAAAATCAAGTGGGTCGAATTTTTTGCCCGTCAGTATATATATGTATATATTCGTCATTGGAATGATCATGTTCTGATTATTTCGATGAATGGTGCAAGATTTCTGATATAATACGAGGGTAGAATAGCATCTATGGAAGAGAACGTGCCATTGAACAGAGAACAGGCTGAGCAGAATACAACTGTAACATTGACTCAGTTGCTCAACCTGGCTCTGGTGTGAGGCTACGTAACCTCTGTCTCTTCTATCAGTTCCCAATTCAAGTGGTAGACCCTTTCGCCACTCCTATCAGCTCGAACCTGAAAGCCTGAGAAGGTATCTGTGTGGTTACATTACGTCCTAGATATCTTTGTATCTGCAGTCAACATGGAAAAGGGGTCAAGTTGTCCAGTTGACTGTGTTGAGGGAAGAGGAAGCTCGTTATTTTGGCTTTAAATGGAGTTGTAATATAAGCAATAACTCCAATTCTAGCCAATGTCTAACTGAGCTCCTTATTCACTACGATTCTCTTCCCCTAAGTATAAGATGCTATATGTATTCTTTACAAGTTGGTATAGATTGCTTATGACTGTTTTATGTAATAACTAATAACAATTTGGTATAGAATTGAGGTTTTTTAACGCAACATAAGCAACCATTTTATTCAACTCTTGTCATTTTTTGCTTTTGAGGTTATTCAATTCGATATTCCTTGTATTTTATTGTATTGTATATTTTAATATTTTTCAACGAAAAATATAATATAAGGTTGTAGTGGAACAACAGATAAAGGAAAAACTGATGATGGTGTCAATGGTACATTGTATTTTAACATAATGGTCAACAAACTTAAATGAACCAAAAAACACGCTAACAAGAACCCCCTTGAAAAATCCTTAAAGCATATGCTTTTAAACATGTTATAATAAAAACATGAACATGTTATAGTAAAAAAGAGTGCTGCTGCAACCCATGGAGGATCTCAGGTAAAGTTATATCATGTGCTGGACATTTTCTGAGCTAACGATTTTGCAGGGAAGAGATTTGGACAAGATTAATAGGAGTATAGGAGGAGGCTAGTTGAACCCTAAGGGGAGCGGAGTGGCTCAGTGGTAGAGCACTGAGTTGACATGCCGGAAATCCTTGTTCAAATTCCCCTGCAAGGCAGTACTTTTTATTTAGTTTTCAACCGGAGATGGATCATATAGGATCTAGGATCCTCCTGGGGCTCACCCTTTATAAAATATTATAAAAATAGTGTACCCAAAATAAGGGGGGGGGGATCTGGCGGTTGAGCGTGACTTAGGACAAGTCACCTCTTTGCAGAAGCGTTGTCCATGAAACAGTACAGTCTCTAACTTGTACTGAACCCCAGACCCTTCACGGGTTCTATGGATGTTAGCTGATTAATTAATTTATCTGCCGCAGCCGGTTTAGAACCTGGCACCTTTAGCACAATTCAGGGTTCTGTACAAATTCCGCCCTCTAAATGCGGTAAAAGTTAAAAAAAAAAAATAAATAAAATAACTCCAGTTTAATAGATTCTCTTTCGGAGATTGGAGGCGATTTGAAAGGATTTCAACTTGAATTTGAGCTTGTATATAATAATGTTATTATTATGTATTCATTCATTCCAAAAGAACTGTAAAGTTTTATAAAAGTAAAAAACTCCACAAAAATGTAAATTAATATTAATTAGTTCCAACCCCGTAGAAAAAGAATGAAATTTGAACGTTTGAATATTTTTTTCAATTAAAAACGAAAACATAAAGATAGCTGACTGAGTTGTCATTGCGATTGGGGGGCCTTGTCCCCACGCTGGATGTAGAGCCATCTATGTATATATGACTGATTGACTTGTGATGGGTTCAGTGGGATTATATTCCTTCGGAATATTAATTGTAATTTACTATTGTAACAGTATATTTAAAAAAAATTTAACATTAAATAAGGTTGTATTTTTAAGTGAATTTAGAACCCAAAACTTCACTTACTCCCTCATCCCGCAGCACTCCTTAATCTAGTATGAGCCTACAATACTGAAGCCGCTGCGTCAGACCTCGCGAGATCCGTTGGTCTGCGACTCCTACCCGTCCTTCCCAAGACTATATCTTATCCCGATCCGTCGGGGGTAACTTGCGAAGTAGCTTATTAGTTGAGAGAGGGGAGAGGGAGGAAAGTGACTGACCCAGGCCTCGACTGTCTGCCAGGAAACTCAGATATTCGTTTGTTATAAGTCTTTATCGTACCGATTAATCAACCGTTTATATAATGAAAAATAATAGAAATAGGAAATGGTTCAAAAGAAAAAAAAAATCAGAACAAAAACTAGTGAGTCCTCTTCTAACTTCCACCTCTCTCCTGCGAACACTATTCTCTACTGACAATTTATATATATATATATATACAGTCCCTGGCCATATTAATGTGACCACCAAAACGATTATTTTCTTTTTGTTTTTCCTGTTCTATTATATATACTTTCGCGTGTCTTAATAAATTGCTGTTTTAAGTAATGGCAACACTGTTATAAGTTTTTTAAAGTATTATTTTTTTAATAATGGCAGCATTGGTTTTAGTACAGCCATTTTGTTTTATGAGTGTCGGCGTGCATAATTTGTGGATTTATTGTTTCTTTTTCATTAAATACAAGTCGGATTCGGTAAGTTTATTATTGATTTATTATTTGTATCATGTATTTTAACTATTTTGATAGTTTTTTCATCAATATGTAAAATAGGGTGTAAAAACGGTGACACCACAACATATTTTAAAAAAATAAAGATTTATTTTCGAAACTATTTTTTTCAATTTCATATTATTATGAGATAACTAACTTACCCATAAAACTAATATTTAAACTCGATTTACATCATTACGCATATAAAAAGATAATGCAAACATGTAACAAGAACGAATCTATCCAGTGGTCACATTAATATGGCCAGGGACTGGATATGTATAATCCTGGAAGTAATGAAATCTATAAACCTTTGCAACGGACGCACCTAATGGCTCAGCTAATCCAAATTTTTGTTTTCTCCGCACAAGCTCTTCCAAATTCATGAAAATAACGCACAAATTTTATTGCCACCATAAGATTTGCTGAGTGACCAAAGGTGTTTTTTTTTTATAAATATTTCTGAGCTCCCAAGTAATTCCTAAAGATCCATTTGAACTTAGTCAGTTTATTTCCCATAGTTTAACTTTGTAGGGCTATGGGGATCCTCAATGCCATCAAATTCCTACCGTATCCAATCCTTGTAATCGTCAATCTTCATCTTATTTTGTTAAGAATAAAGTCATCCATAATGACCTGCAGGTCCCATTTGTTGTTGATTTGGTCCAAACTCGAATTAATTCTTTCACGATAAACTTATGCCCACTCAAACTCACTATTTTCAAACCTAGCTACCTTTTCAATACCCGATAATCTTTCGAGCGTCTGAAAAGGAGATGTCCTTTTTGACCTTCTTTGAGGAATTTCTTAATTAAGTAGTTTACTATTTGAACAATTTTACAATTGGAACAAAGAGAGCTGGTCCTTGAATTGAAATTCGGTAGAGTTCGGAATCACATCGCCCCTTCACATCACCCGGCTTTCTTATATATAAAAATATCTTACATATTCACTTTATCATTCGAACATGAGAAATAAAATTATTACACATAAATAAGTTCATTAAAACGGTCACCTGTGGTCTATTGGTTAGCGTAACAAACTACTAAGCCCAAGGTCGCGGGTTCGTAGCCCGGCAGGTGGCCCTAGGATTTTTTTAAGGGAGTAAAAAATCCTTAGTTACGCCGTCCTTCGGAAGGGACGTTAAACGGGAGTCCCGAGCCTGTAAGATGTCAGGTTCTCGTTAAAAATCCGTATCTTAACTAAACCTGGATAGGCAAAATAAAGACTGTAGCATTCTCCGATTAGCCATAGCAGCAAAGTGACGTTAAATGAACAATCAACAAGTTCATTAAAAGCATATTGGATAAAGTTGAAGGTGGCTGCTGCTAAAACGAAACCCACCCTTCCGAGAGAACTGACAGGGCTCACCCTAACTTTACAGATCCAAGCTAAGAAAATTCGTTCAAGTGAGGTGATAACCTATCTTATAACCTATCAATTTCAACATTAATATGTTATAATAACTTGGAATAATTGGTAAACAGGCGCCTGGCTCTGAATGGGCTTAGTCCTGTTGGGGAAGCATTGTGAAGTCTCAGATGTCAAAGACAATGGAAGAAGAAACACGTTAGAGCTTCACTGATCGGACAACTAGAATTGATTATTTAAATTTGAGATGGCATTTTCTGTAAGTGCAGCCTTGCCAGTACGAACTAGTTTTCTAATGGCTCACCTCTACTTACTGCCAAAGAAACGGTTTGACTACTTAAGATGCAGCAGATAATTGAATGACGCGTTTTAGGGTTTTTTTAATTTTAGTATAGATAATTAAATATAATGTAATGATTTTGAGAATCTTATAATCCCATTGCATGAAGAAGAATTAAATATGAGTCAGGAATGCATGAGTCAGGAAAATGGCCGCTTCTTTAACGTTAATACTTCGAACGTGGATGGTGTTGGTTTTACAGAGGTACACTCAAATTCTAAAAATTGTCAATTCGTAATTCTCCAGGAATACGAAGTCCTTCAAATCTGTAACTTTACACCTACAGCTTTATTTAGTTGGGAACATTTTAATTAGAACATTTTTGTTAAAATTAGAATACTTTCAAGTTTTTGAAATTTTTTTAATGGATAACAAAAGAATTTCAATATGATAATTGCACCAGGAATGCTTTGCTTTACCGATATCCAAGTTTATATGTTTTTACTCCCATGGAACTTTCAAATAGCTTTATTAAAAAATTAGGTTTCTTGGGTTATGATATTGGTGTTTTGAAGTTGCTAAATGTTAACGTAAATATGTTAACGTACCTAATTTTTGGAATTAAATTTAAAAAAGTGACACCAACCTGTACCTCCAGAATTATTAACCCTGTTTGTAAGTTTTTAATCGTTCATCTGTCCTTCCATACATCATCCTTACAATCATAAACATGCTCAGCTTACGGGTTTTTTCACGAACCATGGTACAAGAAGAGTCCATTCTTCTATACACCTCAGTTTAGTTGGAGTCCAGATATATTCTTTTCACTCCTTTAAATGTCTTTTAGACAATTTTTATATGAAAATTTAACATTTTTGTGACATAGGATAGAAAATAATGTCTCCGCCTATTACCCATACACTTATCAAAATTAAAACTTCTTTTAAACTTTATTTTAATTATAGGTAACTCTAAGTAAACCAGTGGCAGGGGATTCCTATAATTTAAGAAGTGACTTTGCAATTTGATATATTTCCTTGGACTAAATACTTTAAATATAATAAAGTAAGAAGAAAAACCATTCAATACTTCATTGATTTATTAACTCTTCATACGTTCCGACTATTAAGTCATTAACAGGTTTTATATATCAAGCTATATTGTATATAACTATAAAAGTTATCAATCACTTTTCTGTAAAAACAAACAATAAAAATTACATTAATTAAAATAATATAAATTTAAAATATTTATTGTCCCAACAAAGGTTTATAGTTATATACAATATAGTTTGATGCATAAAAGCAAAAAATTGTAAAAATTGATAATGACTTTAAAGTCGAAACGTATGAAGAGTTAATAAATTAATGAAGTGTTGACTGGATGATGATTTTTCTTTTTACTTTATTATATTTGAAGTGACTTTGCTGAAAACCGTACTACATTGCACAAATCCATCAATATTAGTATTGATTAGTATCAATATCAATATTAGTATCAGTATGTGGGATATAGATAGGTGGTATGGGGTACCGTCAAAAAACACTAAATAAGGCAAACTTATTTATTGTAAGTGCCGACGTTTCGACCTGCGTTGTAGGCCATCTTCAGGGCTATGAGTGAAAAACAAAAATAACTATAAAAACGTGGGATATAGATAGTCTGGGGGTGCATTAAAAAAAAAAAGAAAACACTAAATAAGACAAACATATTTATTGTAAGTGCCGACGTTTCGACCTACTTTGTAGGCCATCTTCAGGGCTGATAGAAGGCAGAGAGCTACTACTACCACTCACTATAGTGAAGCCCCCTAAAGATGGCCTACAACGTAGGTCGAAACGTCGGCACAATTAATAAGTTTGTCTTATTTAGTGGGTTTTTTTTTTACTGCACCCCAGATTATGTATACCCCACATTCGGTCTTCCAGTCAACTATTTTCCTCTCAATTAGTATAAATACTTTAAAACAGAAGCCTGGTTTTTCCTAAGTTTACAGAGGCTGAGTGAGATCGAGGAGGGTAGCAGGTCCCACACGGACCATCCATGTTTGTTAACTGATGAAATAATGTATTAGCCAAAACTGGATTTGAACTCAAGACCTTCAGCACGTATTGCACAGGTTCCTGAAAACCTTATTCGACGAAGGGGTCTGATTTCATATAAATTTATAGATTTAGACCACTCTAACTAAGGGGTGCATTATCGTATTGCGCAGGTCCCTGCAAAGCCTATACCCGCTACTGTTTTTGTTGCTACATATACTATTATTATCCTATTTTCACCTGGAAGGGGACCCTAGACCCGTAATCGTTCGAAAAGTTTGCTCAAGAAAGCATAAAAGAAGTTTTATATACCTTTTTGTTTAGTCTCAAATCACTTCCTAGCACAACCGTTGTGATAACAGTACGGTACAAAACCAAAACCCATATACCATTGAAACCCTTCATGGGTCATAATGGTATAGGGTTTTTGTTTGTTTATTTTTCACACCTCGTCACTTCCTTGCATAGCCGTTGGCTTGAAAACAACTTGGTACCTCACACGTACTGTACCTAATAACCTTGGGCTACGTTTTTAGTACCCTCAACGGGTACTAAAACCATAAGAAGTCTGAGTATAATAATATGCAATTTCGAAAGAAAATCAAACTCTTATAGTATAATTAATAGTTTAAAATCAAAAATAGAGATAAATAAATAACTTAATAAACTGTTCAATGGAATAAAAAAAATTTAATGGTAAAATTAGCTAGCACCATGGCAGGTGAGAACTCAGGAGAGTACAATAATAAGGATCACCTGTGGTCTAGTGGATTGCATATCAACCTACTATGCCAAAGGTCGCGGGTTCATAGCCCGGCAGGTTACCCTGGATTTTTTAAAGAAAATAAAAAATCCTTAGTTATGCCGTCCTTCGGAAGGGACATAAAACGGAGAGTCCCCGAGCATTTACGAAGTAAAGTATTCGTTTTAAAGGTCCCTATCCTTATTATTCCTGGATAGGCAAAATTTATTACTCCTATCCTAGCATCGTCCGATTGGCTAAATGAATAAACAACAGGAGAGAACTAAGGAAAACGTAGGTAACTGTCTGTTATCCCGCAGTATAGCCGCGCACTTAAATAATTATCTCTTAGTTTATTGGGGCAAAGCTAACTACCTCACCAGGTGTTAGCCTTTAAGTAGTCGCTTTGACGTTTATGAGGTCCTGCTGGCTGCTACAGTTTGTTTATTTGTTTTAATTCGTAAGGGTTAGCTAATCCCTAACAAGCGGACAGTACAGAGGAGCTGACCCCAGGATGAACGGACATGACTAATGATGGCCCAGAGATGAGAGAGAGAAAGGTAGCGCGAAGTAGCCGACAATGGTACAATGGAGGTGGGGCGCCTCTCTCCCCACTGCCTCCTATATAAGCCTCCATCCGCGGCTTCCAAGGCACAGTCTCATCTGTCCCTCAAGGATTAATACAACCATCATCATGAAGGCATTCCTCGTGGTGAGTAGTCCTCAGGCAGTAGTCCGTCATCTTCGGGGTACGGTTCGGATCAACAGTGTGTTCTCACTTGCGAAACAGTTGCTTTCTTGTAATTCAAATGCTGTTCATTAATTCTCAGTGTTGAATGCTCGGTGCATCATTTAGAATCAAAATTTTAAAAAATGTGTCAAATTACATAATATCATTACCAAAAACTATTGCATTTTCGAACGGTTTTAGCTTAATCCAAGATCTTTTTTACCAAGAAACATTTTGTCCGGGAGTTTCTCTGGTGACTTCAACGCACAGATTGTCCAATATTGCAAAAAATAACTTGTCTGTTGCCATTAGATGTTTTGTCTCCTGCATGACAATATATTCACGCCATTAGCAATTATAGTCAATTTAAATTTTTTTAAATTACGTTTGTGAAGTGATTTAATGGAATAATAAGAGCCTGAAACGATCGCGTTAATTTTTTTAATAAAATTGTCCAAAAATATACATTAACTACGTGTTTTGTGAATCTCAAAAATATGAAAAAATACCCATCAATATAGTTTTGCCACATTACTATATCTTTGCACTTGCACTTGACCTCTGAAAAATTATTTCAATGGTATTTTAAAAAGTTTTAATAAGTGAAAATCATATCTATATAAGTGGTGAATAGTTGGTCAAGTTGAATTTTCTCCAAAAGGAGTTTCTTGTATTTTGGGTACCATGTTACTCATTGGCTTGAAATAGAGTTATTGCGTTTTTTTAACTCCATTTCAAGTCCAAAAATCCGAGACTGAAACGAATCCGCTTCCCTCAATTCAGTTAACTACCACACATTCACAAGGGCTCCAGATATATAATGAAGAATTTAAGTACAAAACATTCAGAAGAACTAAGAATGGATCGATATTCGTGGGTGAACCGATTTTTCATTTTACCTCTAAACAAAATTTATCCACCATCTAAAACCTTAAACCAATATAATTGATGGAGAATTTATCTGATTTGTTGTTATTATTTCAGCTTCAAAATCATGTACGTAACTAGTTAGAAACCGAAAAATTGATGAAGGAATGCATTATCGTTTAATAATTTCTAGAGTATCGCAAAAGGGGATCACAGTTTTAGATTATTGAAGGTTTTATGATTTATATCTCGTGTTATTGATTATTGTTATAACAAATCTGAATTGGCTTATTAAATATAACAAAATATAGCATTTTAAATTAAACTGTTTTAAAAATTATCTTCAAATTATTTATTTATGGAATTCACATCTATTTAGATCGGGAACAGTTATCCAATATTTATGTATTTTCATATTGAAAGTTTAATAGTTTTTAGAATATTTTAGAAATTTCAAAGAACAACTATGGGATATGTTTTTCATAACGAAGAGTTCATTTCGGGAATTAAATTTGGAAAAAATATAATTTTAGTATTCTGTTTTTTTTTTTTCATTATTATTATATTAAATATTATATTTATTCAATTCCTATGTTTCATAAGCTATAAATCATTGAAGTTCCACTACTTTTGGTAGGAAGTATTTAATAGATTACGCAAAACCGAGTTCCTAATGGCTTTAGGACTTTCTAAATCCTGTAACAATTAAGACCTCATAAATATTTATATAATTATGCGGCGTGATGTGTCCAAGATTACTACATCCTTAGCGTGTCATCGAGAACCTCTCGATTCGTTTAATGTCAGCGTAGTCAAAAGCCAATCAGCGTCGAGCCTTTGGTACTTTCGTTCTTGCACGAACTTGACTAACTTATGCAAACGTTGCGCAATGCAAATGCAAATGCTAACAAGTTGCAACCGTGTTTGTTGTTGTAAGTTGTTTGAGGATGTACGTGTTTGGTACCGCAAATATTTATTTTATACTAGAAAGTACCACTGGGTTGGGACCTTACTTAATTGGCAGCCTTTATATATAAGAGTTGTTTCAGTTAGGGAAGTATTGTGCTTGATGTGAGGTACTTAACAGATTTGTCAAATATCAGTTTGCAAAATCATTTTTACTTCTATTTGCGATTAAGGCTTCATTTATTGAATCCTATCACGGAACTGAAATATACTTAATAACAAAATACTTTATTTGACATGCGTGCTACGCATAGCATTTTATATAAGAATTCAGCCAAATTTTATTTTAGACAAACGAGGCTATTAGTGAATAGTCGAACTTTAAAATGAAAGAACACGGCTTTTGTGTTATTGTTATGGATCAGTGCAACACTTTGCAATCACTTGCCTTTGCAGTTGTTCCCTCCAAAATAGGCCTTTCAAATTTTCAAGTTAATTACATTAAGTTTCAATTGTAACAATTGGAATCAATGCCTCAACTGACTTTTAGAAAAAATTCGTTTATTGCTTGATGATTATCAATTGATCCGTAAACGGTTTGTTGAATAATCTAGGAGCAACATTTTTGGGAATATTAGTGGATTGGTATGTTATTTAAAGTAAAACAGAATACTACTTGGAATAATTTGATACTTAGTAACAAGAATACATTGTAAGCAGGGATAGTTCTGTGAATGATGTATGCGTGGAAGAGTTATGGATGGAGCCTTATTATTTCTATCTGTCTATATATGTATGTTAACATTTGGTCTGCCTGCTTAGTGTCTGGTAGCGACCGTAGCAGTAGTGAGTGGCGAACCTCCGGTAGGCGGAGGATACAGCTACTCGAGGCCAGGAGGCCATGGAGGCGGAGGACACGGAGGCAGCTTCGGCGGCGGCGGCGGCATCCTCGTTCCAGTGGCCCCAGGACCAAACACCAACGAAGGTCAATACGTCGACGGCCAGATCCTCGAGGAAGTGAGGAAGATCATCCTTAAAGACGAAGCCGCGTCCTCCACCATCCACGGAGGCGGTGGCGGCGGTGGATACGCTCCCAGCTCTTCCTACGGAGTACCATCCTCCTCTTACGGCGTCCCATCCTCCAGCTACGGCGTGCCCAGCACCGGCTACATCAGCAGGGTAGTTGGAGTCGATCTTGAAGGCGTCAAGCAGGCCCTCCAGGTTGCTCAGTACGAACAGAGCTCCGGAGGCGGCGGCGGTGGCTACAGCTACAACGCCCCATCCTACACCAGCTACAGCGTCCCTTCCTCGGGATACGGCGCTCCATCCCGCCCATCCGGGTCCTACGGCGTGCCCTTCTAGAGCGACGTCGCACCTCCTCCATCCCTCACCATGTACATAACTCGGTCACCGATCGCGCATCACCATCACGGGTCTCGTCTCGGGTTTGCACAGAAACCACAGCTCGTTATTGATTATAATATCCTGACTGAAGTCGTCACTCGTTAATAAATTGTAATTCTCTCACCAATGTGTTACCGAGCTGGAATTTGTGCAAGCTTCATTATATATTTTTTTATGTTTGTATAAAGTTTAGTGATATTTTTTTATAAAAAAAAACAAAAAAAGATAAAAAATAAAAAATACATTTGCCACCGTGAACCACTTTCTAATTCAATGATCCTCTTCCCTACTGCGAAGACCCAATCTTCAACATAAGCATTTGCTATATTTTTCATAATTAGGTGACATGTTAATCCTCCTAACTTGAAACAATATATATATATATATATATATATATATATATATATATATATATATATATATATACATATATATATCAATTGGAAATGCTAACTGAAAAGTGAATCTTGTATAATTAGCCACTAAGGATATAACAGTACACTAACATCACTCACAGGTTCCATACTCGTAAGACCTAAGTGACTGTTAGTGATTAAGTGCATAACAGAACCTTCTATTACCAATAACTCCAAAACTATTTTGTAACATATACTTTTGTCAATCTCATCCATATAAATGTTGCTATAGTATCTTACAAACACATGGACTACTTAACCAATAATGAGTATTTTGATGTAGCAAATCATAATCTTCCTATTTCTCTGACCATATTCCATATACAATATTCCAATTACATCATACTTATTCTTTAAGTTTTTTACATGTATATATCAATGTGTCAATGATCATGTTGAAATCATTTAATTTAAAATATCGTTAATTATTGCCAATTTACTTATATACTGCAACGGGTTTTTTTTTATATGACCAATATATAAAAGATCTACCTTGTATATAAATCTGAATAAAAATACATTTGATCCCTTGTTACTTATTTCATAATTAATAAGTAATAACCCCAAAGAAATAATATCCCCATCACGGACTAAAGTTATGGCCAACGCCGCAACAGTCTGCCATTTAGGATTTGCTGCGTCGGACGACAGTTGAGTAAGAAGAAAAGCGTGGATAATGTTTTTATTGTGTGCATTATGCAAGCTGATCTCCCCCCCTTACAATATTGCGAATACATAGCAATTCACCGGCGCCATATTACATAACATTACACAATACCGATCTTCCAACATCCCTTCAGTGCAAGTAATTCGTATATCATGCTTGTTTATCGGTCGTTGCTATAACTAGAAGTGACTGGTAATCATCCGTACATGTATTAACGAGCAACTTAAATCACTTTTCGTTATTAAATGTGCCTTTGCGGCAATATATTATCTCTGTTGTGTAATTTTGACGACCTAAGCAATTAAGTAAAGAAACTGATTCTACGGTTTCTATCCACAGTCGTTCCGTGGTGAGTATGGAACACTCACGCTCTCCTTTATATATAAATATTTGCCTAATTATGGATTTCATATAAATATAAATTTAGGATAGAGTTCTTTAACGAGTGTCCGACACCACTGTTTAAGATCCCTTCCGAAGGATGACATATCCAGGTATTTTAAGCCCTCTTATAAAAATCCTAGGTCCAAATGCTAGGCGTACCCACTTGGGTACTCTTGGGCATAGTAGGTTGTTATGCTAACCACTACACCACAGGTCACCCTTGGCGCATGTTCCATTTAGCCTTATTAAAGAAAATTATATTATTTTTTTCATAGTAAAAAGAAAAATGAAGCGTCTACCTATTACAGAGGGAACGGTGACCAATAAGGGTGCTATACCCTTCCTTTTCATTTGTTGAAATTTATGAACAAGAAATGATTTCCATGCCCAGCTACTCAAGGTTTGTATAAACAGAAGTTCTTAATATACAAAAAAAAGCTGTACAACTCATGTAAGTTGTACAGTTTCTATCATGTAATGAACCCACATTCTTGGGGTCATTACATGATAGAAACTGTACTCTTTCTTCGTATGTGTATAATAATTTCAGGTTTGTTTACAGGTACACAACAGGAGGTTCCTTACCCAGCAGTGCGGGTTGCGTTCGCCAGAATGCAGGCGTTTCGTAGCAATTATTTATCCATTCGCCCTACATTGTTTTCAGCAACACGGATTTTGACAACATTAATATACTACATAAGTTGTGTAAATGATAATATTATCTACAACTTTCTTCAAGACTTCCCGATCTGGGCCATTTTCGTATTCCAGGAACGCTTCTCTTCTGAAATTGATATAGGTTTGTCCTACTACTGTTTTCCACCTGCGCACAAAATATTTGTAGTACGGGTAACTATCTTTGGTTATTAGCTTAGGGATATCATTCTGGGAAAGGACCTAAAATCCTAGTCTCTTCAGCAACTTTGTGCCTCTAAGGCGGTTTTATGAGGATATGTTCAGCACACTCTGGGACGCTGTTTCGAGGACATAATGGGTCAATAGGCTTTTCTTCTTATTACATAGCAAGGTTATGATATCGTATGTGATCAAAGCACAGTGTAAACAAGCCCAAATATTTTTTTCTGTTTATTCCGTGTTGAACACTTTGGATCATGCTACAACTTTACCTCCCTATTTCCTTTTCTGGAGTTTTCTCTGTCTCCAATATTCCTTCATGTGTTCACTGCCACGTTTACTTTGATCCTCTGTCCAATCTTCTCTGGCCTTACTTCATCCTGCAACTCTTCCAGATTTTTCACTCTGCTCCCACATCCACTTCCTTATAACTCGTGAGACTCTGTGATATTCAACTTTTTCAAATGTTTCATTACTTCTTTAGCCCACGTTACGTAACTTCTTTAATGCATGTTGTTCCGTTTCATTTTTTTTTTAATACTCTGTCCTCCCTCACTTAAGCCACTTACCTAAATCGGAAAAACTACAAGTAAACCTGCAGATTTACGATGTAATTTAAATAAAATATTTTTCTTATTATTTTTACTATCCGATAATTATATTTTGTTAATTCTTTGGAAATCCAAACATTTGCTGCTTATTCATTTAAAGTGACTTCATGCTGCTATGGCCAGTCGAACGATACTGCAGTGGGAGTCCTATTTTTTTTTCTATCCGACTATAACTAGTATAGGACATCTTTAACGAGTTCCTGATACCGCACAGGTTTCGGGACCCCCAGGACGTAAAGGTTTACGTCGCTTCCAAAAGACGAATTAATCAAGAATTTATTACTTTATTTTAAAAAATCCTAGGGCCACCTGCAAGGCTGCGAACCCGTAACTTTGGGCATAGTATGTTGTTATGCTAACCATTACACCACAGGTCACCCCATTATATTTTGTTGCTATCTAATAATTAAATTTCCATATATAAAGTTAGTCTAGCAAATCTGGTCCAAATCAACATTTAATGATTTTATTACAGTATATAATAAATTTCATGTTCTTTTGTTTTATTCTCATCCCTGACGATGGCCTAGAATTTCGGCCGATACATTGGCATAAATAAAAAAAAGTTATACTTATTAGTGTAAAATTTATTGACTTCACCCTCCCCCCCCCCTACCATGAACGTACATAAAGATAGAAATTTTTAAAAAGAACAGCATTATATGCTACGAGTATTACACATAATGCTATCAATATTTCATGTTCATCTGTCACGGAGAGACAGAGGTTCCGGGTTCGAATCCCGGCCGAGGGCATATGTTTTCTCTTTAAAATAAAAATATTTAAATATCAAAATAGCTGACCAATAATTATAAAAAACAAACAATTAAATACCTTCTATGGCCAATAAGATCTAATCTCATGGCAAGCGTCCAAAAGTAACTTCTACTTACTGCCTGGGGATTACTTCAATTTCTCCAAACTAATTTATCTAATGCTACGATAAAATGTATTCATCACACGAATTGTGTCAGTTTACATCAGATCGCTTGTCAGTCTAAACTAACTACTGGTTCTTTAGTAGTGAAATCGTCCTCATTATTATATCTACTCACGTACTAAATAAATAACTCACTGTTCTAAAGTAACGTAATAGAACATGAAATATTGACAGCATTTTTTATAATACTCGTAGCAGTTAATGCTGTTCTTTTTTAAAATTTCCATCTTTAAGCACGTTCATGTTCGGGGGGGAGGGAGAAGGGTGAAGTCAATAAATTTTACAAAAATAAGTATAACTTATTTTATTTATGCCAATGTATCGGCCAAATTTCTAGGCCATCATCAGGGATGAGATAAAACAAAAGTACATGAAATTTATCATATACTGTAATAAAATCATTTCTCATGTAATTTTACCATGTTTTATTATCTTCATAGATTCCATAACACTCTTGTAATATAATATTTGTTATTTTTATTTCTCATTACTTATTTTATAATTTTCATTTTATCATTTCTGGCTGTATCAACTGCTATTTTTCTTTGGTACTGCAATGCTGTTATTGCTTTTCTGTTTTTTTTTCTTCTCAGTCCTTATAATGGCCTGAAAATCAGGCCAAAACGTTAGCATCAATAAAATAAGTTGCACTTGTTTATAAAAATTTATTGACTGCACTTCCGACCATTTTCAACATTTCTCAAGATATATCCAATCAACATTTCCTCATAAATATCTATCATTATGTACATTTATTAAATAATTGTATAATTATTTTTCAATGGATTCAATTATTTGAAGTTTTAGTAGTGTGAACAGCATGCAGAAGATTTTCAGAAAAGAAATACCAATTTTTTGTTTGTTTTATTGTGTTTTTTTATACTTCTTTTTTTTTAATCAATATTTTAAAATTAAAGAAATATGTATAGCAAGTTTTAAGAATCGGAATAGTGTGATTTAAGAAGAAATGGGAAATGAACATTATTTTACATAAATAACACTTAATTACTAGTCACCCTAGGTTTTTATTTCTTAAACTACTCCATCTTCATAGAAATAGATAAACAAACAGGGTTAAATGAGAGTTACTACATGAAAGGCAATGAACTGAAAGTTTGTTCTAATATTTATTATGAGTTTCTAAATGTTGGCTAAAAAGTATTATAAAATTTTGTTTTGGTGTCTCAAATTGTCAATCTTAAAAACAAAAAAAAGTAACTTTTTCTTTTTTTTGGGGGGGTTTTTCGAACCTGCTTTCTTCAAAAGTGGCAACTTAAAATGGTAAATTGTAGAAAAAACTAAAATTTTGGCTTATTTTTCTGTGCTTTATATCTTAAAGACTAACAGCCAAGCTAAAAATATTATGTACATGCTTTCTTCGATAGATTTAAATAGTTTCAGTTAGAAGCTGGAACGAAAGCAAGGCAGTGAAAAATTCATGTTGGTAGCTAAAATATCCTTACAAAGAGAAAAGTAAAAAAAAAAGGAAAGAAATAAGACTGAGTAAAATGTATCTAATCTAGTAGTGCCAAGGCTCATATGTAATAAGTTATCATTAATCCTTTCAATTAAAAAAAAAAAACTGTACATCTACAAGCCATGAAGGGTCTGGATTTCAGTACACAGTAGAAATTTAACTGTTTCTTGGACAACAGTTAAGTAAGGAGGTGATTTGTCCTAGATCAAGCCCAACAGCCAGATTTTCTCCCTTATTTTGAATACCCACTTTATAGAGGCTGGATGAGCCCCAGTAGGGTCCTAAACTCAATAGGATCTATCTTCAGCCGCTAACAGATTAAATAAAAGTGTCAGCGAGTGGGATTTGAACCCAGGACTTTCGGCTTGCCAACTCAGCGCTCTACCACTGAGCCACTCTGCTCCCTGGACAATGACAGGAACTCGTTAAAAATCCCTATCTTAATAAAACCTGGATAGGCAAAATTTAGTGCTCCCACTGTAAATTATTAGCCATACCAGCATAAAGTGATGTTAAGTGAACAAACACAACACCTGCATTTATCTATAATTTTGACCACAGTATTCTTTGAAATGGAAACAATTTCTTCTGTAATTAAACAAGCAGCACTATTTTCAAGAGAAGCTCTCATACTCCAATTTAAATTTAGAATTAAGATTTGCCATGTTAAAATAGAATGAAGTTATATCACAAACAAAAAAAATGTAGAAAAGCGGATAGTAATGCCAGAGAAGGGAGAATTGAAGAAAATATGAACAAAATGGACAGAGAAGAGAAAAAGAATGATGAAAAATACAAAAGGAAGTGATGAAGGAAGTAATGAAGAAATGATGTCAGAAGGCTTTGTGTGATTGTACTGTTTCCATTTGCAATTGCATCTTTACTATGCATATATTTTAATTAATATATGTTAACTAAAACTACGTAATCCTCATAAATACAATAAGTCATACTTACCATGAATGCATGATGATTATTTATAGTTTATTATTATGGCATTGTAAGATTATTTATATATATATATATATATATATATATATATATATATATATATATATATATATATATATATTCAAATATTTCTACCTGATTATTTTATGGTTACATATCTTCAAGGGGAATATTAAATTGTGGTCTTTTATCTTACTTACATTATCATTGATGCCTTTTTTTTTGAATTTTATTAAACTACCAGCATCTTCGGGAAAAAATATTCAATAATTGTTTTTAAAAACTTCAGTAATATTTTTTCTTGTACAAAAAGGAATACACAAAACAATTCTCATGTCAGGTTTGATTTCTATGAGGCCTTAATCTTATTTTATAAATATTTAAAATTAACCATTTAGTTCAATACAGGTTCATCTGAAATTATCAAAGATCTGAATTGTGTGACACCCTGAATTGAATCAGGCTATTGTCTCCCTATAATTGTTACAATTTTTAAGTGTTTCTAAAATATTTTTAAGTGCTAATATTCCTATTTTATATTATTCTAGGGGGATGTCTTGTTTTGTTTTCTCTAATAAGATGCACTCTTAACCAGAGGATTCTTAAGAATGAAAAAAAGATAGGCATAAGGCAATAGTGAAACAAAAAAAATTAACTTTTTTTAAACAAGAGGTAAGTATGAGTGACTAGAATAACCAGAATAATTAAAAATTATTCTTTTAATTTAGAGTTCATGCAAATTTAAGTTAGGTAGAAAAACTTGAAGTTGGTATCAAATTTTGCATTTGGCTCGAATAAACATTCACCATATTGTAGACAAACTAGTAAAAGTCTGTCTCTTGGACTCTTAATCACCTCACCTCTATAATACTGACTATACTCAACATAAAAATGATTTCACTACTGAAATTATAAGGTTATACAAAGTGGTATTGCAAAGTATGTAATCAGTAAAAATAATTAAATTAACAAGATCATTTTGGTTAAATAGAATGATATTTCAAGGCATTGAATATCTAGGTCAATAGCACCTAATGGCTAAGATTTAATAAAATAAATTTTAAAAAAACAGAATTTGTTATTTATTAAAAAAAAAGTAGAGGGAATTTGTTTTCTAGCATTCAGTGGAGTGAGGAATGAACTGTAGGTGGTATCAGTACTAAATCATCAGGCTTGCATAGTATTATTTATTATTAAAATTATCCCACTTAACAAAAAATTTCCCATAGATTCTTGATTCAATTCCCTCAATCTGCCATACTTATGTTTAGGCCTTAAAAATAAGGTTATAAAACGTTATTTGGTTTCTATAATAAAACCATGAAACAGATTATCCTTTTTTTGCTTTTAGTTCTATTGAATAGACATATAATTTTCCAAAATAAACTCAATGTATTATTTAGGTACACGCGAAACCTGATTGTTTGTTTATTATTACTGCGAGTTATAGTTTATATTACAACACAATTTCAAGCCAAAAACTACGAGAATGATGCCATTTTGGTTATCTGAAAGCAGTTAACTCTCTCTGGACAAAATGCGACTTAACCACTTATTCACTGGCGCTGTAGATCTACAACCCTGGAAAATAGGTGGTTCAGCAGAATTTTGTCCAAAATGAGTTTATTCTCGTGGTGCATAAATGGATGCACTGGGATTGAATTGAATTATTGCTTATACTTTAAAACTAAATTTCAAGCCAAAAACAATGAAAATAAGACGATTCTGCTTCCCTCATTCCAATTAACTCTCTCAGGAAAAATCTTTACTTACCCACTATTTTAATAGAGCTGTAGATATACTATATCAATATTTAGTTATCTAATAACTTTATCAAATTCATTTTATTTATTTTCAGAATCATTTTATTTTAATAAATTTACTTTATTTTATTCCTTATTTCTTTGATACTGAATCTTTTACCTATAATTATTCCAAAAAAAAATAGGAAAAAATAAAGTGTAATCTTGCAATAAAAATTTTATAATTAAATTATATCACGGGAGAATCAGGAAAATAAAACACGCTCCAAGGATTATATTAAATATAATATCATATTCTCTTATTTTCCTCACAAATTGACAAATTAACATTACAAAACAAAAACACAAGATTAAAAAAATATATTCACTTAAGATAATAGAAATATTTACAATAGTGCTTAGCAAGAGCGATTCTGAAAGAATAATGATTGCGTATTGTTATGAATAATTTCACACAGGTTGTTGATATCTTCTTCTTTTATTCCAGCAATAACTTCTAATACTTGGATTATGTTTGAAGGTTCATTGCGCCCTTTTACCATACTCCCTTTGACCCATTTTTCTTTCTTCACACCCGGAAAACAAGTCTTTACAAATTTAGAACTTGCATGACTCGGTTTGATTTCGCACCAAGGAGAATCGGTTTCAATCATTAATTTGTCTGCTGGAATTTGTTTGACGACATTTAAATTTTCCTCAGTCTTCAGCGAACAACCATTGATGCCAATATATAGACCTAAGTCGATGAATTTTTGAGCATATTCAAACGGGCCGTCGAATGAATGAACTACGCCCCCAGGAAAACAGTTTTGATATTTAACTAGCATGTCATACACATCTTCGAAGGAATTTCGACAATGGAGGAACAGAGGCAAGTTGTGATCTTTGTTCAGGATTAATTGTTTTTCGAAATACGTCAGTTGAGTTTCTTTCTTGCAGAAGTTCAGGCGATCATAGTCGAGCCCGAATTCTCCGAGAGCAACCACCTTTTCTCTTCCACTTGAAATAAGTTGAGACAAATCATTAAGATACTGATCGGCATCACCTGATTTTTCAAAATCGTCACAATTAGTCGGGTGACAGCCTACGGTACAATACAAGCGGCTATCAGTGTTTGCCAAATCCAAAGTTTCCTTACTTTCTTTCAAACTAACACCGGTTAAAATAATTTTATCAAGGCCAATGTTCCATGCACGTGTTAAAACATCGGATAAATCGGGTTCGTGTTTACTCTTTCCATGGTAGATACCTTGGTACATTGAGTCTAATAGATTGGCACCAATGTCGATGAACTTTTTCACAGACATTTTTGAGTCTTTAGAGAAGGGATTAAAAATATGTATTAGCCCAAAATAAGCTTAACTAAAATCACTAAAATATTGATGAAGATCAACGGTACTGAAAAAAAAAAGAAATAGACATTAGTATATAAAGTTTTTTTAATAATATCTCTGTACATCATAAGTAAACTATTGCAACATTTTCAATGTTATGGAAGATAACAGAAAGGAAGTAAAATACTTTATTTCAGCAAATGTGGCAACGATAATGTAAATAAAACTAAATTGGACTTTAAGCATTTATATATAATATTTTATACGTAGAAAAGTGAAAGTAAAAGTTAAAGTCAAAGGACAATATTTAACAATTGGTCTTATACCTGCAATGATAATTATCGAAGACATTTATTTTTTTTAAAAATAGGGTAATATAAAATAGATTCATTTTTTTTTTCTTTTCTACCTATAAAACACTAAAGGACTATTATTACATTATCATACTTTTATTCGGTTATTTTAAATATATATTTTTGATATAAAAATTTCAAAATTAAATTATAATTTTTTCTAACAATCAATTATTATTTCATTCTTATTTAACAAACTTATTCATTGCTTTTCGAAGGAGTGAAATGATAAGTTATTGACATTCATTTTTCTTTTTCTAAACCTCTATCAACATTTAATTAACATAAGCTCAGTAGACTATCATAGACTAAAATTAAAATTTTAAAAGTACTATTATTCAAATGTTTCAACTAATATTAATAAATTAAATCATCTCTTTATAATAATCAATGTAGCAATAACAAAATAATACTTACTCCTAGTAACTGTTCTGATAGAATGCATTAAATGTAAACATTGCATTTTCAGCGTTGGTGGTTCACCAAAACCTTGCACATTAGGAGCTCTCCACCATCCCACTGAAAAAATAAATACTTATAATAACTCGAAACTTCAGATTATAATTTTTAAATTTATATTCTATAAATAGAGTGAAAATAATTCTTTCTTTATAGAATTCTTCTTCATGCCTATAACCGCATAACTCAAAATTTGATATAAACTAATTGAAATACATATCAAGCTCGTGCAAACAGATTACTCTTGTAAAACTGAATAATTGCTGACTTTAAGTAAGGGAAAAACACAAAACTATGAAAATTTTAAATTAATTATATTATATAAATTAATTAATAATAATAAAGATTATATGATAGGAATAACAGTATGCACAATTGCAATTGGTTAATTAGAAAATCTCCAAAATACACTAAGACAATTAAAAAATCTATGTTAAATTATTATTAATTAATTATAATTATTATATTATATATTATAATTATTATATTATTATAATTATAATTATTAATTTATACTTTACTTTAAAATGAAAAATAAAAATGACAAATCCTTTGAATGTTCATTAACCTCAAAAGGTTGATTAAATTCAAAATTGACATAATAATCTACTTATTTTTGTCTTGTTTCTTCAAGTAATGAATATAGTAGAAAGAAAATTTTAAACCTCAATAGAACTTCAACTATTAATAGGAGAATAACTGTAATATCTCAGATAGAAAGAGTTAGTGAAGAAATAGATAAAGGAAATAAAATTGAATTTCAATCACCAGATAAACAAAATTATTGATTTCGACAGGGACGCTTTATACTTCAGTGTGCCTGCTATAATGGTAACAATACATCCTAGGTATTTAATTAGCTACATGCTATTATAAGTGATTATATGGTATAAATATGTGCAGTACTTCTCTATCATCTTGGTCGGCACATGAAGTATCAGTCCCGGCACATGCAGTATCGGGAAAAAATCATTATAACTTACTGTAATATAATTGTTGCAGTGCATTATAAAAGTAACTAGCAATAAAATTATGATAAGTTATTTCTTATCACATTGATTCAAATTGAAATGTAAGAATATGGATTAATCATACTGCAGATGAAAAACTTAATAGTAAAGCTTACATAGCGAATTCACTTACACTTGTTTAAAATTTTGTTAAATGTCTCCTTTGAAAACTTTATTATGGGCAATTATATTACAGAGCAATCGAAATCAGACACATTTATCACCTTGGGGTCTTACAGGGAGGTTACAATTAGCTCTAAAGTGCTATCAAAATATTTTTAACTCACTTTTTGCTAAAAATCTTTCTTCGTGTAGAACACAAACAGCATTTAGGAATAATATAGAAGCTTCCAGTAAACCCCACAATGTCACCGCCATTTCTAATGCACTCCAATTAAAAGAAATAACTAAAACTAAAAGGTACACATCATTCAAGCTGCGTGTCTCCGGGTATCAGCTGTTACTTGATAACGTTTCTTCAGTTTAATTTGTTTATTAAAGCAACCAAATTTTAAATTTTGTGCATATAAAAATATAACGTTTTAAAAATTATAATAATTCTAATATTTTAATTTCGTTAATTAAAAGAATATAGCTTGTGAGTGATGCCTATTTTTTTTATTTATATATACTTTTTTTCTGCTTAAGAGACCATGTTTTGTTTAAATTAGTAAAAATATTACTAAGAAAGAATGTATATTAATTGTTTAGTACTTAAAAAATAAATTATCTATTATTATTAACGTGTGTTTAGATACGGAATTGGGAGCGAGGAGATTGAGTAGTGGGGGGTCCCGCTCACGAGGGGATACTGGAGTCGTTTTTTGTTTGTCCTTTACAGTCGGAGGATTCGGTTACTCCAGTTCCGTATCGGTCTTCGGTCCGTCAAGAACGTATCCCGTATCCCGCGATCTATCCGCACAGATGACCGACCAAGACGTAGAGATGCTTCAGGTAGAAGAGAGGAGACCGAGATTCCAGGTGAACCTTGTAGAAGGTAAGAACGGAAGTAAGAAGAGTTTGGACCTAGTAGGAGAACATGAGGAAGAATTGGAGCCACTGAAAGCAGAAGACGAAGAATATGTCGCTTCTTACTCGAAGAGTTTCCGGCACTTCACGAGAGAAGCTCTTCCTCGGATGGACAACTACAGGAATATCATGTCCATCCAAGCTGCAGTCAGACCTACCTTGGAGGAATTGCACAATGAAGCTGAACATGCCAAAGTAAGAATTTTTAATTTTGCAGTAAATACTAATTTATATATTTTTTCCAATATCTATACGAAAAGTCGAATTAAAAAACTTATTTAACTAAACTTATTCGACTCTCCCAGTCTCTTTGAAATTTAGAGCTGCTTAGTGTTTTTATTTTCGAAAAAAAAATCACATTTTACATGTCTTTTTACATGGGTCTTTTTTACGTATGGTTGTATGATTTTCTAATATAAATGAGTTACACCCCCAATAATTGTATTTCTCTTAAACATACGAATAGAAGTATTATAGGAATATAAATAATACAGTAGATTAAGTCAGTATAATAGTTAATTTTGTTTTCTATGCTTACATAATTTCTGGAAATGGAGTAAAATTTAAAATTTTAAAAGTAGAGACTGTACTGTTTCCTAGCAGCGGCTGTGCAGGGAGATGAGTTTTCCGAGATCATGCTCAACCACCAGATTTTTCCCTTAATTAAGGGTAAAACAGGGTGACAGTATCCAACTACGGATGTTGTCAGATTAAATAATTTATCTCCTACAATCGGCTTTGAGCAGGCTTTTTAAGTCAATGTTTGACAATTTAATGCATGATTAAAATACGAAATGAAAATAACGTTTTTTAATTTTTAAAATAGTAATAGGAAATAAATTAGGAGATATTTTTGTCAGTCTTGCTTTCGCTGAGCTATTACACTTACTTGAATGTTTACACTTCATTGAGGGATGGGCATAAAAAATGAGCCCAATAGTAAAATCAATAAATGTAATAATTAAATTAAATGTTATTAGGAAGAATGTATCGGTCTGATCTGTTAGTCAAGATCCCTTGTTAGATGAGTGTGAGTGACGGAAGAAAAGTAAATCTAATATAAAATTTATTTATATTATTAGTATTGTACTTTAATTATATATTTAAATATTTTATAGGATATCTGTAGTTGATGTTTCTTGATAAGGATTAGTTTTAAATGAACCTAAACTGAGATTTTATTGAGCGCTGTAAATATTTTTATGTTCACGAGTATGAATTTTTGATTATCAATCTTTTAATCTTGTTCGAAAATGAAGACCATTCCTATTGTTTTGTATTGTTAGCATTATTTTGTATCATAGTTACTACTGGAACTTTCCAGGATTTCCAAGGCAGTGAAAAATCCATTTGACATTTTGTTTGGCTTTTAGTTGTTTAAAAGTAGAACGGAATCATTTCTCTTCAGATACGATTCATATGGAGTTTATCAACATTTTTGTTGTTCCCAATTATTAAAAAAACATTTGTTCTCTCTCTGTCTTTTTTTAACCTATCCGGTTATGCACAAAGAGTCTGAAAATTATTCAAATATTTATCTTTCAAAACTGATAACACAAGTTCCGCCAGGATATATGGTTACAAACATTTTACGGAAATAACGCGTTTACATTTTACAAAACATTTTTTACAGGCGTTATATTTTTAAATGGCGAGTTTAGTTGAGGCATAGTTTAAAAAATAAGTGATAAATAATAAAAATATATTGTTTAAAAAATAATAATTGGCTATTAATAAATATCTACCTGTACCTGTTCCGCAAGTTGTCCTCTACTAGTCTCAGCAAGTTTTAACTATTCGTCAGTTTCATTTTTAATATTCTCGAAAATAAAAATAATCATGAATTTTAGTATGAAAAGAATTAAGGGAAATTTGTATGTTTCGGTAATCATTTCATCAAGAAATTTGTATGTTAACTAACATTTCGAAGCATAAACTGTTATGACCTAAATAGAATGTGCAAGTCGGCTCTTTGATCTAAATACAGTCAGTAATAAAATTATTAAAAATGAAACGTTAATACTAGTGACTTAACTCGAAGCGACAACCTGCGGAACTGATACCAATTTTAATGATAATATAACACAACCTTTTATATATTTACACAAATAATTATATATTGTTTATTTATAGCGAATGGACCCACGAGGATCACGCCAATCATTCTGATTTTTTCCATACTTTTTTAATCTTTTCTTCATGTATTATTTTTTTTCATCTTTCCATTTTGTTCCTGGTTTCTTCAATGATTCCTTCTCTAACATTACTATCCGCTTTTCTATCTTGTTTTCAAACATTTTTTTGTATATAGCATAACTTGGTATTATTTTCAGTTTTTCTCAATCTATGTATAAACGTAATTTAATAATAAAAAGTATCAAAATTATAACCATTTAATTTTTTTTTAAGGATATTATTATGTCTTTATCCGGTTATAAATTATGTATCAAAAAAATTTACATTAAACTACTAACCTTTAGTAAACTTTATTATTAAATAATTTTATTTTTATTTTTTTCTCTAGGCCAAATTTGTACAAAGCAAGTCAATTATTTATTGTGATGAATTATTTTCTATTTGTCAGATTATATAATAATAATTAGTTACAACTGGTCTTCGACTGAGATTTATAAAATATATGACGACCTTAGACTAGTTTAAACAATTTAAAATCAAGAATAATTTTAGACCTTTTTCGTTTATTTGAAGTTGTACGAGAGCAGATGCCGACACACCTGGCGCTCAACGCTTATCTATTCCATTTAAATCCAGCGGTAGGAATTGTTAAGGTATTTAAATATATTTAAAACTTTCGGCATTTTATGTAATTGACATCATTAATATTATATATCAATACGGTCAGGTATTTTGGAATCTTTAAATATTTACCTGAAGTATCAACTTCAGATAATATATTAAGTTGCAACATGTATAATCGAAATTTCAACATCCTGTTGTCATTAAAGATAAACAGAAGTTTTCATCCTTCTAACAATTTTAATTTATAAAGTATCTTAATTGAATGTTTAGTGAAATTCTTAAAATTCGTAAAATTTATTTTTATTATCCTAACAACGGAATATTTCTAAAAAAAAACACTATAAATCTCTAATGATTCAATATTTATTTGTTTATTTTTATGTGCATCGTTATATACAGAACTCTTCGGTTGTTTGGGCATACATTTATCATATGTTTTGTGACAGATCATTTTAAATAAATAATTTAATTTTTTTAACTATAAGCTACTCGTAAGTACAAAATTTCAGATGTGTAACTTCAAAACTGACGGATTCCACACAATCTTTGAACCCCTATTATATTAAGGGGGAAGCCCTTGGGGGTGGAAATGTCCAAATTCCTTTTTTAGTGCTCATTTAAGCTATACAAAGAACCTATCTGCGAATTTCAAGATGCCAAGTTCAGTGGTTTCTGCTGTGCGTTGACCGCTGGGTGTGGTAGTCAATCAGGTTACAGTTTTTTATAAACTCCGCCTGTGTGGTGTAAAAAAAGTAGCCTATGTCCTTCCCCAGGCTTGAGATTATCCATATCAAATTTCATCACAGACGGATCAGCACAGCCGTGAAACATACATTGACACTGATTAACAAACGGGACGGACAGAAGTTTACTGTTGTTCGTGTCAGTAAAGGATTAGTATGCAATGTTATTGAAAAGGATTACTTAGTATAACGGTTTCACTTGTCCTACGGCAGCAGCGAGAAGTGAACTTTTTTTTTTGTCCAAAACTCCTTTAAATTAAATTGCAATTACAACATATAACAATATTATATGTACATGCATAATCTACAGCCTTCTATTACCCGTAGCTATGTCAAGGCATTATATTATCTGAGTCCGCTGAAGGCGGTTTCTGCAAATCCGGCACAAGGCTGCTGACTCAATACAATTAAAAACGGCAAAGGACCGCTTATGGGATTATGAAAGAAGAAATGAACTATGTTATTTACTTTGTTTTGTCCAGAGAAAATATGTAGATTGTGCGAGTAAGAAACACGTGAGCAAGCATACAAACTTTGCCCCCCTTTTTCACCCTCTTAGGGGTAGAATTTCGGAAAATCCTTTCTTATCGGATGCCGACGTCATACAAAGAAGGGTGTGTTCTTTGTATGACGTAGTCAAGTAACAGATCTATACGATCAGCGGCTTTGGATGTGCGTTGAACCGTCAGTCAGTCAATCATTCAGGACAAAGCATTTTATATGTATAGATTATGACCAAATTACACAAAATCATAATAAATTGTAGCCTATGTGTTATTCTGATATATAACCTATATTACTGTAAAGTTTCATCCAAATCCGTTCATTAATTTTTGCGCGAAAGAGTAACAAACATACAAACTTTCGCATTTATAATATTAGTAGGATATATATATATATATATATATATATATATATATATATATATATATATATATATATAAAATATTCTATATACATATTATCCCTTAATCTTTTAGGTCTCCTGGATGAAAGATTGGCCTAGTAAGACCAACCCCTGTTTCTCACCCTCTTTCGTTGGGGTGTCTCTTCTCTCCCCTCTTATTTCGTCCCCGAATCAAACTGTTAATCTGTAATTTCGTTTTGTAAATAATACTGAATGAAACAGTCTATTTATTATGCCGAAATTGCAATTTCAAGAGTATCAAAGAAGAAAAAAAATCAATAAAACGTTTGTTTAAAATTTAGAAATACTAAATTAAATATTTGACTGAAAAAATCACACGACCTGTGATCACTATTATCGTAATACAATAAAAATAATAAAGATAAAATTACGACGATATTGACATAATTACGACTGTATTGTTGAGAACAGTAGGATATAGCTGAAGATGGCTTGAGGGAAGATTTCGGGCTTTTCGGCATTCTATTCAAGTTCGAGTAAGAAGATGTTAAATACGCCGTATCTTCTTTACTTTAGGTGCTTTAATTACATTTTAATTAGTTTTATAATATCATAAACTGAGCATGTTTTTAATTATGCGCAAATAACTAAAACCAATTATTCTTATTAATAAAAAAACATTTTTGACAAGTTTCACCAACTTGAGACCTTTTTCAGGATAATGTAAAACAGTTTAAATTCGAGGACATAAAATTGCACTTACGGTACTTCGATTTTGACGGAAACTTTGTTATAATATACCTAACAAATTAAATTATAAATTTTAGTTTAGTAGAAACTTTCGTTTTTTAGTTATACTGTTTCGTATACATATTTAGACGCAAAATGTTGCAATACAGGGTTTCTAGAAAGCACAGGACTTTTTCGATATGTTCGCCAAAAAATCCTCTTTACCATACATTATGAAGACATGGCCATATAGTACATTTTCCAAAATTAGAACAGAACTTTATATGGGTTACAGAAGTGTAAGTGTGAATTCCTGAAACTCTTTTACCACTTCATTAATTTTTCAACAAATCTTTACATTTAAAACAGATTGATTAATTATAATTTTTATAAATAAAATAGGATCAGGGTTATGAGAACCGTTAGGGGTTCTCAGAAATAAAAACTCTATTAGCATTTGATAGAACAGCTCAAGTACAATAGACCTCCAATTTTCCACGGACGAGCAGGTTTACTAACACAAAGGAACATGTGTTAGGCCACGTGAGCTATGTGTGCACCGGAAGCATAACGGATCTTTACAGATGTTTAAGGTACATCGAATAATAGTTCTATGGATTAAAACCTATGTTATTAGTTGGGGATTAAAATTTAAAAAAAAACTGTACTACTATATTTCGTGAAGAGTCTGGGGTTCAGTACATGGTAGAGACTGTATTGTTTCTTGGACAACTGTTGTAGGAAAGTGATTTGTCCTAAATCACGCTCAACCTCCAGATTTCCCCCCCTTATTTTGGGTACCCACTTTATAGAGGCTGGATGAGCCCCAGGGGATCCTAGACCCCATAGGATCTATCTTCAGCCGCTTACAGATTAAATAAAAGTGTCAGCGAGTGGGATTTGAACCCAGTGCCTTCGGCTTGCCAACTCAGCGCTCTACCACTGGGCCATTCCGCTCCCCTAAGATTAAAAAAATATTTAGATTAAATTTAAATTATTATAAAACTCATTATATATTGTTATATTAAATAGAAAAAAGAATTATATTGAAGTGCATACTCTTTATATGAGCAATGCCATAGTTATCTAATTTTATCTGAGTGACTCTTAGCAAAACGAGTTCCTTAGCGATATCATCCAACTTTAGTAAACAAAATATGATTAAAAAAAAAAAAAGGAGGCTTAATCTGAATAACATTAAATACTGCTCAACATATTTATAATCAAGAACATTCTTATTATGCAATCATAGTCTTGGATCATTAATTTATTTTACACTATTAGTAATCGTCAGGAGGAAAAATCTGGCGGTCGAGCGTGATATTGGACAAATCAGCTCCCTGCACAACCGTTGCTCAAGAAACAGTACAGTCTCTACCATATACTAAACCCCAGACCCTTCACGGTTTATAGTGATAGAGGTTTGTTTTTTTTATACCAAAGTGGTTTACAAATATGGAAAGACATGTAACACATATACAATAGCTATGGAAAATAATCAACAATATATAGAATCACGCTTAAAATGATTCACAAATTAGTTTTAATTTGGCTCTTTATTTTATGGAAAAATAATTTAAGAGAATTTTTTTCTAAAATATAAATAGCTCTTAAATTTTATTAAAATTTTAAATGAATTAATTTGTACAAATATAAATTTCGAGAGCAGCTTGGCTCAGTGGCAGAGCGTTGAGTTACCGTGCTATAAGTCCTGGGTTCAAATCAGTCTGTGGCAGGTAATTTATTAAATCTCTCAACAGGGGATGGACCCCGCTGGATCTGGAGACCCTCCTAGGGATACCCAGCCTCTATAAAGTGAATACCCTTAACAGAGGGGGAAAACCTGGCAGTTAAGCGTGATCTGACCAATAACCTCCCTACACATAAGGTCACCTGTGGTCTAGTGGTTATCGTAACAAACTACTAAGCCCAAGATCGCGGATTCGTAGCCCGGCAGGTGGCCCTAGGATTTTTTTAAGGGAGTAAAAAATCCTTAGTTACGCCGTCCTTCGGAAGGGACGTTAAACGGGGGTCCCGAGCCTGCACGATGTCAGGTACTCGTTAAAAATCCCTATCCTAATTAAACCTGGATAGGCAAAATTTAGAGCTCCCACTGTAGCATCGTCCGATTAACCATAGCAGTATAAAGTGACGTTAAATGAACTAACTAACTAACCTCCCTACACAACCGTTCTCCTAGAAACTGTACAGTCTCTAGCGTGTACTGAACCCAAGACCCTTGGGCTGCATTGATACATTTTTTTTTAATATAAATTTTAAATTAAGTTATACATTTTTTAAACAAACAATTTCAGCTGCTATAAAGCTTTATAGGACTCGGTTCATCGGAACTACGTAATAGGCTTTAATCAACCTCAGCTCGTAAATTTGTCATCAATTAACTCAGGTAAATATTTTCTTGTTTGTTATTTACCATTCTAACAATCTACTCCTCTAAAACGTCTTTAAAACCAACATGAAATACCTTGAGTCAAAGAATAATAACTTCGATATTGCGTTCAAAACGTAAACCTATTCATTATATAAAGATAAATCCAATATTTTCTTTTAGTGCCTTTTCAATGTAAGATCTATGAAGATTATTGGATTCAGTACACGTAGAGACTGTACTCCTTCAAACCTAACGGTTGTGCAGGGAAGTGATTAGGCTGAGATCACCCTTATATTTTTCCACCCAATTTTATGGGGTTCATCGTAATATGTCGTAAGAGAGTGTAGAAGACGCATGTTCATTTTTTTACAAATTTTGTGATTAAAATGCCTATTATAATTAAGAGACTGTACTATGACCTTTGAAGAGTATTAGGTTCAGTACAGGGTAAGGACTGTAATTTTTCTAAGCCAACAGTTGTGCAGGGAGGGGATTTGGCCTAGTTCCCGTGACCCGGGTTCTAACCATTTGAGCAACCAAGGTCGCCTGTCGGCAGGCGACAGATCTTTTCTCTTATCCGATCCCATGTCCCCGTGTTCTCGCAATTTTTTGAGATGTATACAAGAGAACTTATTTATTTTCATTTGTATCGATTAACATTTTATTCATACATCTACTACAATTCTGTTGTATAATTAACTACAATTTTCTTGAAATTATTGTTTGTAATTATTTCTTCAATTTATGTTTAAATCTTCTTTTTTTTTACTATACTTCTGTCCTAATTCTTATTTTTTCATTTTATTCAAAAGTGTTTGTGGACACTTTATTGGATATTTTTTCATTTTTTACTTTGCTCTAATTTTTAGTACTTAATTTTTTTCTTTGTTGGATTTAAACATTACCTCTTTGTCGTTATCTAATTCAATCCCCTCTGGATTTCATTTCTATTACTTACTACATTATACATATATATATATATATATTCTGTGCCATGTATTATTTTAATGTATTTGTATCTTGTATATTCAGCCCTGAAGAAGACCTGCAATGTGGGTCGAAACGCTGGCTTACGAATAAAATGTTCTCACTAAATAAGAGAATTTTCTTGACCTCTACCCGGACCATTTTCTTCCTCCAATTTTTATTTTAATAAAATATGATATTCCTCGTTTTGTTTGTATTACGAGACATCATTGATTGGCTTGGAAAATAAGATAAATTTATTTATCATTAACGTTAATCTTCTACCCACGCGAACAATGTTGAAGGTCACGGAAAATTGCGTAAGAAAGGCATATTTTAGCTTTTATCTGGTTTTGATGAATATGTCGTATTGCAACGTGGTTGTCTATTCTATAGTGAGATATTTAGTTGTGTTTTGTCTAGTTTTTAATCTTTATCATCCTTTCGCTCGTCGTGTCTGGCCTCTTTTAGGAAATCCAAATAAATAAAACATAATTTATCATATACTGACCTCGTGTTCTATCTTGAGCCTTGATAATGTTCTTTGAAATAAAAAAAAAAACTGTATATCGTTTAGATTTGGTCGTCTACTCAGGTTAGTTTTACCGCTATAACTAATATTTCATTAGCAAGGAAACGGGTAATAACAAAATAAAACCTGTCCCAGCGTAATAAATTCGTGTTTACGTTTAATACACTTACGACACACCTAATTAATAATAGCAAGAACTGGGTCACATGTGGTGCACTGGTTAGCATAACAACCTACTATGCCCAAGGTTGCGGGTTCGCAGCCCGGCAGGTTGCCTTAGGATTTTTTAAAGGAATATATAAAATCTTTGGTTATCCCGTCCTTCGGAGACGTTGTAAAATTGCATTCCCGAGGCAAGTACTCGATAAGATCCTAAACCTGGATAGAAAAAAATTAGGACTCATCGTCCGATTAGCTATAGCTTCGTAAAGTTACGTTTAATAGACAAACGACAAAAATAGCGGGAACTAGAAGCAATGGGGTGAAGGACAACATACAAACAGAATTATTTTTTGTGGAAGAAAGTGGTCCGGGTAGAGGTCACAATGAATTTCTCGAAAAATTTGAGAAAAACTTTATTGATTAGCCAACGTTTCGACCTACTTTGTAGGTCTTCTTCAGGGCTGTGGGAGGGGGGCTGGGGGGTTAGGTCCTCACCAGCATGAAACACATACTTCAGAATTATTTTTCGTGTTTTTCCTGTATTTTTGATCTCAATTCAAAGATTTTATATAGAGGTCTCCTGTGGTATAATCTTTAGCATAGCATTCTGACCTTACAATCTTTTAAAGGGAGTAAAAATTCCTTGGTTATGCTCCAATCTTCGGAAGGGATGTAAAATTGCAATCCCGATCCTGTCCTAAGTCAGGTTCTCTTTCCTAATTAAATGATCTCTATCCAAATTAAACCTGGATAGGCAAAATGTATAACTCCCAATGTAGCATCGTCCGATTAGCCATAGCAGCATTAAGTGACGATAAAGAAATAAACAGCCAAAGATTCTTTGTTATGAGATTTTTACATACGTTGTGAGAAACGTCTGTTTCGAAATTCATTACCTAAAATACTGGTATTTTAAAACTGGTACTAATACAACTCATGAAACGTCTTGGATTCAGTACGTGATTGAAACTGTACTATATCGGGGAGGTGATTTGTCTTAGATCATGCTCAACCGTCCACTTATTTTGGTGAAAATGTGGCTGGGTGAGCAACAGGAGGGTCCGAGATCCCAAAGTATCCCCAGCTGTTTAAATAAACGATTAAAACCGCAACGGATTTTAACCTAGGCACGGCAATTTGGCGCTCTACCCCTGAGCCACTCCGCTCCCCATTTTAGTATTAATAAGAAGAGGATTAAAAAATAAGGTTGTAGTTAAAGAAAGAAAAAAATAACTGAAATGTTCTCTTGGCGAAAATCCTGATTCCGGCATTCCTAATACCAACAGAGGGTCAAAACATCGATTCGATTTCACCTTAAAGTATTTTTAAACTTTTATTTTTAAATTATAAACTTTAATTAGAATATTGATAATGCAAAATGTTAAATGCATGACTTGTTTTCCTGTTCGTCTTTGATGAGCCGTCTATATCCGATACTGTTATGTTTATCAGCCTTTCAATTTCCTCTTCCCGGAACATGTTTGTTTCCTTTTATGTTAAAAACTGTCTAATCTAACACGAATATGTAAATTTTCTAACATGCAAAATCGTCTACAGAGTAGTATTTACATATACAAATTGCTCCATTGTTGGCTTGTTAGATTTGACCTTGTGATTCCCGATTATTTTCAATTGTTATTTTGATTATATTATAAAATAATAATGGGTATAAGTGCCGCAGGTTGTCGCTTCCGGTTAAGTCGCAGCAGACTACAAAAATACTTGAGCTTTAGTATGAAAAAAAATATATGAAACGTGTATCATTAAGAAATGTTTACCTAAATACACATATTTCTCTTAACAATTTTCTTTTTTCCAAACTAAAACTCATGATTAGAATTTAGAGAAATTTGAAAAAAGAAACGAATGAAAAGTTAAAACTTGTTTTGACTTAACTCTAAGCGACAACTTGCGGAACTGCTACCTAATACTGTATAGTGCTACCTCTAATACCACTCATCTAAAAAGCTTTTAATCAATTGTTATTAATATCCGGCATGCTTCTTCCTAATGCATATTCAGCATACAGTAAGTCAAGGGCCATTTCTCCGATGGAGAAAAAATTATAAAGGGAAAAACTGTCAAACTGCAAATGGACCTGGAAAATTACTCAGCTGACATTATGAATGAATAGTCATGAGCTGAGTCGTTTGGATGACTTGCAGTTCTTTATCATCGCTAGTATTATTTATTTTTTGTTTAATATTCTTTTTAGATATTCTCTATTATAATAACGTTACAACTGAATTATGAACGAATGAAAAGTAATTCATATTTTTTGGATAACATAGGATTACTCACTAACATTATAGGCTTTCCTAGTTTACTAAGCAAAGTTTATGTCTTAGTGAATACCCCCAACCTGGAGGGCCAGTTTAAGTACTAGACGGGTGAAACTGTCAACTTTTTCCACCTATCTGCTGTTCTTTTAAGTAGTTGTTAACGATATTTGGTAATTATTCCACAGATTGTCGCTTCGAGTTGAGTCACAAAAAGTTTTAACTTTCCATTCTTTCCCTTCTAATATTTTTGCAAAAATATAACTTATCATGAGCTTTAGTATGGAAAAGATAATGTAATTATGGGAAATGTGTATACTTCGCTAATAATTTCATCTAGAAATGAACTTTTCAACAAACATGCATCATCTATACTTCGAAATGTTAGTTGCAACTTTTATTTCTTGACGGAATGATTACCGGAATCTACTCACCAGACATAATTACTTTCTGTAGTGTAAAGGAGATAGTTGGGGGGTGCAGTCAATAAGAACACTGAATAAGTAATATACTTATAATTATGTGCCGACGTTTCTATAATTACTTTCTCTTTTCCATACTAAATCTCGCGATAAATTGTACTTTCGGAAAATATTAAAAATTAAATGTAAAAACAGTTAAAACATTGGCAACAAAACTCAAAGCGGCTACCTGCGGAAGATTTGCGCACAGCGTCGATTAACAAACCTCAATTATCTAAAATATAATTATACGAATTGGGCGTTCAGAAAAGATAAAGCGAATGGTCGACATTTTCTATTGAATGATAATTGTTGACCTTGACACTATATGTCGAAGAAAGTGGTCCGGGTAGAGGTCACAATGAATTTCTCGTAGAATTGGAGAAAAGTTTATTAAGTAGCCAACGTTTCGGCCTGCTTTGTAGGTCTTCTTCAGAGCTATATGCAAAATACAGACAATAGAGAATTAAAAAGTAGTACACAAATTTTTAAACATAGTAAATATTAATAAAGAAAAGTATGGTGAATAATAATAATAATAATAAATTATTTATTTATTCTGGGACGAGTCCCTTTAGAATAACAATACAGGTATATAGGGTATTATTACGTCTTATTAAGTGAGAAAGAATTGATGAGAAAAAAAAAAGTTGCGAATCACCTACAGTGATAGCATTTAAAAGAAAAAGAGAACAGAGTACAAGAAATAAAAAAAAAAGAAATAAGATTATAATAATTATATAAAAATAAACAATAGACAATTACATATGTATGCTAATTACAAAGTCAAGTAGAAACTAAGAAAGCAGAAAATGAAACAAAAATATGAACAATATCAACTTATATAACTTGTTTTTAAAAATATCTAACTGGATGAGTGAAGCGTCAATAATATAAATATATATATAAACAATGATGTTAACATACTTATATATAAATAAAAACACATCATTCATTTATCAGTTAGAAAATATTAATCTGAATACAGGCAATTGAAAATAAAAATGATAAAAATTGGTAAATATAAAGGTTAAAATGTATGAGTGTATATTATTAACAACGAAGTGCCTAATAAAGAATAAAATAATAATAAAACAGAAAGCGTTGAAAAATAAAGAATAAAGTAATAAAGATAAAAAATAAAAATTGGATATTAAAATGGATAAATGTAAGAGGTCGACATTTTCATTTCTATAAGATTAGTTTGAAGAATATTTTATCTAAAATCAGATTTTCTATTGTTTAATACTGACTACTGTAACTTAGAATAAGTGCAGCAGTTATTGATGAGCTGCCATGATGAGGAAGTCAAGGTTAAAGAAAACTAATATATAATCTTTGTGTCACAACCTTGATAAATCTTGCTATCTGCGTGCATATTTTTATTTGTTTAACTTGCCTACAACACAATAAAATTAAGATTTTTTAAAATATAAACGTGGTGTGATTGTTTTTTATCTTGTTTCTTTTAAGTGAATTTTAATTATCCGAACCATATCCGACAATATTAGTTCGGATAATCGACGCCCCATTGTATACATATATATTTAAACCTGTTTTCCGTACGTTATTTTAAGTGAGACGGTAATAATTTATTTTTTCTTTAAAAAATTTTTTCAGAAATTCGCTGAACATAATTAACGTTACAAATTATGAATGAATGAAAAGATTTTATTTTGTGACACCTTAAATAGATTAAAATTCCATTGACTGAGTTGCCATCCTGGAAATCCTGGTTCAAATCCCGCTGCGGGCAAGACTGTTATTTAGTCTGTTTGCAGCCGGAGATCATATAGGATCTAGGGGCTCACCCAGCCTCAATAAAATATTATAAAAATAGGGTACTCAGTATAAGGGGGGAAATCTGGCGGTTGAGCGTGACCTAGGACAAGTGACTTCCTTGCAGAACCGTTGTCCATAAAACAATACAGTCTCTACCATATACTTCACGGATTTTAGTGGTATAATTTTTATTTGTTTACGATTGTCTATTTTATTAAATATATAGGTAATAATTATTTATTTAATATTTAATTTTCATTTGCACCTGCGCAATTGCGCATCCAGTAAATTTGATTGAAGTGTCTTTCTCTTCGCTTTTCTACATGATCTCCATTTATTTGGGGGGAAAAAATATACCAATTGTTAGTAGGGCTCTTGGCCAATGTCTTTTTAATCTTTTTTTATCAAGTCCAGGTAACAGGGAGTAGGAAAGCGGAAGAACGAGTGGATTTGGGTGATATTGTGTCGATGAGTGGAATGTTATGTATTTGTTATGAATATATGATTTTATAGTGGGAATGTTCATGTCGTTGTGTTTAGTGTGATTCGAAATATACCATGATGCATTAATAATTTTTCTGAGACTTTTGGACTGTGTTGTTTGTTTCTTGTTCTACACCAAAGTTCTACTCCATATGTCCAAATAGGTTTTAGTATACTATTATAGATAAGTATAATATTATAATAATTAAATTATAAAATTAAAAAAATTAATATTTTTTTTATCTAGCCTAATAAAGAACTTCAAAATGGGCTAAAACCTTGGTTTGTAATAAGTAGTTGCTTACTCTTTTTAGATTAAATTTTTTTACCTGTGTTAATGTGAGGCTGAAATTCATCAAAATATAAAATTATTTTAAATAAATGTAACATATAAAGAATAACATCCTATTATTAAACCTAGTTATAGGACATAATAATGAAATCTTCTAAATTTTGGTTTATCAGAGCGAATCCGTCCCTATTAAGTACCATTCATCTATATATACACATCCGGCCAAACTATAGTAATGTATCATACAGCCTGTTGGAATTAACTATGACTCTAAGGTCTATAAGAAGGGTAGGAGAAATCGATAAGTGTGCCTTATCGATTTCTTTCTCCAGACCTCTTCACTCTATCGTAGCCTCCTATGAATAGATCGCTAAATAAAGTATTTTCCATGAAAAATCATTTATTTTTGTCGTGAAACGAAAATAGAACACATTGTCAATATTATTTTTACTACTAATCTCTTTTGATCAGATTAGTAATTAATTTAATTACACTAATCATAAATTAATCAGACAAACACCTTTCTAATAATTACTTGCATATGTAAATATTGTAAAGCGTTATGAAGAATAAGTAATGTTGGTTTTTAAAATGAGCAGTTATATATTTATTGTTGAATCACTATAGATTTATTAGTTTCTATTATTATTTTTATTAAGAGTTAATTAAATTTGCCTAGCCCGAGCTTAGACCTTGAACATCCGATTTTTTTTTATAGCGTGATTTGTATACTTCTCTATAGTTATCATTTCTTTTAAATTCCGCTTAAAAATATTTTTCTCTTGGTGTATTATTTTAGGTTTATCAAATTATAAATGCAATGCCTCTACTGACTGCTTCAGAACCATTCAATGTCGCACCTGACTGGCGGAACTCATCTTTACCTGGATGGACAGTAACCCTACAATGGGTGCCCAGCCACGTAGGGATTACTGGCAACGGAAGAGCCGATATTAAGGCCAAGCAAGGAGCTGAGTCAGCCCAACCCGACATTCCGCTCACTCTTAACAGAGCCATGAGCTTGATAGATATCACCGTCACCACCGCCACAAACGTAACTCTTAATACCCTGAGCACTGAAAAAAAGAGGGAGAGTCTTGCCACCAATGGACCAATCTCAAGGGAGCTAGAAAGAAGAGAATCTTATTTATTTAAACACCCTTCCTTGCCTTACGGCAAAACGGGTTTTGACAATATTAATTATCAGACAATAATTAATATATAATAATTAATTAATTAATTAATATAATAACAGACAATAATAAAGTATTGGCTATAAACTTTTTACACCAATTTTTCTATGTCTCCTACAGGCCATTTCCATGGTTCCCCTTCGAAGATTGAAGAGTGTTATTCCTAATCCCGTTTTCCACTCGTACACAAACTCTTTGAAGTACAGGTAATTGTCTTAGGCCATTAACTGAAGGTATTCATTCTCGGAGAGGATGTAAAGTCCGGTACCCCTCAGCAATTGATCTTGAGTCAAAGGCGGTGAAACTTGTAACAATGTGCTCAGCAGACTCCGGAACGCCGCAGCTAGGACATAAAGGGTCGATATCCCTTCCGTATTCATGAAGTTTAGCCCGGAAGAAGAGAAGCTGTGGCAAGGTTCCGTTTGGCACATGATTACTTGCAAGCCCATCTCCACCGCATTGACCTCGCCGCCGATGAAGATTGTGCAATCTTGCAAGAATGGACAACGAACGCCTACCGGAACTGCCAGGCTCTATCGTGCTCGAGTGAGGCCATCATAAATCGCTACTGGGAGGTTCGACGTCGAATGGTTGAGGAACCACGTACGGGCATTGGATAAACAAAGAACAGGTTTATCAAATTTAAATGAGTGTTTTGTTTTTATAAAATGTGTAGTGAGAGCTGTTTGATCTGGTGTATTAGGGTTTCCTGTTATCGAATTACAACTATATTTCTGATGGTACGCTCTACGTTTTAAGTTCCGATGTTCCGAAGTAGGATTTACCTCACATATACGTATCTTCACACTGTATTTCGTACATGACATTTTAATTTTTACTTTTCGAATCTTTGGTTTCAGTAAATAGTCTTGAGACTGTGGCTGTGTTTTTGCTAGTCTTTCGGAAAGTATTGTTCAGTATTTTTTAGGATTGGTTTCATTTAGGTTTTTTGTGTAGATAACCATTCTTTAACAAGAGGTCAACTACGTTGTTTTCGGCTGTTTTTTTTTGGTGTATCGGGGATGATAATTTTCTCGCGCGATTTATTAGGTTTTTTGACGTATTTATTTTATACATTGGCTTGTGTAATATATGTATCGAAAATAATGAAAGGTTTTTGCCACTATTGAGTTTCTATTTCCCTTTTGGCGACGTTTCGAGAGACTAAATCGTTCTCATATTCATGAGAAATCCTAACAGTGAGAAAATAGACTTTTATTGAATTATATTAAATCACACATAATTTTATAAAATTTAAAGTTGAACGATATTAATACATAAATACATAAATTGTACTTGATATTGAATTTATGCTAAAATTTTTACCATCCCATCACTAAATACAATTTTATATTTAGACTCCTTTGTTATTCAATTTAATTCAAAAGCCTGATTTTGACTCTCAGGGCATGATTATGAGGACAATACAGTATCGAAACGTCGCCTATAGTTTGAGGAATGTCAAGAAGTCGTGGACCACGTTCAACCGCCTGGTTTTCCCCTAATTAAGGTACCCAGTTCAGAGGTTGGGTAAGGCCCAGGAGTGCCTGTGTAATGTAACAACACAAGGTCGTTTTCAGATTAAATAATTTTCCTATTTACCTCCAACAGCCGGATTTGTACCCGGAATCTCAAGTAGTAACGTATTCACATAAAAACGACCATATATAGTAAAATTCGCCTTGTCAGTTCTTGTTACCTTTAAAAGAATCTGTCATTTTTAAAACATCATATTATAACTTTGAATTGAATACCTCATTTTTAAAACAGGTTGAGCATCCGTTTATGTTTAGTGTCTTCTAAATTATAGAAATAAATGCCTGCACTCGAATATTCAATGTTCTTTCTGAACTTTCATTGATGAAAGTTCAAAATACAAATTTTTATATTTTTAATAGTATGTTAGGATTT
Organism: Arma custos; assembly: GCA_037127475.1. Lineage (NCBI taxonomy): Eukaryota > Metazoa > Arthropoda > Insecta > Hemiptera > Pentatomidae > Arma > Arma custos. Next base: position 21,949,021 of record CM073765.1, on the reverse strand, counting down.
GAATGTGTACATTATTTTTTTTTATTTAAATTTTATTATCATTTTTGTATTTATTTCCCTTTATTACAGCATGTATATATTTTTCCACATATAAGTATACATTTTATGACATACACTTATTTTATTTTGTTTATATCATTTTTTGTTTTGTTATGGAATGGATGTAGCTAAAAAGCACCATTACTTATTGCCCACAAGAGTCAGATTGTAATGTTTTTAATAAAGTGTTTAGTAAAAAAAAAATAGTATGCACAATATAAGGATTTATAATAGTGTATGCATTGCTATGAACACTGCATTTCTTATTGGAACTGAGTGTACTTCTTTCAAGTGTTATACGACATGGTATTGTCTCAGCGTCTGGTTCATGTTTCATCTATTGCTGCTTCTTGTAGCTTTACCATACAACTAATAATGTAAACATATTTCACATCCTTAATAGGAAGAAGAGACGCAATTCAAAAAAATGTTTGTATTAACATTAACATGTTTGTACTCGAGTCCTACATAGAAGCCAATGAGTGCCTTCTTAAATTCATGTTGCTGATAGATTACCTACTGTTTGATATTTTACAAAATAAATTAATAAATTATTAAAATTTATAACGTTAGTTTGAATTGTGCATTTTTCATTCTGGATATGTCTGATACCATTTAATGAAAAAGTATTTATAGTGAGATTTATTGATCAGTGACGTGCTCAGAAAGTTATACACTCGCCCATGCAAGGATTGTATTTTAAACTATATACTTGAATGGTTTATAATTATTAAATAAAATAATAAGTAATGAAATGCTAATCTGATCAATTTAAATAATAAATTAAAGGATATTTACTTAACATTACATCTTGACAAAGGCTTAACTTGGAATCCTCATGAATTCAAAATACAAAAAAACACCTCCTTGTTTCTTCCAAATAATTACAACAGACTCAAACATGACTATTATAAGACCTATTTGGAGTTACAGAATATAGCTTTAGAGCTCCACTTATCCATCAAATTCCTCTCGTATCTAATCATTACAATCCGAAATCTATCAGAAAATCAATCCTCCTTACTTTGTTACGAATAAAGTAATCCATAATGGCCTCAATGTCTTATTTGTTGTTTATTTGGCCAGAACCCGATATCAATCCTTTCTTAGCTAACTTTATTCCCACTCAAACCAACTACTTTCAATCCTAACTACTTCTTCAATTCCCGATGATCCTCCGAGGCGTCTGAAAAGAAGATGGCCTCGTGGCCTTCTAAGTTGAATTTTTTATTTGCCTACTATCACTAGTTTATCTACTAGTTTTTATCGATGCCATTGTGCATTGTTATCATCATAGTCCGCCCTCTTTACCGCTCATGCAGTGTGAGGTTTCCTTCTGAACAGCATGGACCACACCTTACGATCCTCTACCATTTCTCTTCTGTTCCATTTCAGGCTTCTCATTGCGAAGCTTTCCTTAAAACCTTTCCAGGTATGTCGGGGTCTTCCTTTGGACCTTCTTCCTACAACCTTAGCCTCGTATGTCATCTTGGCCAGCCTATTGTTTTCCATTCTTAAAACTCCAAATCATCTTAGTCTGTTTATATTGATATTATACAGTTCTAAATTCCAATACATATTTGGCGATTAAATAAACGTGGATTATAACTTAGCATATTCTTATCAATGTTCGCTAAGATGTTATTTCTCTAATTTAAACGCTATAAATAATTTCAGAATTATTGTTGTCTTCATCCCTCTGATTTAGAGAGAATGCGATAAGAATGGAGGGTAAAATGGTACAGATTTCTCGCTGTAGAGAAACGAATCAGTGAGAAAAGAAAAAGTGGAAAAACATAAAGATTAGGATGGATTTGAGGAAGTATGAAGGAGAAAAACCTAAAATTCCGCATCATAACTCATAACATGACTCAGTAGGCCAAAGACTAAGTTCAATAAGTTATATTTCAAAATATTTAAAATTATAACAATTAATAAAAAAAAAAAATATATATATATGCAGAAATTTTAGAGATGATCACTGTAAACATAACTCCCTGGAGTCACCTGTGGTGTAGCGGTTAGCATAACATAAGGCAGAAAAAAATCCTTAGTTATGCCGTTCTTCAGAGGGGAAGTTAAAGATCTCCACCGTAATTTTACCTGGATAAGCAGAATTTAAGATACCTATTATCGCATCGCCCGATCAGCATAAAGTGACTTTTAATAAACAAATACATAATTCAGGAGGCCCATTTTCGACTTGAAAATCGATTTCCCGTGATGATAGATAGATCTTATTGCATTGAAGTTTTTCATCGACTGTTTCCGGTTTGATCACTAGACATTCCAATTTCGCTAATAGCTGTTTAGTCTCAGTTTTTATCTTTGTTATTTTAATATACCCTTCGTGGGTAAGTCTGCCATTGCTGCCTTTTAGGCGGATTAAGTCTCTTATCAGCCTCCCCGCAAAAGAACATTAAACAGTATTTGATTACATAGAGTGAGAAAGACATGTTATTTCTCCTTTGATAGTGCCTTAATTGAGGTACTTAATATAACAGCGCTATACCACTTAGTACTTCAGATATGATATCGTATCTTCAATAGAAAATACTAGAGGAAAAGAAGTATTCGATGATTTCCAGAAACAAACCAAAGAAACAACCAATTTTATAATATAATAAAAAAAAAACTGTACCATTACGGGTCTGGGGTTCAGTACATGGCAGAGACTGTACTGTTTCGTTGACAATGTTTGTGCAGGGAGGTGATTTTTCCTATATCACGTCACCTTTTTCCCCTTATTATGGGTATCCACTTTATAGAGGCTGGATGAGTCCCAGGAATGTCGTAGATCAAATAAAAGTCTTGCCAGCAGCAGGATTTGAACCCAGAACCTTCGGTACGGCGACTCAGCGCTCTACCACTGAGCCACTCCGCTCCCCAATAATTTAATAGAATTTTTTTTTTGGACATTCTGATCATGCCTGAATTTGCGAAAGGTTAAGTACATTTCCAGTGCTATAGAGGCTTAGACTTTGTTTTTTTTGGATTTTTTCCTACTGTATTCTTTTAATTGACAGATTAAGGGGAAAAACGAGTTGACTCGATATTTAAAAAAAAAATAGAGCTTTGTCTGTGCCTCACATAATGGCGTTGTTAAAAGAGGATAAAGCCTAGCTCATAGGCTCAAAACCGAAGAAGTACTTCCGTATAGGAGAAACTAGTTCATTCCAACGGTTCTTTGGAAGAATGAGGTAAGGTGACTTCTCCGATTTGGGCTTCAAGCATCTCAAGCATCCTCTTTATTGCCAGATTGACAGCACCAGCAATCTGCATGAACTTACAATACCGTTATGGGCTACTGGGTTAGAAAATGAATTAAACTACTGCTAAATTAACGATGCTAATATTTATTAACAAAAGTGACGAAAAAATACAATTAAATTATTAGACTAATATAAATTTACAATAACAATATTCTTAATATTTAGTATAAACTAGGTGTATTTAATTACTAAAATAATATAAGATATTACTACTAAATGACTTAACTTTTTACATAAATTTGTACGAATACTATGAAATTACTCTAGAGCTTATAACTACAAATTAACACTTCAGTTCACTAATTAAAGTCCACCTACCCTAAGGTTCTCCAAATGTAACAAACTGACACACAGTAACAAAAAGAAACGGTTTATTACACTCACAAGACTGTCACAGTTCACTGATACACTTCACTGGCTTTTTTCAACACTGACTAGTTTATCACACTGACACTCACTTGTTACTAGTTCATCACAATGCCTGGTTTGCTCTCCGACTGACTCACTCCCGGCGAGGGGGGTGCTATTTCTATCAAGGTAGAATGTTCTAGACGGGAAGTAGTGGCGGAGGCGGTTATAGTATCTTCGAGAAGGTTCTAATTCAATCTTAACTTCTCCCGCCGACGGGCTTAAGACGTTAATCCCTTTCTGCCGTCCTTCTCTCTGTGACCATAAAAATACTAAAATTAACGATAATAATGATGTTAATAATAATGAATCCGAGGCATTAATTTCGCTATCCTGAACATTTAAGAAAAAGTGAGTTACCTCGTTTTCCTCTGGAGTCTCCAATTATTTTATGTATCTTTTTTGAGTTATAACTCATTTTTTTATTCATTATTTTGCTTACAGGTTTTAAATCCATATCTTGTTTGAGTTCTTCGACCTGGAATCAGATCAATAAAAATGTATAGATTGTAATGATTATGAAGTATGGGTTTGACCGTTACTTTATTACCATTTAAAAAAAAATTCATTTATTGAAATTTACAAATGTACAGGGTGTCCCGAATTTAAATGCCAAAACTTCAGGAACTTATAGGGGACCAAAAAACTATGACAAAAAGTCCTTTAGAGATTTGCTCATTTTTGCTTAGTTTTAGAGAAAATCGCTAAAAAAGAAACAAAACAAAAATATTACAGGTAGCGATTATTACCTTTCAAAGTTCGTCAGGCTAGGCAGTGAGATATGTAAACACTTAATGTTATCCTTTACATTCTTTTATTTGTTTACATTTTGGCTTCCTTCTAGGATCATAATTCCTAAATCAGTCTTCAGTCAGTTACTCAGATATTTTTGTGTGAATAGCATCAGCCACAATGCCGCATACATATTCTAATGTTGAATACGCTGATATGATTTTTGTGTATGGTTTCTGTAATGGTAATGCTTTAGAAGCGGTGCGGGAGTATGCGCGCTGATTTCCAAATAGAAGAGTGCCTAATCGACGAGTCTTTTCGTTAACTTTTAATAGGCTACCGAGATTGGGTCATTCTTAATACTTAATGAAGGCGACCAATTCCAGGCAGCAGTAAGAACAGATTATCGGAGAAGAAATTGTGTCCAACGCCACTTCCATAACAATCCTGAGACTAGCATCCGAAGAGCATCTGCTGCATTAGCAATATCGCGACAAGCAATGTGGCGAACTTTGAAAGGTGATAATCGCTACCCATACTATCTTCAAAAAGTTCAGAATTTATTACTTCAAGATTATGTCAAGAGATTGAATTTTAGTAACTGGTTTCTTGAAAAAATTCGCGATGATAATTTATTTCCTTTAAAAATTATATGGACCGATGAAGCTACCTTTACAAGAGGAGGAATTGTTAATCAAAGGAATTATCATGTATGGGCTCTTGAAAATCCCAGAGCTATTAGAGAGAATAGGTTTCAGCATGAATTTGCTATTAACGTTTGGCTTGGAATTTGGAACGGATTACTGGTGGGACCATATTTTTACCTGGAAGATTGAATGGTATCACATTTACACATTTTTTGGAGAACGACTTTTCTAATTATTTAGATGACATTCCCTTACAACAGCGGATTGAAATGTGGTTTCAACTCGATGGATGTCCAGCTCATTATAGCAGAGTTGCTCGAGCTTGGCTGGATATAAATTATCCTCAACGATGGATTGGACGTGGAGTAGTACCTTGGCCACCCAGATCACCTGATATGACACCCATGGATTTCTTCGTATGGGAAACCTTGAAGCAGAAAGTTTTTTCGGTATCAATCAACTTAAGAGAGCAATTAAGAGACCGAATCATAGATGCAGTGAACCAAATATCATCAGAACAATGTTTAGCTGCAATTTATCAAGTGAGTGCTAGATGTAATGCTTGCATTGGTGCAAAATGACAACATTTTGAGCAATGTTTACATTAAAAAGAACATAACATAAATATAAATGTAAATAAATAAGTATAAAAATGAAAACTTGTTTTGTTTCTTTTTTTTGCGATTTTCTCTAAAACTAAGCTAAAACGAGCAAATCTCTAAAGGACTTTTTGTCTTAGTTTTTCGGTCCCCTGTAACTTCCTGAAGGTTTGCTATTTAAATTCGGACACCCTGTATAATAGAATACATCAAGTAAATATAATGAAAGATACACAGTGGCACGTGATAAAAGCAAGTAGAGAAACTACCCGGTGGTAGGACTCGAATAACAAATTCAACTTAGGAGGTCACGAGGTCATCTTGCTTTCAGACGTCTCGGAGGGTTATCGGGAATCGAAGAGGTTGCCAGGTTTGAAACTAGTGGGTTTGAGTGGGAATAAAGTTTGTCATGAAAGGATTGATATCAAGTTCGGGCCAAATCAGTAACCAATGGGACATTAATGTCATTATGGCTTACTTTGTTAGTTACAAAGTAAGGAGCATTGAGGATTTTACGAAGGATTTTGGATTGTAAGGATTGAATACGAGAGGAATTGGATGGTTTAGTGGACCCCCAAAGCTCTACTCCGTAAGTCCAGATGGGTCTTATGAGTGTCATAGTGTTAGAATTTAAATAATAAAATTTAATTTTCGGAAACCTATTTTATTTGTAATAGTTTAAACAAAAGTAAAATAATTTTTTTGTCCATAAATGTTTACTTTCTCTTTTACATGTGGATCAATGGTTTAAATATCTTTATTAAATGCAATATACCGTTCAAACCAATTCGATTATATTTTTTTTATCGTACAAAGTTAGAGTGAGATGGCCCAAGGCCTTCCACGTGACCTCACAGATAAAGCGAGTTTTTATATTTCAGGTTTTATTTTTATTAATAAAACTCGTTTATACTCTTACTTCATCATTTATTGCACATAAAGTGGTTTCGCTTTATTTTTTAGTTTCGCTAACATTATTTTCTTAAAATTAGTGTAATTTAAATATATTTACCTCATTTCTTATCGGTTATTTAACTGCCTAAATTTGTACCAACTATATTTATACTTAGTTAAATAAAACATTATGTAAAGTTCTATTTGCCAATGTCGACTTAGCGAGGTACTATAAATGAATGACTAATAATCAATCATGAATAAATTAAAGAGTTAATTACAAATTATTACATTAAAACATGAAGGGAAAATTCCAAAGGTTCTAAAACAACAAGAAAAATACCTACCGATACTTCGCGAATTTTGGTCTAAACTGTGTCATTTTTTTTCCTATATGCTTATTTTTGCCAAAACATGACGTCTTGTTATATAATTTATATCTTTTTGAGTTTTTGCGTTGCTATATTCATAAGTTGTTACTGTCACTATTAATATGGGCAGGTATTTTTCTTTTTTTGTGTGTGTATTTGAGATTTAAAGCTTTTCTTCTTCTTTTTTTTCATTCATGTCTCATATCATATCTTTTTATGTCTCGTTTTAGCTGTATTGGTAGAGCGCTGAGTTGCTATGCCGAAGGTTCTGGTGGTAGATAATTGATTTAACCTTTTAACACCCGGGGGATGGATTCTTAGGAATCTGAAACCCTCCTGGAATTCATCCAGCCTCTGTAAAGTAGGTACCCAAAATAGAAAGAAAAATGTGGCGGTTGAGCTGTTTCTAGGACAAATCACCTACCTGCGCAACGGTTGTCAAACAGTACTGAATACAAGACCGTTCATGGGTTGTTGTATTACAGTTTTTATTTAAATATTTATAAAAAAACCTGTACCACTACAACCGTGAACGGGTCTGGGGTTCAGTACGTGGTAGAGACCATACTGTTTCATAGACAACGGTTCTGCAAGGAGGTGAACCGCCAGATTTTACTTTTCCCCCTTATATTGGGTAGCCTATTTTTATAATATTTTGTAGAGGCTGGGCGAGTTCCAGCAGGGTCCTAGATCCTATATGATCCATCTCCGGCTGCAAACAGACTAAATAAAAGTACTGCCAGGAGCGGGATTTGAACTAGGATATCCGGCATGGCAACTCAGTGCTCTACCACTCAGCCGCTCCGCTCCCTTAAATATTTATACGGGCAGGTATTTTTCTTTTCCTTTAAAGTGATATTCCCCAAACATTTATGAAATATCGGCAGGTGTTTTTGTTTTAGAGACTTTAGGCTTTTTCTTTAAATTTTTCATTCATGGTTTAATATAGGTGTCGTTCGGGATCAAAAGCTGTTAACTACAATTTTCAAAAATTGGCTTTTTCACATTTTTTGTTAGTTAATTCAAGCAATGCCTTATGGTACCGAAACGTGAGGTTCAGAACCGGACTAAAACCGTGAGAAATGAGGCGGCAAAGTGTCGTGTTGGACAAAATTGCTTGATTAAAGTAAATTTTCGAAATTTTTGATTTATCCGCTTTTGATCCTGAACGCCTAATATATTTCATGTCCTTTTTGAGATTTTGCTTTGCTATATTTATCAATAGTTACTGTAACTGTTAATATATAAAGTATTAAGGAAAGAATGGATCCGCACATCATTTATTTTGTTTTCGTTTTAACGTGGCACTGTGAATTCCTTTCAAGTTACTGGGACTGATAACCCAGGTTCCGAACGTGTCTTAGTTGGAGGAAGGGAGATAAACGTAGCTGGCCCCTGTCAGGTGTGATGGCGTTGTTTGTTATTCTTCACGATAATGGATGAAGGATGGAGTATAACATTCCTAACGGGTACTTCCCACGGTATGGTCTAGGTAGTGAGGAACTATCTGTTCGGGGCGACGTGTGGTCTAGTGGTTAGCATAACAAACTACTAAGCCCATGATCGCGGGTTCGTAGCCCGGCAGGTGGCCTTAGGATTTTTTAAAGATCCTTGGTTATGCCGTCCTTCGGAAGGGACGTTAAACGGGGATTCTTTACTGTACTGTCAGGTACTCGTCAAACATTCCTGTCCTAATTAAACTTGGGATAGGCAAAATTTAGGACCACTGCACTATAACATCGTCCGATTAGCCATAGCAGCATAAAATGACGTTAAATGAACAGTAACTGTTGAATAAGTAACACTTCCGCTGGGTGTCGCTTCCAGTTAGGTCAACGAATTTTTAACATTTCATTCAATTCCTTCTTTATATTCTCGAAAATAAAAATAACCGTGAGTTTTAGTAAGAGTGTTGTTTTTTTAACTGTACCATTACAAACCAAATATTTGGGGAAACTGTTTCTCAGACAAAGGTTGCACAGGAAAGTGATTTGTCCTAGATCACACTCAACCGACAGATTTCCCCTCCTATTTTGGGTACCCACTTTATAGAGCCCCAGGAGGGTACTAGATCCCACAGGATCCATCTCCGGCCGCTAACAGATTAAATAAATGATCTGCCACAGCCAGATCATTAGCCTGGCACCTTCGGCACGGCAACTCAGCGCTCTACCACTGAGCCATTCTACTCCTTAAAAAAAAAATGAATGAATTATGGAATATGAGTATATTTAGGTAATCATTTCATCATCAAGAAATGAGCGTTTCAACTAACATTTCGAAGTGTTAGTTTGTTGAACGTTAATTTCTTAATGAAATGTCTACCAAAATATGCGCATTTCCCATAATTACACTCTTTTTTTATACGAAAACTCACAATTATTTTCATTTCCGAGAATATTAAAAGGCCCCTTAACTTGAATCGACAACCTGCGGAACTGATAGCAGCTATTGTAATTGCCCGCCATATTTACCTCAACAGGAATAAGAAAAGACGATCAACCCAATATTGTTAAAAAAGTCTATCCCATAATTGTTTAAAATCCTACTTGAGCTTCTGACGGCAATACTGTTTGTTTTGAAACAAACCAGGATTAAAATAGAATATTTTTTCTTCTATTCAAAATAGAAATGAATATGCATGTGATTCTTCTCTGAAGCACATAAACATTATAATGAATGAAGATCTCCCTAGTTATGTCCCCTTTACTTGGGTCAGTAAACATAGTTTTGTTTTATCGTAGGTTGAATGCGTTTGCTTTATAGGAAGGGACTTACATGTATTAAAATTCTTCATTAAACATTCTAGCCCTTGTGTGTTTTCTGCAGTCCATAAAAAACTTCTAAGAAAAACTCTATTTTTTTTTTTATCAGTAATTCGTTTTCTGTACATGTAAAACAAAATATTGCCGTTCCCGATTCTAAAAAGCAGTAAATTTTCTCAAGTTAACATGAAGCTTGTTTTACAACTGAAACTCGGCAGAAAAAAATATACAAAAAAAGTTGTAGAAATTTTAACTAAAAGTATGTGAATATTTCTTGGAGTCTGCTGATTTCTCCAAGATTGGTTAATATGCATTTCACACTAAATTGTTCTGGAAAATAATTATCAAGGCGAAACCACCGACGTACCTCACTTTCTTATAATTTTTTTTATTATTTTCTTTTCTTTTTATTATTTATGGTTCCCAGTCTCGTATACTGTTCCTAAGTTTTACTTTCAGTTCTTGAGATTCAGTCGTATCTGTTGGCGGAATTTCTTTATTGATTTTGTAGGCATCCTAAGTCGTGTAAGGACCACTTCCTCTATTCGGATGATTCGACAGGGGCTGCTCCATGGTCCAGCGTCAGCTTTTATAAGTTTCAGTTTATCTGGAAAATTGCCCCAGAGTGCCTACCACTCTTGGAGTACGTTCCGTCTTAGTGGTCGTGCTAGCTCGGATGGGGTCAAGATATAGTAGCTTTACCACAACCTGGAAGAACAACAGCTTCTTTTGCTACCCAATCAGCCATTTCATTACCTGTAATACTTATACATGCCGGAGACCAGATAAAATTTATTGATGTCCCAACATTATGTAGCAGTTTCATTAGGTTTAAACTCCATTGTATTCCATGGGGGTATGGATAGGCGTTATCCATGGCTTTTAAGCCCTCAAAAAGTCTCATACCACCATCAAATGTTCAACTGGTGATTTGATGACATATCAAAGAACTATCAGCTAAGTTTGAAATAATTTAAATATAATTTAAAATATAATAATTAAATTGGAATTTTTAAATTTTAATAACTTAAATTATTATTTAATTAACAGGGAGCTACAATTATCAGAATGAACGGCTCAAACAGAGGACCAGGAGTCAAAGCGGAACCAGAGGAAGGTGTCAAATTTGGATGGATCAAAGGAGTGTTGGTGCGCAACATCCTCAACATATGGGGTGTTATGCTTTTCCTTAGGCTCTCTTGGGTCATTGGGCAAGCAGGAATAGGTAATATCACATAATCGGTAATATATTACGAATTTTGAAAAAGTTTTACAATATTTTCCAGGATACACTAATACATGTTACATGCCTTACTACTGTATTTAGAGTGCTCATTTATTTGATTGTAACAATTACATTAGAGCGGGAGAAAATGGTAAAAAAAAATAGCTTAATTTACTTACATATTGCTTTTAATTATTATTGTCATTAACTTATATCCTATTGTTTTAGTTAAAAATTCAAAATTATAAGAATTATTTTATTTTATAATTTAAATTATTTTTACTTTTGTATCTGGTTTACTCCAATAGTTTCATTTTTATATAATATTTTATTATATTTTTCTCTGTTCCAATACCTCATTTTTAAATATTTTTATAACTTGTCTATCCAGCCCTGAATAACACCTGCAATCGAAACGTTGGTTTCTAATAAATATTATTTCTACTTATTTATTATACAAGAATTATTTCTTTGACCTCCGCCCGGATCATTTTCTTCTCCATATATAAAAGGTCAACTAATATTATTCAATACTACATTAGAGCTCTTGCTTGTTGGTATCTTATTGCAATACTAAAATAATCATTTTATTGTAGTTTATTTTTAAAAAAAAGATAATGATTACAGTTTAAAAGGCTTTCCTTATCCGAAACATGACAACTTGTTACTTTATCTTACAATAATTTTTCTAAAGTGAAACATTATATGGGAATATAGTATAGTTTAATAATTACATTAGGAAGGTGTAAAATTACTTTTATTTTTTTAATCCACATCCACCAATGTGAACAAGTTGTAAAGTAATCATAAATAATGTATATTTTTATGTTTAGATGTGTTAATATGTAACGATGATTTGAAAATCTTAAAAGTTTTTACTAACATTAGCACTTATTACTAACATTTATAAATTTTAATAGTTTCTACATTCTTACTAACACAATAATTTGTTTTAGGTGAAGGTATAATGGTTATTTTGGGATGCTCCCTGGTAACCCTTCTTACCGCAATGTCTATGTCAGCTATCAGTACAAATGGTCTAATTAAAGGAGGTACGCTTACATTTTTATTTAAATTAATATGTAGATATGTTTTTTAATTTCTAATTTTTTATTGTTTGATATTCTGATGAGTTGTTTTTATCTTTTATAATCTAACTTTTTTATTCTTATGGGACATTGTCCTTATATATGTATATTTTTTCTTTTTTCCATCATGGTAATCCCATGAAGGGACTGTTTATTAAGATGCACTTAAATAAGCATATTACACGTCATTACATGTGATCTTTTTTTTTTATACTATTTATATTTACAGATTAATTTATAGAATTATACTAAAATGCAACAATATAAGAAACTAAAATATTACAAGTGAACTAAATTAATAATATCTATATTAATATGTTCAAGTAAAATTAGGATTAAATTTGTAATCATAACTTAAAAATTTTAAAAATAAATAAAATAATAGTCAAATTAAACTAGCAATTTAAAATATATAACCGTTTAAATATAAATATGTATAGTATAAACAATTTAAAATAAATAAAATTAATATTGTAAGCACAGCAAGAATTTTTTTTTTTTATACAATTTCAATTACTAAAAAAAAAGTATTAATAAACATAGAAAATTAAGCTTAAAGGTATAAAATACACAAATAGAAGTTACAATTAATAACCTGAAAATTTATGTACCTAGTCAATTGCCCTTCTTATGCCTTAGAGTTTATCAAAATCAATGTCTTTTATAAATGATAGCAAGTCAGTTTTAAATTTAGAGAAAATTAAATGTTCTGTCTCAGGCCAAGTCCCTCTTTTGAGTATTATCTTCTTTATCAATTTAATTTGTTGTCTGTCGTATCGTGAACACTCATAAGTGTAAGTCTGCTACTCTTCATCACATGTGTCTGTTCTTATAATGTTGAACCGTTTCAGATAATGTTTTCTGTTTTCGTGTTCTGTTAAAAATTATGTTAATTTGAAGCCTGAACAGGGTAATTTTACTGTGTTATATATATATAGGTATATACAGTCGACTCTCAATAATTTGAAATTTTTTCCCGGTCCCTTGAAAAATACTCGATAAATTGAAAAAAATCAGTATAAATTGGTCCCCTCGGTAATTTGAAGTTGAAGGAATAGTACCTTCCCCGTCAACATGCAATAATTTGAAGCGTTCGCAGTCTACCTTCAAAAATTAAAGTGAGTCTTTGTCTGTTGTCTCTTTTTCTGTTCTGAAATGATAATGCGATTTGTTTTATTTTGTGTTATTGATAGACTGAAGTCGCTCACTCAACAGAAAATTGCGGACTTCTTTTCAAAATGAACATTTGTGAATAATTGTACAAAAGAGTAATTGTACAAATGCTTCAAATAATAAATCACAAATTTTGATCAAACTCTTGTTTACTTGATTTTATTCCTCCCTCCCTCTTGGTTATTTAAACTCCTGTTATTTTGAACTCTTGGTAATTTGAAATTTTTCTCTGGCCCCTTGAGTTTCAAATTATCGAGAGTCGACTGTATATATACAATATTATATTGGAACTCAATTCTATCTGTTTTTCAGTTTTCAATTTTAATTTAAAAAAAAATATTATTTTCCAGGAGGGACTTATTTTATGATATCGAGGTCTTTAGGTCCTGAGTTTGGGGCCTCAATCGGTCTGATTTTTTCCTTAGCCAATGCTGTTGCGTGTGCCATGTATACCGTCGGCTTTTGTGAATCTCTGCTATCTCTACTGAAAGAGTTTGATTTTTCTCTTGTTGACGGTAGTGTTCAAGATATGAGAATATTTGGATCTATAACAATTATGATATTGCTTGCCATCGTGGTCATTGGAATGGAATGGGAGGCAAAGGTAAAACTAGCTAATGGTATTATTATTTAAATAATAAATATATTCAAACCATTATTATCTCAAACCCAAAATCTGATTGTTGAAAACTTTATTCTTTTTTACTTAATTAAATTAGCTATGTTACTAATAAACTTAACAGATTAATCTTGTCATTATTTTTTTTTATTCCAGGCTCAAATGGTTCTGTTAGTGATATTACTTGCTGCAATAATAGACTTTTTAATTGGCGCTTTAATGGGACCTCAAAATGATGAGTCAAAGGCAAAAGGCTTCGTAGGTTTCAGCCGTAAGAATATTTAAACTATAGTATGATATTTATCCTTTTTTTGAATATTTCTTTATATTTATTACAGTTATTATAATTGTATACCTAATTATCCTTTCAAAGTTTGTTTGAATGAATTATTTATATATTTATGACTTTTGAACAACTTGGAATTATTCGTCATCAACAAAGATAAGAAAATATTGCTCCAACACAGGCAGTCATTCATTTCTTTCTGATGACCATGATTCTTTTTCTATTCTCCTCATATATATCAATTTATTCTATTTATTGGTTGTTTAATCAAATCTTTAAACTAAGATAATTAACTTAGAGATGATAGATAAGTAGGTGACAATAGATCTGTAATATTCGAAAGTGGTATAAGTCCATTTTTTCATATTTGCAATATCTTAAGCTTTCCATTTTAATTACATTAAAGATATGGGCAAATATTTTTATCACTTAGCAATGAGTGATGTTTTAAACCCTATATACCTTTTAAATTCTATTATGTGATAATAATCATTAAAACCATTTAAAAGAAAAAACATTTTTTTTCTATCCATATGACTTATACCACTTTCAAATATTGCTAATATAATACCCATATAGTAATAAAAACTAACTACTATCCCGACTATTATTTTATAGAAGTTTTATTTTACTTATATTGATATAAACAACATCCGATTTTATTAAGTAGCTTTTTGACGAGATACTCTTTCTGTTAGTTACACATTTTTGTTAGATGGAATTTCTGCATCAGACAAATAAACTTTCTGTGACAGAATACTCCTATAACCCAAAGCACTAAACTATTTACCCCTGTATTTATTATTATTATTATTATTTCTAGGAAGGAATCTGTATTTGATTTGAAAACCAAAGTATTTGAATATTGCCTAGAAAATTTTGACAGAAAACAATTTTCTTTAAATAAATTTTAATTTTTATATTATTTAAAAATGCCATATCTAAGATCAATACTTCCTAATTGATAACAAAAACTTGCTATTATAAATAGTAATAAATATGAAAGTAATATATATCTGTGGCAACTGTGCATAGTGGGCTAAGTCGAATGTTGTGAATTTCAAGCTATCTACTTAGAATCGTAAATTTTTTCTCTTTCCTTGTGTCTAACACGCTAAGTGTTCCGTCCATTGCAAGGAAGGATATTCCTTTGTGAACCGTGGGCTGATATTCCAATCTTGAACAATCTTAAAATAAGTTCAGAAAAATTACGATTCTAAGTAGATAGCTTGAAATTCACAAAATTCGACTTAGCCCACTATGCACAGGTGTCACAGATATAACATAATTACTTTATAAAGGAAAATTAATGGATTATAATGCTTTAATATATTATTTTCCTAACAGTTGAAGTTTTCAAGAATAATTTGGGCTCAGATTATAGATATGAGAATGGCGTGAAACAAGATTTCTTCTCTGTATTCTCCATCTTCTTCCCAGCTGCTTCAGGATTCCTCGCTGGCGCTAACATATCTGGAGATCTGAAGGTAAATATTTATAATTTAATGTAAGGAAGAAATAGTTGGGGGTGCAGTCAATAAAAACACCTTAATAAGTATACACTTATTAAGGTGTTTTTATTGACTGCACCCTCAACTATTTCTTCCTTACATTAGAAGTTACAGTCAACCAATTCTTCCCTAACATTTATAATTTAACATTTATCATGATTATTATTACCTTATAAGTACTATTTATTTTGTCATTGTTTTTTCCTAGGATCCCCAAAAGGCCATTCCGAAAGGTACCATTTTGGCTATATTTATTACCAGCTGTTCCTATCTTCTGATGGGAGTATTTACTGGCTCTATGGTTGTGAGAGATGCCAGTGGAAATGTAACTGAGTTAATAAACGGAACTTTTACCAATTGTACTTATGGTAAATGTGATTACGGACTCCAGAATAGTTTCCAGGTACTTTAATTAAGATATTAATATTTTTGTAAAGAACATTAAGTATTTTGTGAAGGGTTATAGATTATTGGTAACATATGGAGGAAGAGGTACTTGTTTATTAGCCAGTCTGCATGGACTATTATCTGCCATGGTTTATAACCTGAACACTGATAATTCTCATATTGATAATACCTACCTTCTTATTCATATTAATGGAAATTGAAATATAAAAAATGTAATAATAAAATGCTAACTTTAGAACCCTCTAGCCACGTTCCTCTTCTTATATAAATGTTTTCCCTATACTTTCAACTAAAACATCTCCATTTCTATCCTTGTCACAATCCATTTGATGACCTTTTTCACATAATTTTTTCTTTTGAATTGTTCCGTACTTCTGGAAGTATTTCACTGCTTCTTCTTTTAAAGATGGCTACTCCCTAGGTGTTATTTTGAATAGGCAATAACAAAAGGGATAAAACAAAAACACAAAATTAAATTTACTAAACAATACAGAATTTAAATAGAAAATAAAAAAATTAACAAGACAAAAGCAGTAAAAGAAAAAATCAGAAAATAATTTTAAAACAAATAACTCAAATAAGGCCAGTGATAAGAAGAGGTTACAGGAGATGAGGAGGTAGGTTTCATGCAGACCAGTTAATGAAAAAGTACCAAGGAAGAATTAAATAGTTTTAACATAAATTTAGGAATAAAAATTTGGATTAAAGTTATTTGTTCATTTGTTTTTATTGGGTTTTGATCAAACTAAAAAACATGAGCCTAACGCAGGTAATGGAACTGGTTGCTGCTTTTGGGCCATTGATATACGCAGGATGTTTTGCCGCTACTTTGTCATCTGCGCTAGCCAGTCTCGTGTCTGCTCCTAAGGTCTTTCAAGCCCTGTGTAAAGATAAACTCTACCCTTATGTATCAGTTTTCGGTAAAGGCTACGGAAACACTGGGGAACCTGTAAGAGGTTATATTCTTACTTTCTTTATTGCTTTGGCTTTTATTTTGGTTGGTAAGTCTTGAACATAATATTTTACTTGTTTAATTATTTATTTTATTTTTTTTAAATTAGATCATTTTCCTTTTCAGGTGATTTGAACGCAATCGCCCCTTTGATATCCAATTTTTTTCTTGCTGCATATGCTCTGATAAATTTTAGTACATTTCATGCATCATTTGCTAAGCCTGTTGGTTGGCGACCTACATTTAAAGTAAATATATCCAACTTTGTAAATTACTATATTAGTTAATGGTCCTAGTTACTCTATTTTTAATTATAACAGCCTTCTTTATATAATCGACTCTTGATTTCTCAAACCTCAATAGCCCAATTATTGAAAAAAACAATTTTTTTTTTTTATTCCTAGAGAAAGCCTAGTATTGTGGAGAAAAAAAGAGAATAATTCAACATAATTACATGAGAAATTTTGTTTCAACAACAAGGCGTAAAAAATGAACAAGATGTTCACTCTAATTATTAAAATACTACTATCTCTAGTTGCCATTTGCCATTAATTTAATTTCATTGTCCAGTGTTTGTTTTTTTATATCAAAACTATTTTGTTTTAAATTATTTTTTACATTGCTATAAACTCATCAGTTTACTCCATTAGTGTAGGAAATACATTAAACTAATGAAAGCTGTAAATTAAGGTAACAGGAGACAAACAAATCTAATTATTATTTTTAAAAACTATGTAAGTTGTCTCAGACTATATTTGGACAAAAGACTTACATGGAACATGCATAAAAAAATAAAAAGACAAGAACTGACAAAGCACTACAAACAACTATCACATCTTCTGGACTACAGATCTTCTCCTAACTTACGAAATAAATAACTAATCTAAAGCATTATACTAAGACCTACTTGGACATATGGGGTAGAACTTAAGAGGTTAAGCAATATTCGTGCTTATACAAAAGATAGAAAATTACAGGAAAAATTGTTAATGCACCTTGTTTAATTTCGAACCACACTATACACAACAATTCCTACTGTTTGTTTGTTGGTGTTTAAAGGTGCAAAACCCTTAGGTCAAAAACGCCTGCGGTTTTTCCATAATCAATCAAATTGGATGATGGAAAAAATCAAATACAATTCTTGATTTTGTTATATTGCGAACAATAGTCAATGTGTTTTCAAAAACTGAAACACCAACGAGACAGCAGCCTCGTTGTCACCAAGTGCCTTCGCTAAATCTGGGACTAGTTCTAATTTATTTATTGTTGACCGGTAATATATACATTCCTCAAGAATGTGTCTAACTGTAAGGTTGGCGTTGCAATGTTGGCATAAAGGAGATTGCATTTTTGTAATGATACGTAGATGAGTGAGCCGAGTGTGGCCCAGTCTCAAGCGAGCCAGGACAACTTCCTCTCTACGGCTGTTCCTGAAAGAGGTAGACCTACTGTAAAATCATATATTCACACCAAATACACATTACACACATCAACACATCACCAAAATCCTTTCGTTCTTTTTTATCCTACTCCCTGTTACCTGTACTTCTTAGGTGAAGATTAAAAAGACAATGGCCTAGAGACCTGTTCAGAAAACATTAATTAGTCCAAAAATGTCATATTTCTGCACATTGAGGAGAAAAAAAATGTGTTGAGATCGAATTTGTTGATACTGGGCAAATTTAATATAAAAGAATAATAAATTAATATTTATTTTTAAAAAATCAAAAAAAGAGTTCAAAAGCTATTTTAAAAACTCAAACTATTTTTGAATCATGTGGAAGAAAGTGGTCCGGGTAGAGGTAAATGAATTTCTCTTAGAATTGGAGAAAAGTTTATTAAGTAGCCAACGTTTCGACCTACTTTGTAGGTCTTCTTCAGGGCTGTGGGGGGGGGGGGGCTTGATAGGTCCTACACAAGCTTAATTCACATGAATATATATATTTTTGAATCAGTTTGAGTTACTAAAACTTGGCTTTTTATATAAATGCAAGAAAATATTTATAAAACTATATGTATGTATAGCTTAAATGTATATACACACTTACTGTAATAATAAATTCATTATTTTCCATGCAGTATTACAACATGTGGCTTAGCCTCCTGGGAGCTGTAATATGCACAGGTATCATGTTCCTCATCAGCTGGTGGACAGCTCTACTAACTCTATGTTGTGTCCTCGCTCTTTATTTAATCGTCAATTATAGAAAGCCAGGTGATAATTTATATTAATCCTCTTTAGTACATGTATCTTTTATCTAAGAACATAATGTATCATAAATAATCATGTAATAATGTTCTTTTATATTTATACTACTATATTTTACAGATGTGAATTGGGGGTCAAGTACTCAGGCTCAAACTTACAAAAATGCTCTGCTGTCCGTACATCAACTCAATCGTGTCGATGACCATGTAAAGAATTACTGCCCTCAAATTCTTGTTCTATCTGGATCTCCAAATAGTCGACCACCGTTAGTTGATTTTGCTTACCTCATTACTAAAAATATCTCCCTGCTTATCTGTGGAAACATTTCAGAGGTAAGTTTGGTATTAGAGTGTAATATTGTAATATTTAGTCCTTTAATTATATATTAAAGAGTAATTATTTCCTCTTTTATGAAAAAAATTATAAATTTTCTTTTAGTAATTTGCTTCAGTCCCAAAAAAATAATCCTTGTATGTATTATGTTCTAAGTTTTACTATGGCTTCCACCATATATTTATTCTAAAAAATAAATAAATCATTTAATCACAATCATTAAAATATTTAAGCAATAAACTATTTTTCTGAATCAATTGCAATAGACAGGCTGTGATGCATTGATGTAATAGCTTTTGAATTTTCTGTTCATTGCTATACATTATACATTATATATTATATCAATTCAGAAGCTGAAATTCTAACCCAAGGTTTGTTTGTTTCATTTAATGTCACTTTATACTGCAATGGCTAATTGGAACATGTACAGTGAGAGTTCTAAATTTTGCCTATCCAGGTATAAGGGATCTTTAACGACTACCTGGCATCACACTAAATCGGGACATCTATTAGGACATTAATCCTAAACGATCACCCCATCACATTCAGCTCCTCTGTGAAAAACCTAGGCCTTACTATTGATCAAAACCTTTCCTGGAAACCCCACATCGCCCAAATATCCTGACAGTCAACTAGTTCCCTAAAGTTATTCCATCGTTCTCGACATCTCCTTACACCATCCCGTAAGCCCCTCGTATCACCTCTCATCTTCCCCCACTTTGACGCCTGTAGCGTGGTGTACAGAGACCTTTCTAAAATGCTTGAAGACAGATTAATGAATTGTTCTCTAAGATTTGTCCTTGGTACTCCGAGGTGATTGCACGTTTTCCACCTTTATATTTAAATTGGTTCTTCCCTCCCTTCCGAAGACAATATTTCCTAGGTTCATTCTTATACCAATCCATTAACTCTCAACACCCTTCATACATCTACAGTTTCCTTGAATTCAAATCCTCAGTCCAGCACCATAAAACAAGATCTAGCCTTTCTGATTTCTATATTCGTTCCCAACCAGAACCAAAGCATTGGAACGTTCCTTCCTCGCCCGTTCCATCAGTGTGGAACTCAATCCCTCCTAACATTGGTCATGCTCCCTCACTATCGTCATTGTAATCCTTGCTTTTCCAACATCTCCTGGCTTCCCAAAAAGGTGCTGTCTAAACAGGTTAGTCATTTGCCTAGAATGAAATGTATTGAATAATTGTGTTATTTCGGTGTTTTAATTTTGTTTTAAGAAAAAGTAAGGAAAGTATTACTTGCTAGTTCATGCATTTAATAATTGTTATTGATTTATCTATTATTTTAATTGTCAGGATTATATTTTTAATTTACTTTCAAAAGAAGATGGCCATGTGACCTTCCAAGTTGAATTTGTTATTTAATTACTACTTCTGGGTAGTTTCTCTATTTGTCTTTATCCATGCCTTTACGTATCATGCCTGCTATTTACTTGTTATATTACAGTTATAAATTTCAATGAACAAATTAAAAAAAAAATTTACTAACATGATTCTTATCTAGAAAGCTGTGCCTCAGAGGACTAGAAACTTACTGATGTTCAAAGCTCAGAACTGGCTGACTTGTCATAAAATCAAAGCATTTTTCACCAGCGTTGATGACACAACTTTTGAAGTTGGCGCTCAGTCTCTAATGCAGACCTCAGGCTTGGGAAAACTCAGACCGAATATTCTGATGATGGGTTATAAATCTGATTGGCAAACCTGTAAAAAGGAGGATCTTTCATTGTACTTTAACGTAATGCAGTAGGTATCATATCAACAGCTGTGTAATATATCTTTATCTTTATGTAATTGCTGATGTTTGATTTATTTTATCTTAGTTTTTAGGTTTAATAATTTCTGCATCTTATTATTTGTAAAATAATGATTGGTTATGTTATTTTTTCTTAACAACTTAAAATATTTTTAATTGAGGAAAAACAATATTTTAATTAATTACTTCTTCCAGCAAAGCGTTAGATTTGTATTTGTCTTTGGCCATTCTTCGTTTGCAAGAGGGCTTAGATTATTCTGATGTTTTGAAAGATTCAGAAGTGGTCAATTTAACTTCAGATAACAACGGACCTACAAAATCCAAGGAGAAAGAACAAGTAATGACTAGAAATGTATCCTATTCTCAAATTTCGCAAGGTATATAAGACAGAAACTTTATGTAATCTCGTTAATTTAATTTTCTCTAATTACTTATTCTTTCAGCTAGCAGTACTAGTGACTTATCAGTCCCTACGACTCCTATCCCAAATAGGTCTAGTGTTAATAATAACCCGAATGTCGGAAATGATACTCCAGTCGCTAAATCTACGCCGAAAGAGGATAAAGAATATCATTTCTCAAGAGCTAATTTATACAAGTAAGATATGTTAATTAAGTGAATTAATATATTGTGTTAAATAATTATGAAACGACTATATTTTAATATTCGGTTGAAATTAATTTTTTTTTTAAATCAACATTATTATTAAATTTTTTTAAACGTAAAGATCTGATTTTTATTTTTGTATTTTGTAGTCATTTGAAAACTTATAGTCATGATAATTACTTAGGTTATTTTAATGAAAGTTATAAATGTATGAGATTTTTATATCAAATTATGCAGCATCTCTCATTACCTAATTTATAATAGATATATAATATATTTTTTGCGATTTCTATGAATCTTTTCAATGTAAGTTTAACTTATTTCAGAAATTCCGGAGGAGTCGAATTACCTAAAGAAGTTCTCAATAATTTGACCCAATTTCGAAAGAAACAGAAAAAAGGAATTATTGATGTCTGGTGGTTGTACGATGATGGAGGTAACTGATGACTTCTTTAAATTTATCAACATTTATTTATTAATATAATATATTATAAAGAAAAGAAAATGGTCCTGGTGGAGTTCAAATAAATTATTCTTTAAACAATTGTTCACTATTTAAGTAATTAATTATTGAACCTCTACCCAGACCATTTTTTTCCATATTTACACAGCCAGCTTATAATTATTATAGATATTTTGATATAAGGAGCTGGTTTCTAGATTGACAAAGACGGCAGTTTAGAAATCATTTGGTCCTCAAAATCCTTTGAGGTTTTATCTATAGCGGAAAGAATATTTCAATAATGAATACTTATGTCAATTGATGGAATCACTTATTGAATAAGAAATAAATATAACAATAAAAGAATAAATATACTATAATTCATTTAACTTACTTTATACATAATAATTGAGGCATTGGCATGGAAAAAATAGTAAAAAAAAAAATTCAGTTTTTTTCAAAGAAAAGGTAGTAACTAATCCCATCAATAGGAAAGAAAGAGGAGTATGTCAAAATCGGGAGCGCTTTATTTTCTATTAACGGAGGTGGTTACTATTTTCCAATGAAACCTTTTATTTTTAGTTGTCATAACAGTTTTTTGCTTCAATTGTAAAATTACCTCTTCATGACTTACTACCTTCTTCATGTCAAGACCTCAATTAATTTTAACCTTTAGTGCACTATTGTATTTCATAAATACAGATCAAAGTACATTAAACAATTTCACAAATGTTAATTAAGAACTTTAATTTTGAATGACTATATTTGATACATTTGGTTACAAATTGTTGTATTATCTTTTTTCCAAACCTTATTTCAGGTTTAACATTACTTCTACCATATATAATAAGCACTAGAAGGGCTTGGGCAGATTGCAAGCTTCGAGTATTCACTCTCGCTAACAAAAAAGATGATCTTCTTTATGAGCAAAGAAGGTGAACATTGCACATACCTTTTAAGAGTAGAAATTATTTTAGTGAAATAATAATTTCCATATTTTTTTACCATTTATTTAATTTTTAATTATAAATTTTCCTAATATCCTATTCTATTATTAATATTATTTCATTTTTTTACAGTATGGCAAGTTTGCTCTCAAAATTTCGAATAGATTACTCAGATTTGAAAGTGATTCCCGATATAACAAGGAAACCTCAAGATACGACAGTTTCGTATTTTAAATCAATTATTCAGCCTCTTTTCGATAAAAATGGCGGAGATGGAGGTATCATTATTTTAATCTTCTTTTAATGCTACTTAGGCTCCTTAGAAGTCTTTATCTTACCAATAAAACTTTAATAGCAATAATGGAAGGTTAACCTTTTTCACCCAGAAGCAGACCAAACCCTTTTCTTCCAAATGTATAATTATTCAAATCACTTGAACTGACATTGTTTTATTTTATATTTTTCTGTTTATTGAAATAACAAAAAAAAAATTAGTTCAAATTTTTCTTCTAGACTGACCTTATACATAGGAGGAAGAAAATGGTCCGGGTTTAAAGGAAATTTAGAGTCAACAAATTTAGAGTCAACAAGTTTAGTGTCAACAAATTTAGTGTCAACTCCTGTCCATCACTAGCCCTGAAGAATACCTGCAATGTGGGTCCAAACGTTGGCTTTCCAATAAACAGTTCTGTCTAAGAGAGTTTTTTTGGCCTCCACCCGGACCATTTTCTTCTTTAAATTTGTCTTCCTAATAAATTCAAAGTTTTATAATTTCCGCCTTATGTTTAAAATAAGATATTACGCAGTGATCACTGAAAACTTTCTTATTTAATATTATTTTTTCAGCAGTCACAGAATCTGAATTGGAAGTAGTGCAAGACAAGACAAACAGGCATCTGAGGTTAAGAGAACTCTTGCTTGAAAACTCTTTAAATTCCAATTTAATTGTCATGTAAGAAAAATAACTTTTTTAATTTTATACAAACACATATACATCCATCTGCAGCCCCAATGAATGAGTGGTTAAGTCAAATGTTGTCGGAAATGAGTTAATTGTATTGATGGGAGTAGAATAGTGTTATTCTTATAGTGTGCTAGCTTTTGCTCGCGGCTTCGCTCACGTGGAATTTGGTCTGCCACTTAAAGTTCGTAAATATTAAATGAATAATTTAATTTTTTTTTTAAACTTTAAGTTACTCGTACATCCAAAATTTCAGATGTGTAACTTCAAAACTGACAGATTCTATACAATCTTTGAACCCCTATTATATTAAAAGGGAAACCCTTGGGGGTGGAATTATCTAAATTTCTTTCTTATATAATACAAAGAACCTATCTGCAAATTTCAAGATGCTAAGTTCCTGATTTGCCTTTAATTATGTATTATAATGGATTCTCCACAGAACATAAAAAATTGTCTGGGGGCATGTGCCCCCGTGGACTCCCTAAATCTGCACTTGCTGTAGCCTATGTGTTATTAGGATGTATTCTATATTACTCAATATGTTTGATCCAAATTCTTTCATTAGTTTTTGCGTGAATGAGTAACAAGCATACAAACTTTCGCATTTATAATATTAATAGGATTAGTAGGATATCAAAACAAATAGTTTCACTCATGTTCTTTCTGTTTTTTAAACAACTATTATCATGTGATTTGCCTTCAAATATGTACTATAATTCTCCAGAGTATTTAAAAATCTGTCTGGGGGGCACATGTCCCCGTGCGTCCCCCTCTTATACCCTCACTTGCTATAGCCTATGTGTTATTCTTATGTATAATAACCTATATTAATGTAAAGTTTCATCCAAATCCGTTCAGTAGTTTATGCGTGAAAGAGAGACAAACATACAAACTTTGACATTTATAATATTAGTAAGATAAGTGGCTAAGTCAGGCATTGATTTGAAATGAAGTTATCTTGTATATTGTAACTACATTCTAAAGCAAAAACTACGAGAATGACACGATTCCGCTTCCCTCAATACAGTTAACTTGTACTCGACAAAATTCAACTTAACCACTTATTCATTGGGACTGCAGATATATTTTGTTTTACTTATTTATTTCCCCCTCTCCTTCATTAATTAAAATAAATCTCCAATCAGTTTTTGTTTAATACTCCATGACTTCATTGGTTTATGCCTAACTGAAGTGATGTTATGTATTTTCTCTTGTAGGACTCTTCCGATGCCCAGGAAGAACATCGTAAGTGCGTCACTGTACATGGCATGGTTAGAAGTACTGACGAAAGACATGCCACCATTTCTATTAGTTCGGGGGAATCAGCAATCAGTTCTCACATTTTATTCATAATGACAATAGTCTAAATCACGTGAGTAAATAAAATTGTTTAAATTAGTTAAGATATATAATTAACCTCGTTTTTAAGTAATTATATTAGATAAAATAAAATATTTAAACAAATATAAACTTTAATTTACAGCAGAATCTTCTTGTAACACGCCTCAGGGGAAATAAAACCAGCTACTTGCATTTTAGAGATACCAGTGAGAGAGTTAATCCAGAATCCTATATATATATCAATATCCTCTAAGCTGTCTTCTTCTTCAGTTAGTCTTCCTACAGAGACATGATAGCTTTACATTTCATCAGTAAGAACATTGTATGAAGCATTCCATTTGAATTTACCTTTGTTCATATAATTGAACAAAATTTGATATTTTTACATTTAAACTATAATTATTTATTCCGTTACTCTTTTATTTTACAACATTGTGTAGATATGAAAAATTATAACAAGTCTTTGACTAGACAATATAATCAAACTTAGGAGCATATGATAAAGCTTCACTCCACTGTATTGACCCTACAATGTCAAACTGTCAAACATGAAAAACTGAGATTCATTTAAAGGCAAACTCGATGATGAGTCTTGGATTGCTATTTCTCAGGTTTTGATTTCTACTGACTTAAGAGTCAAGAATTTGACTCCACAATTCATATCTTGCCAAGAGCATTATTAATAGATATGATAATCACATTCGATGATTTGGCATTGTATTCGATGATATTGCATTGTCATGTTTAATTTAATTATAATTAACAGCTTACTACTTAAAAAATAAGCACCATTTAACTTATTACTGCTCACATTGACAAGAACTGTTAAAATACATAAAACAAATGTAATTTATGTGAGATTCTTTTTATTAAAAAAATATTGAAAGGCTATGAAATTGTTTTAACCCATAACTAACTTTACTTTATATTTAGACTTTATCTACTTCTTAAAACAAATTTTACTAATTCAAAAAGATTAATATTTTAAGTTAAATATTAAATCAAGACCTTAACAATAAAAATTATATGAAGAATCGATGTAAAGGCAACAAGAGCAAGGACAAGTATGTTGCACGATAAGAGGTTACAAGTCCTCTTTCAACATTATTTCAGTTGATTGAAAAATTTAATCTAATATACCATCTTAATTTTTTTCTCTACTCTTCTGATTTTATTATAAACTTAATATTATTATTATAAAGAATAATTTAATTTATAAAGAAAGAAAAAAAAAGATAAATATGCTATTTATTGCTTTGCTTCATTCATTTAACACAACTTTACACTGCTATGGCTAATCGGACGATGTTACAGTGGGAGTTCGAAATTTTGCATCTCCAGATATAATTAGGATAGGGATCTTTAACGAGTGCCTGATGCCATACATGCTTGCAATCCCCATTTGAATTCCCCTCTAAAGGACAGCATGACAAGTGGTTATTTTATTTAAACCCTTTATTTTAATTCTTATCTAATATACTGGACTCAATTTCTATGTAAATTTCATCTTCGAAAAAAACCAGCTTCCAGTCAATTTATTTTATTCTTTCATAAACAAGACGTTTCGGCAAATTTAATGCCATTTTCAATATTAAAATACATCAACATACAAAAATTAACTTTAAAAAAAGTTATAAGTCAAAATTCTCATATAAAGAAATATTTAAAAATTATTTTTTTTCCTCATTTTCCTGGGAATTCACTATCCTCCCATGGTCAATTGTCCACTACTTACTACTAGTAGTAATTTTTAAATATTTCTTTATAAGAGAATTTTGACTTATAACTTTTTTTAAAGTTAATTTTTGTATGTTGATGTATTTTAATATTGAAAATGGCATTAAATTTGCCAGAACGTCTTGTTTATGAAAGAATAAAATAAATTGACTGGAAGCTGGTTTTTTTCGAAGATGAAATTTACATTAAACCCTTTAAAAAATCCCTAGGCCACCTGATTAGACTATTTAGTGGTCAAAAGATTTTTAAAAGTAGATTATCCAAATAACACCAGTATAACAAACCAACTGCTCTCCGGCTGTTCCTATGAGATAATGAAAAAAATAAGAATCTTTTTTTGAGGTAGCGATATTATAATAAAGAATAACTATGTTCATAAAGAAAGAAAAACATAATCAAAATATTGTTTATTAGATAAATCAATATATTTTTTTATATAAATTTATAATATATTTTTGTATATAAATTTTATTATCATGAGTAGCACCAATAGATTTCAATAACTAAAGATAATAAGACACTAGTTGGTGAAAAGCATGATGTTTTACTAATACAGGATGCAGTCATGGATAAGCAGGCTTTTTACGCATTATAAAAATTAAGCTAATATGACTATATAAACATAGAAAAGCGAATATTTAAAATTGATTCACAAGTTAGCTCAAGTAAAACATAAATCCTCTATTAAGTATCTAATGTTTCCAGCGACGTTTAAATCAGTGGTTCCCAATCTTTTTTGTACCACACCTCCCCCTATTCAAAAGATAGCATCCCACAAATGCATAGGAAAAAATAAACATTAAGTATTACATTAAAATCAAAGCATCTAGTTTTACTATCACAAGATACAACATTATAAGTTTCAATTTAAGATAAAGAAGTACTAGTAAGTGAAAAATAACGAAAACTAAGAATTTTTTTATTTTTAATTGGTCTCACGACCCCCAGAGGGCAGCCCCCCAGCTTAGGAGCCACTGCTTTAAATAGATATCATGATCAAATTTTTGACAACAAACACTTATAAAATATATAAAACTTAATATTAATTAATAATTAATATTGTTTAAGACAATAAAAACATCATTTACGTAACTTTATAAAAATTGAAAAAAAAAATTTTTTATTACAGTGTTAAGTACAAAACTGTATTCGAGCAGATTCCCAATCCATTTTTTTTTTTTAAGGTAAGTCATATTAATCTATGAAAATCAACTTGGTAACTTAATTTTCTAAAATGTTAAGTTTCAGAAAAAGTTTTAACTTTTTGGAAGCAAAAAAAAATAACATATTTTTATTCAAAGTTTTAACTATCAAGAAAATCTGTTAGAAAAATAACTATACATTTAGAGTATTAAAACAGAACTGATAATACGACCAGGGCGAACTTACAAACCTCAAGTTTGATGACTTAGGAGATTATTTAAATGAAGATAATTCTGAATTTATTTATTATAAATGGAAAGATCAAATTATTTGTGCGATTTGAGCAAAAGAAAAAATTAGATTATTGATCTTAGATCTTCAGCTTCTTTACATTTTTGTTGCTGAGATAAAAAGAAATGACCTCGGTCCACATTTAGACATACTGGTGGGGAGGAAAAGAGAATATAAAAACATTTTTTTTCTTAAATAAAGATAAAATAGTTAAAGCAATATCAATACTTAGCCAGCTGGGCTTTTAAGGTGTTAAAAACAATAGATAAAAAATTCTATTTGAACTAAATAAAAAAAAAGATTAAACTAGACTTAACCTGAGAGTGAAACAATTGAAAGAGGGACAGCTTAAGAGTCAAGATCCTCGAGAAGTGGAGCTGATGGCTCAGGAAGAAATCGCAATGATGGATAAAGTGCAAGAGGTTCATTTGGATCGGCTGCCGGTTGCAAGACGCCATTCACTTGGTAAATCGGCACCGTTCCCAAAGTAATTGGAATCGTTAAAGACAAGTTCGTATGAGCCCCTGTTGCACATACCTCCACCTAAAATAATAATAAAAAAAAATTGCTTAACCAAGAAATCGTAATTAATAAAGTAATTTATAATGTAAGTAAGCAATAAAATGTAATAAATAAACAAATTATATATATTTATGAAGATACATTAATGAATCCTAAGTTAAGACCCTTATCCGCTCTGAGCTTACCAACGGATCCAAAGCTTGGACTATCACAAAGTAGGAAAATAAAAAGCATCAAATTTTCGAAAGAAAAGAACTCCAAGTACAATAAATTAAAACATTGGAAAGTCTTACTTCATGTTCTTAAATAGAATTTTTAAAACAGCATATAAAATACTGTTAACCAAAATAAATTACCACTGATATTTTATAATTACCTCCAAAAAGTAATCTACTTTGATAATGGAGCAAGCATCAAAATTAAGATAAGACTTCTCTGGAATTTCTATGTTCTGAGTCCAACATTTATATCCATTTGGCGGTACTCCATCAAGCTCAACTTTAACCAGATCATCTCTCTCAATTTTTTCCTTTCTGCGTGGGAACTTGGATATCCACTTCAATTCCTTTAAATAAAATAACATGTAAAATATTTTAATTTATTAAAAATACAATTTTAACAATTACATTTAAATAAAGCTAATTTTGATATAATCTGCCATGTAATTTTATTATCCTGTTAATAATAAGATTGTTTGACTGCCACACAGAAGATAAGAAAAAAGTAATGAAGATATATCTAAAGAAAAGTTTAGCTGAAAGGGTTTTATCGTAAAGATTAAAGTTAAGAAATGCCATGGTAACCAGTTTCTCGTGGAAGGTATAGTCCAGTGCATGAACATAAAACTGAAACAGAATTTGTGTAATATTTTTTGCTCATATCAATACAAAAAAAAAATCGTACACTTTAAAAATTCAGCAATTGAATGAGCTAGATTTACAGAAAAACAGTTCGACTTAGAACTTCCTCCAAATTAAAATAAACTTTTATGTATTACATATAATACCTCTGGTTAAAGATAAGATAATAATATGTAATAATAATAATATAATACAGAATAATGCTAAACTAATTAAAGCGGACTTATTGTCATTTATCTCTCAGGTACAGATATTACAAAATTAATAAATATGAAAAACACCTTTTTCAATTTACACTTGACCGCTGATATACTGACATTAGTCCTATTATCAACTTCGATAGAAGCAACTATTGCTTGCAATGGAGTATAACCGCTAAATGGAATAGTCGCTGTCAATGTCAGTGGTCCTGATTTCCAAGCTAAAATGCCAAATGTCTTATCTGCTTCTTTCTTAATAGGTTCCTAGAAAATTAAAAAATTGACATAAATTGTACAATTAAATAATACATGATATATAAAAAAAAATGAATGGGGAAAATAAAATAAAATATACATAAGCTGTGAAATCAATACATATGGTTAACAAATAAGGGTGTGAACAAGTCACAAACAATTTATGATGTAAATCATAATCATAATTATAGGCGTTCAGGGCCATATTGGAATTTCAAAAATTTGAGTTCAAAAGCGGATAATTCCAAAAAGAAAAATTGCTTTTTTACATTTTTCGCTCGTAAAGTCAAGGAATGCTTTATGCTCCCAAAACGTCAGGTTCAGAACCGGACAAAAAACATGAGAAATAAAGCAGCCAAGGGTCGTGATTGATAAAATTCCTTGACTAAACTAGCAAAAAATGTGAAAAAGTCAATTTACGGGATTTCGGAGATATCCACTTGTGTTCCTAAATGCTTCATATATTAGATGCTATGGAATTTCTTTACTAACATTGTTTAGTTTTTAATTCATATTCATGCACACTAGCGTAGATCTGAGAAACAGCTTGTTTCTTTCTTATAATCATATTAAACTTTATCTTCCTAAATAATACTAATTATTAAGAAGAAGATGGACAGCGAGACAGTTAGGAATAAAATGAGAAATAGTAGGAACTGTAAAAAACTTCCTCCTCCTTTTGGTGTTATCCTCGTTTAAGATTATCCTTTACTGCACTATTGACAATAATAGCATACAATAATCTTAATAATAATAACAAATAATCTTCTTGATTTACAATAATATCAGCAATTCATACATTCAATTATTACTATTATTGTTTACTATGACTTACTTTAACTTGTGGGAGGAGATTCAAATCAACTGGTGTAACTACATATAAAGACAAAGTTGTTTTTTCATCAATTTTCCATGGTCTATCAAGAATTGCTTTTATAGCATATTTAACACGACCATGGTTACCATCATATGAAGTTGGCAATCCAGGAGGCAGTACTGAAGAGAATGGATAAATATTTTCACCAGCAGGTATTTCCACTTCATCTAAATTAAATAGGTACAATCAATTTGCGCATCTTTTTAACTTTTAATAGCCCATAATCAAATATGAAAGCCAAGCTAATACTTCTAGTTTTTCTTTGAGTTTACAGCTATACGATTTTACACATAAAACATAATTATTGGTAGTTTTAGTAAAAAAATACTTAAGAAAGATTTCCGTAATGCTAAGTGCTACTAAATTAAAAAACAGTTCTCTTTTGATCCACAGAGGAATGAGAAAATATCAAACAAATTTATTGAATAAAAAATTAAATAAAACATTGAATAAAAATGAAAGCTATAAAGAAATTACACTGAAGATATAAAAATTAAATATTGTGAACAACGGATTAAATTATAAAATAATCTATTAAAAATTAAAAAATAACAAGCATGATGGATAAATTGAAATATGTGAAGTTAGTAAAAAATGAGAACTAAAAATACATGAGAAATTGATAAGTAACATAGTTTTTCTAATGACTTTTTCAAATGTTGTTATCTTGGTTATTCTAACATTATTCTTGGAGAGTAGGTGTCAAATGATTTCCATGATAGCTGGAAATAACTTACTTTTGAAAAATGGGAACAGATAATTCATTTACAGTATCGGTACCAGTTCCGCAGGATATCGCTTAAAGTTTAATCTCAACATATTTCAACTTTTCATTCGTTTCCTTTATAATATTCTCCAAAAACACAAATAATATTGAGTTTTAGAAAGAGAAAAAAAAAAGTGTAATTGTGGCAAATGTGTATATTTCATTTATGTGTATATTCATCATGAAATGAACGTAACGTTCCAACAAATATCATCTAAACTTCAAAATGTTAGTAATAAAACGTTTATTTCTTGATGAAATGATCACTGAAGTGAACACATTTCCCATAATTAAATTCTCTTTTACATGCTAAAACTCATGATAATTTGCAGTTTTGGAAAATATTAAAAATGAAACAAATGAAGAGTTAAAACTTGTGACTCAACTCGAAGCACAATCTGAGGAACTGTTAACTCAATATCTTAACAATATTATATTAAAATTTATTTTGGATCTTATTCTGTAAATTGTTAGGAACCACTTAATTCTGTGGGAAAATATTTAATACTTACCTTCCTCACTTCCTACTAAATAGTATTTAATAGAAAAATATTCTTCTTCACCATGATATCTAACTCTATCATTCCCATGGTGTTTTCTTACTAATTCAGTTTTATGCCAAGATACTTTAGCTTTTCCATAGAATTTTATCCTTAAACCTATTTCACAAAATATGAAAGCTCATCAATAATGAGTCACAACACCTTCAAAACTAGTAATACATTAAGTAAATAAACCATACTACCTCTTACTTTTTTCGGTTTTTCTAAAACTAGGATGATTCTGCCAGTGACATTTGATCCAGCATAATAGGAATTGGTGGGACTATCCAAAACTATTTGAAAGGATTTGAAGCCCATTTTGATTGCGTGCAAACTGACTGTTTGGTCAGGTTTCCCTCTGATTAAAAATCAACTTTATCATGTTCTTGACATCCCACCCTTGAGCTGTCAACAAAAGCCGGCCTTGAAACAATAACAAACAGCTCCAAGTAACTGATAATATGAGATAATGTAACTAGAAAAAATAAACACGTTCCAAAATATAACGTAACGTGTCTAACACGTTACTGAACAATGTTTCATAATATATTACTTATTCATTATTACTTATTAAAAGTATTACTTCATAAAAGTGTAATAAATTACGAGGGCAACTGTTTAATCGTTTCATTTTTTATATTTTCTAAAAATACAAGTTAGGGCCGACGCACATGGATCGATCGAAGACGCGTCGAGAGGTTCGCGCGTCGTGCTCGTCATGTACGAACCCTGCGGCAAAAGCGATTGCCCTCCGCACACAAGTCGATTCAGTTTATTCGCATCTTCCAACCAGGAACGTACTCAGTGCATTCGTTGACCTTTTTTTTTTAAATATCAATCAAAATGGCTATTTCGATCTGTGAATGTTTGTATATTTCTAATCAGCATTAATAATATACGATATTTTTGCATTTTTAGTTTAATTTGTATTAACTTACTATGAGCAGTTCAAGTTCAAGTGATGAGGAGGACATTGTAATGTTTTTGTGGTACCGGCAAATGAAAAGGAATAAACGAAGATTATGGGTGCATCCTTATATTGAACGCAATTTTCATAAACGGTTATTCGTTGGTGCAAGAGAACTGCAACAAAGTGACGCTAAATTTGTAGCATTTTATAGTATAATATTCATTTCCGTTGCTACCTGGTTCCAGGCTTTCTCTGTCGCACCCCTCTTGGAATATTCCTTCAATGTGTAGTTGTACAATTGAGGGTATTTCTCCACTTCTCCAACGAATTTGACATTAAACACCTAGAGACAGAAATTTAATGTTTTCAGAATTTTTACAAACAATATACACTGCCGTTCAAAAATGTGGGACCACCTCAGTTTTCAACTAACATTTTTATTTTAGAATATTTACAATATAAAATTTTAAAAAAAGTAAAAAAAAAAAAACTAAAATTATATTTGAACTTAAATTTTAAGTCAATCATAATAATCAACCAGTGTCACCTCATCAACAGCACAATGGAAATATAATATTTGCAAAGAAAAAATAATTATTCAATGTCAAATTTTCCTGCCGTTGCCACCTCGATTTTATTTTTCTGACTTATTTTATATTTTATTATATTAAATTATTCCTTCATGTTTATCTTTGTATATAATTACGAAAACATAAACATAAACCAATAAAATATAAAACTTCAGAAATAAATCACGGTGGCAACGGCAGGAAAATTGTTTTTCTTTGCAAAAAAATATTAGAGGTAACACAGGTTAAATTTAAAAAAAAATTAATTTAACACAAAAACAAAGCAAGCAAATAAAAATTACCTTCATGACGAAGAAACGTGCGTTTCGCTCGATATTTCCCGTTCCAAACCAATCGCAAGAGACGAGAATTGCACAAGGATCCTTGCGGCTCTAGACGACCAGTGAACGACCCGTCTGCGGAGCCCTATGCCACAAAGTTTTATTTTAAAGTTACTGTGATGTATGCTTGTGTATTGTTATTAACTATTTCACGATAGATTAAATTAATTGGGCATATTAATCATATAATCTGCTTATGTGAGAACATCAAAAGACTATTGAAAAGGATCAGGGTTAGAGATCTTTTATATTTTGCGTAATTTTGTAGATTAAGGAGGATCAAATCCCTTCAATTTCATGGGAGGGGCGCCGCTGGTAAATGCTTTTCTAGCAATTCGTTTATTTATAATTATTATTTTAATTTATTATTATTTTTAAATATTTTCTTACCCTACTCTCTGCTGATTGTTATTATTGATGAACAAATACAAATGTATAAAGTTAATTGGTCCTTCATCATATGGCATAATGAATAAGCGCCAGGTATGGACACACTGTTTGTTGGTACTCCCTAAAAGCAGTCCTGCTTCCTGATTGTAAAATTGAAAGAAATTTACTGTTTATTTTATTAAAACTTCCGAAGTTAGTAATATCTTATTTAGTTATGTATAGTTTAATATCTTATGTATATTGTACATACATAATTGTAGAAAACTAATTATCTAGAAACTCCAGCTATTTCTAATGACTGAGAAACTCTCATAAGGGCACTGTTGATATTGTTATTATGTTTTGTCCTATTTGCAGCCCTGGTGATGTCCTAAAAATTCAGCCGAAACGTTGGCACAAATAAAATAAGATATACTTATTTGTGTAAAATTTAGTTACTGAACCCCGACCATATTCAACATTTCGTGTTAACATATATGTGTGTGTATATTTATTTATTGGTAATATGAATATACTCGGAAATAAGTTTGAACATGTTGAGAAATACGAGTGCTTAGGGTCTCTTAGATGACTAGAAAAGATGAAATCGGAGAATAAATAAACAAAGGGAATAAAATTAATCTGTTTATCAAAGCTTTAGAAACTGTCAAATATATTTCCTAGGAATATATTTTTATCTTACTTAATTCTTCACGCTCCCAATATTTCATAAAACAAATTTTCAATTTTTGAGTTCCTATCTCCCAGGTGGGAATATAGTAGTAAGGAATAGCTTGGTTCATAATGAATGAAAAACATGATAAAAATATTTTTTATTAGATAAATTAACATATTTTTAATTTAAATTTGATTATCTTATGTTAGTAGCACCAATAGATTTCAATAAATAAATATAAAAGACTAGTTAGTAAAAAAACATAACGTTAAATAGGGTACAGTCATGGACAAGCAGTCTTCTTACGTCTTAAGTTAACTCTAAGGAACATTTTATAAACTTGTTCCCAACGTGTTATAAACATTAACATACGACACAACAATCATTTATCATAAATAAAATATAAAACATTTTAAAAAACATAAACATAGGACAAAGAGATTGCAAAAAAGTTGACGGTATACTTTCTATACCATAGTTGTTTTTATAACTAAAAATAATCAAATAAATTTTCAAATGAGTAAATATTTGTTTGAAAAAAAAAGGTAAGTCAACAATCCAATGCATTTTTATAAAGGTATAAAATAAAATAAAAAATATGATTACATAAACATATAAAAGGATCATATTAAATTTATTCAAAGGTTAGCACATGTATAGCAAGTCATCAATTAAGTAATTGAAGTCAATTAGTTTTCAGCACCGTTAAAATTTATATAATGATAAAAGTTTTGATAAAATATAACTTATAAAATATATAAAACTTAATAGTAATTAATTAATATCTTTTAAGGCAATAAAAACATCTTATTCGTTATTACAGCGTTAAGTACAATAGTTTATTTTATCAGATTATCAGAGTTTAGACTCATAAATCTATCAGCTTGGCAGCTTTATTCTCAAAAACACTAAGTGAGCTTTAAAAAAAACAAGAAAGTTTTACTATCCTTTTGGGAGCAGAATAAAACAACATATTTTTTACTTAAAGTTTCATAGATCAAGAAAAAGCAAAGAAACTTATGTTAGAATGTTAACACTCAACATGTTGTATAGATAATAAAACCAGACTGAACTTACAACCCGAGTTTATAGAGATTATTTAAATAAAGATAATTGTGAATTCAATTATTATTATATCAATTATTACTCATTAGAATTAGTATGAGTGTAACTATAGCAATTTAACTTACAATTAAGCTCACTATAGATTCATTTTGTTATAATTGATCCCCCCACCCAATATAATAAGATTAATACTGCAATGCGATGATTTCAATGTTATTTAAGGTAATTTCGTTAACAGGTTTGAATTGTCTGTAAAAAACCATATTGCTCACTTAAATTAGCAATACTATTATTTGTATATAATTTTATACAAGAAATTATTAAAAAACAAATTTGTTTTAAAACCGATGTCTTCATAATAAAAAAACATAATAAAACTAAACTTAAAAATAATTTTTAAAAAATTGGAGAAGACTAAACTAACAATTTGGAAAAAAAAATTATTGAGCTTAAATATACAGTCTTCAAATTCTTTGCATTTCTGATGCTGTAATAAAAAGGGTTGGTAAGACCTCGGACCATATTTAGAAATACTGGTGGGGACGAAAAGAGAATGCATTCATAAAATAGTTAAAGCAATATTAATACTTATCCAGCAGGCCTTTGACATTGTGAAAAATAATAGATAAAAAAAATTCTATTTGAACTAAATTAAAAAAAGGGTTAAGCTAGACTTAAGCTGTTGGTGAAACAGCTTTGAAGCCAATTGTGGGAATTTCCTCGGTTGGAGCAGTTGGCTCAGGCAAAGGTTGTAATGGTGGGTAAAGCGGAACCGGTTTATTCGGATCGGCTGCCGGTTGTGAGATGCCATTCACTTGGTAAATTGGTACAGTTCCCAGGGTAATGGGAAACGTCAAAAACAGGTTTTTATGAGGTCCCGTTGCACATGCCTCCATCTAAAATTATTAAAAAACAACAATTAAGTAAATGTTGAATAATATGAGCTTATATATAAAAGGAAGAGAATGGTTTTACAATGCGAGACCACTTATATTAATTGACTCGGCAAGAATTGAAAGAATTGTTTTGATGCATCCACTGGATAGTACAATGGTGTAAAGTAGACTTCAACAGAGACTTAAGATAATAAATTAATTCACTTTTTCACCCAAAAAGATATACAGAAGTTCTACTCTGACGGAATTATGGTTTTACCAGAAACGTGGAAAAAGGTCATCAATCAAAACGACACCTACATTATTGATAATTGCTTGAAACTTGAATGAATAAATTGCTTTGCAAAACATGAAAAAAAAATTTATATTACTTTGTCGTCGACCCAATATATATATATATATATATATATATATATATATATATATATATATATATATATATATATATATATATATATAATAAAGTAAGCAATAAACAGTAATAAATAAACAAATTATATTTTTTACTGAGATATATTATTGTAATTTTGTTTCTCTAAATTATGCATTGTCTTATACTTAAAAATATTTATTATAATTTATTTAATTGTTATATGATATAATTTTTTTTTTTAATATTTTATTTGAAAAGAAAAGATATGGCCAGGACCGGGATTCGAACCCGGGTATACACGTTTCTCGTCCAGCCTTATCAATTCTTTTCACTGATCCTATATCTCCGTGTGATAAGGCTGGACGAGAAACGTGCCAGGGTGGCCAAGATGGTTGAAGCGTCACCACGGAGAGGTGAAATACCCGGGTTCGAGTCCCGGTCCTGGCCATATCTTTTCTTTTCAAATAAAATACTTAAAAATGTTTATAGTTATGAATAATTATTAACTTGTATCTAATTTTGCCTTCACTGACTGGCTCAATCTTCAGCGCTCCATCCTATGAAAAACTTATTAGAAAGGAAGTTAAATTAATTTTCCTCATAGAATATACAATTTTTACTACGTTATCTTTAACTGTTCATAAATAGTATCAAAGCCAAAAAAATTGAGGCATGTATATTATATTTATAATTTTTTTTTTCAAAATTTAAGATTGATGATATCTTGGAAACTATGTGTGATAGTGAAAAAATAAATTAGATCAATCTTGGGAATATTAAGTGAGCTTTCATTTTGTATAATACAGCAATATTTCTAGGAGCCATACTTTCTCCAAGGAACAGTGACCTAACAGACTTTTACTGTGTTCATCTCAACAAGCCTTAATTATCCTTAAGACAAAAGTTGTATTCATTCCATTTCTCTCTTGAACCAACTTTTGAGCACTCATTGACTGGATTAATATCTTAATACATTAAATGAAAACAATGGAAATTTTTCTTTGATGTGTATTTACCAAGAACCATTTTTTTTAAATAGTGAAAGTATAATAAAACATTATTTAAAATCACTAATATTTAATAATTACCTCCAAATAGAAATCAACTTTGATTATAGAGCAAGCATCAAGATTAAGAAATGGCATGTGTGGAATTTCTATATTCTGGGTCCAAGATTTAGATCCATTTGGTAACACTTCATCAAGATCCACGCTGACAAGATCAATTTTATCAGTTCTTTCTTTTCTCTCCGGAGACTTGGCAATCCATTTCAATTCCTTAAAATTTTTAAAACAACATGTAAATATAGTCATTTTACAAAATTAAATCAGAACAATTTAATTTAAATAAAGCTATTTTCGGAATTAAAAAAACTGTATCACTACAGCGAACCGTTGTCCATAAAACAGTACAGTCTCTACCATGTACGCAACCCCAGACTCATTCACAGGTCGTAGTGATTACAGGTTTTTGGGTATCACTACAACCCATGAAAAGTCTTGGATTCAGTACAGAGTAAAGACTGTACTGTTTATAGGACAAAAATTGTGCAGGGAGGTGATTTGTTCCATTGTTTTACCATAATTAAGGGTAACCATTTTATAGGGGCTGGGTAAGCCTTAGGAGGGTCTGTAGATCCCACAGGATCCATCGGTGGCTGTTAACAGATAGAATAATTTATCTGTCACTCAGAACTCTATGCACTGGGCTACCCCAATCCCAGTTTCAAAATAAACTGTTAATAAATTAAACTAATAAAATGGGACTTATTATCATAATCACAATACAAAATTACTTAGTACGAAAATACCTTTTTCAATTTACACTTGACTGCTGATATCCTAACATTACTTGCATTATCAACTTCGATAGTAGCAACTATTGTTTGCGCTGGAGTATAACCGCTATATGGAATAGTTGCTGCCAATGTCAATGGTCCAGATTTGCAACATAAACAGCAAAATGTCTTGCTTGCTTCTTTTTTAACAGGGTCCTAGAAAATTAGAAAATAAATTAAAATAGAACAAGATTAAATAATATATGATACATAAAAAGAGATGATCAGTTTGGCAGTCAAGAATAAATAAAATGAAGAACAATAGAAACTATAAAAACTGTCAACTATTTTTGGTGTTGTTCTTTACTGGGATATAGACCATACTCTTCTTGATTTAAAATAAGATCAGCTGTTAATATGTAAAATTATTATTATTGTTTACTATGACTTACTTTAACTTGTGGGAGGAGATTCAAATCAACAGGTGTTACAACATTTACAATCAAAGTAGTAGTTTCATCCATCTTCCATGGTCTATCAAGAATTGCTTTTATGGTATATCGAACATTGCCATGCTCACCATCAAATGAAGTTGGCAATCGCGGAGGCAGTGTTGTAGAGAATTGATAAATATTCTCACCAGCAGGAATTTCAACTTCATCTAAATGGAATAAATACAATCAATTTGTGCATTATTTTAAATTTTTAAAATTCAAATTCATATCAAAGTCTATTATATTGACCAATATCTTAATTTTTCTTTAAATTTTTGGCTTTCTAATTTATAAATGAGACATAGGAATGTTAGAGAAGAATTGGTTGACTGTAACTTCTAATGTAAGGAAGGACTAATAAATTCTCTTTTCCATACTAAAGCTCATGATAACTTGTACTTTTGGGAAAATATTAAAAATACAACGAATAAGCAGTTAAAACTTGTTAGTCAACTCAGGCGACAACCTGAGGAATAATTACTAATTATGCTTTTCATATTTTATTATATTGTTTGATTGAATATCATCCTTGGTATGGAATATGTTTGTGTTTAGGGTGTTGGCTGATACATTTGATAGTTGGGAATAACTTACTTTTGAAAAATGGAAACTAAGGTAATTAATTTATAGTATCATCCAAATTATTTTAAAATTAATGCTGGGCCTTATTCAGTGACTTGATCGGAACTACTTCAACCTCTGTTACAATATTTAATACTTACTGCTCTCACTTCCTATTATATAGTATTTATTAGAAAAATATTCTTCTTCAGCAGTATAGGTAAGCACTTCAGTGGCTGTTTCATTGTTTTCCTTTCTTACAGTTTCATTTACAGACCAAGAGACTTTAGCATTTCCACAGAATTCTATCTTTAAACCTATTTTACAAAATTTAAAAACTCGTCAATAATGAGTCATAATATTTTCAAAAACTGCAATGCCATAAATAATTGACTATACATACCTCTTACTTTTTTCGGTTTATCTAAAACTACAATTACCCTACCAGTAACATTTGATCCTGCATAATACGAACCGGTGGGACTATCCACAACGATTTGAAAGGTTTTGTAGCCCATTTTGATAGAGTGCAAATTGACTATTTCAAATTTATCAGTTAAACTATTTAGGTCGAGATTCCTCCGTATTAAAAATAAACTCTATCTCAGACATGACATCACGCCCTTAAACATTCAGGAGATTGGATCAATCACGAACAGCTACTAATAACTGATAAGAGAGAATGTACGGTACATTAGGCAGCACTGCTGGGGCCAAAATAACGTAAGTCTAAAATAACGTAATATTGGAAAATAACGGTTACTGTGATAACGTGTTACCAGAACGAGCCCGTTATTGGAATAACTCCTTCATCGTTTCACTCGCCAATAACCAAATAGCACTTCGATGATTTCAATAAGAGCTGAAGGCCGAGGCGTTTTCATTCGGAATTACTGATTGAAAAATTAACAAAAAAAAACAAACTTTGCTAATTCGCACAAAATTATGTATTCAGAGAAACTGCAGAAGCAGATTATAAGGAAGCACAATTTAAAAACTATTTTTTTTAGAGTAAAAGTTTAGAGTAAAATATGGGGAAGCAAAACGAAATAAAGACAGTTTACTTCTGATAGCGCGAGTGTATCTATGTTCCTATTTTCCCTTTTTCAAAACCAAGTGTTCAGTCTAATCATAACTTATATATGAATACATATTATATTTTTAAACAAATTTTGGTTCAATTGAAGTACAAATTAGTCACTGTAGAATTGTCTTCTTCTTGACCTTCTGGATGTTCTTTCATCTTCAGAACCTTTTTAGATTCCAACAGTAATCGGCCATCCTGGTGGTATTCCACTTCCCTTGGTATCTTTCGATCACTTTTATATCCTGGTGGAACCAACTTGTTCTTCACTGTAATCGCCTAAATTTTGGGGGAAATAGTCAATTTGAGAATGAAGAAAACGAAACATTACGCTCATGAAGCAGCCGAGATTCTGGAAAGTTTTCAGCAAGCGTTCCACCAAATTTCGGTAATTGGGGTCCTTGTTATTGCTTAGAAATCCTTCCACCATTTAGCCAGGCTTCTTTTTCCAGATAATTCATGGTGTTCTCAAACTCCTTGATTCCTAGACTATAGAACTCTTGAGCTAACAGACTGTCGAAGAAAATGCTCTAAGGATGAACAGGAGGGAACAAGAAACTAAGACGACGGATTGATGACGCGGGAGCAAGGACCGAAGGCTTAGTGGTTTCATAGGGCTACACTGATTGCATTAGCAGGCAGCCATTCCTGCTACTGGATTTAGTGCGGCGAACCATCCACTATAAAAAATGGGTAACGTAACCAAAGGCAGAACCTCAAGGGTGGTTATTGAATTCTGCTTTCTTCTTTTACTTCCTCCAAGTTCCATTCTGCTTCGAGTTGTTCTACCCCAGGATCTGCAATTTTCTCTGTCCCTCCCCATCTTTGTCGTCCTCTGGAGTCTTCCCAATAACCAATCGATACACTTGATGTTCTTCTCTTACATATTTATTTTTTATATTCATGATGAAGAGCAGATGGTCTCCTTTGCCCAGCGAGAAGTATGCTGTCACTTTTAAAATTATCTTACTTAAATAAGCTATTAAATACTTGTTTTTAATTTATAATTTATAAATAAATATATATTTTATAATTTTAATCAGCGTGTTTATAATTTAATATCATTCAAGATTCGAACCATTCATTCATAATTATTTATCATTATAATTATGTGCTATTAGCCAATTTCGTTCTATTTTCAATATTCATTTTATTTATAACCTTGTAATGTAAGGAAGAAATAGTTGGGGGTGCAGTCAATAAAAACACCTTAATAAGGTCGTTCGGCGTAATGAAGTTGAAATGAAGCAATTTCCATTTTGTAAAAAATCTGATAAGAGCCCGAAACTCTTTTTTTTATTATTATTGGAGAAATTTAAAAAATCTAAGTTGTTGAAATTGCAGCTAAATGAAAATGGTCGACATAGCTAAATATGCATCCCCTTACATTGTATCCCCTGTATTCCGTGAGCAATGAAAAAATTATTTTATTTTTTAATCTATATTTATTACTTTTTTGCTAACTCCTGCTGATGCACCACTTCTTTGAAAACATCTGATTTTATTATTTATTGAACTGTATTGACGTTTGTTTATTCATTTAAAGCCACTTTACGCTGCAATGGCTAGTCGGACGATGATACAGTGGGAGTCTTGAATTCTGCTTATCCAGATATAAGTAGAATAGGAATTATCAACAAATACCTGACACCGCACTGGATAGGGACTCCCATTTTACGCCCATTCCAAAGGACGGCATAACCAATGATTTTTTTTCTTATAAAGTCCTAAGGCCAACTGCTGGGCTGCGAACCCACGATCTTGGGCATAGAAGGTTGTTTTGCTAACCACTGACCCCATCGGTTGTATGATTTTCCTAGGCATTGGCCGACTTTGGTGTCGAGAACTATACAAATTTTATGAAGTGTG
Source organism: Arma custos (assembly GCA_037127475.1). Lineage (NCBI taxonomy): Eukaryota > Metazoa > Arthropoda > Insecta > Hemiptera > Pentatomidae > Arma > Arma custos. Next base: position 21,905,240 of record CM073765.1, on the reverse strand, counting down.
AGAGTATCTTGGTATATATTTCATATACCATTTAGGGATATGAAATATATACCAAGTTGAGTATAGGAAGAAGTTGAGCGTGTATGCTAACCCTCATTACATTGCATAATTGTATGTCAAGAAACGGTAATTCACATATTAGAGCATGATCTCATTTTTTTCCATTTAAAAAGGTGAGTAGGTACTTGGCTTCAATAATCAACTCGTTTTTGGAGTATGTGCGCAAAGTGGAGTATTTCATTTAGTGATCCTACTTCTCTTCCTCGAACTAGAACTCCCTTTATTGCAGAACGAACATTTCTTCAATTATACTCACTGTTTAAACAACAGTTCAAATTAAAAGCAACAAAAATCAAATATTTGTCCATATTTTTTAATAACTCTTTGGACTGACTAAAAATATATGGCGGAGCAAAATAAACGTCAGTCTTTTTTATGTAATATTTCGGTATATTAAACGGCTTACTGAAATGTCGTTTAGTTACATACTTAAGTACTTATATTTATTAATGTATTTTTAATTTATGCAATTACTTAAGCAGACTATCAATGATCACTCACGGAGATGAATCTGTGTTTTGTTGTAATTTCTATGTGTAATAAATAATCTTTATTGTTTGGTTGTAACTATTATACGATAGATTAAATTCAATGGGCACAGCAACCATTTAATTTACTTGCCAGATAATACCAGAAAACTGTTGGAAAAGATAGGGAAAAAAAGTTTCCTCTATATTTTGTTTAATTATGTAGATTAAAGGAAATTTAAAACCTTTCAATTTCTTGGAAGGGGTGCCGCTGGGTACGGCTTTCTCAAGTTTAGCAAAATATAAATTTATTTATTTATAGCAAAATATATATTATTTATAAATGATTTATTATACTAATCTCTGATGATTGTTATTATTTATTGGCAAGGACTGATTTATAAATTTATATAATCTATGATCTTTTTTTCTACATACGCCATGATTGAACAAGTATCAATACACTCTAGACAGTACTCTCTAAAAATAGCACTATTTCCTGCTTAATTGTTAGATTGAAAGGCTTTTACTGTTAATTTAATTATTATACTTTTGGAGTAACTAAATTTTCATATATTTATATATAGTTTAATATGTTATGTGTTATTTTTTTTTACATAGTTGTAGAAAACTAATTATCTGTATACTTTGTCACATATTTTTAATGACTATGAAACTCTCATAAGGTACATAAGGTAAGCATTTCAAATTCTTCTAGTTCTACAGTTCGATAGACAATAAACTATTATGGAGCATTTTCATCACATCCTATTTCTGAGAATTTGTTTAAAAAAAATCAAAATTGAAAGTAATATATCCTAATTTTGCTTCATTATAATTTTATTTAATTTTCATGCTTACTGATTTATAATCCAAAATTTGTTTAGTACTATTTGAGCTAGTTTTGTTTTTAAAGTAATTGTAAGTATTACAATTATTAGTAAATAAACACACACACACACACCACAAGTTGCAAGTAAAACAAACCTATTGAAACATATTGAACCATACTACAGTATTACTTATGAGATAGATATTCAAGATAAAACAGCCTTGTTTATTTATTATTATAATGAATTAATCTTGTTAAAATCTGGGACCGAACTAAACAATTAACTTTGATGATAAAAAGTAAAAGTTTTGATTGCATTTTTTTTATATATGCATGCAAATGAATTGATTTTTTTTTAAATTTACTTTCATCTATATAAGTAATTCAAAATAGTTATTTTCAAAATTTGTTTTTTAACTTCAAACTTTTTTTTTTTTAATGTTATGATAAACCATTTACTCATAATCAGAAAAGATTTTATTGAAAAAGTTGTGCCGAGGAACACTCGAAATATATTTTAAAGATGAAAATGCCCTTTTCTACAGAAATTTGAGCTCCTGGAGAACCATGCATGATTAATGCTAATTTATACATTGTTGGATATTTAATTTTTTAATTTTCACATAAAGAATAAATTAATTAAAAGTTAAATAAAAACTGTTTTATGATAGTTATATATAAAATAAAAAAGTTTCTATCTAGCTTTTTTATGCTAGAACTTATATTTTTATGACTAATCACTTATTGATAAAAGTTATTTTTAAACTATTTAAGTTAACCATTTTTGTAAAATGAAATAACTGTTTCAATCTATGATTAAATTTATAGCAATTATCTATGATCATGACCTTATCTCAAACTGCACTAATGATTTTATATAATTACAAAAAGATTATTTTTATTTTTTAAATTTCCATTAATAAGGTTAATTTGTAATATTTAGACGTCTTCAAGCCCAATAATTGGAGGTTTTGTTCGCCTTCTACTAGCTTCACTTATAATCTTAAACATTTTATCTCCAAATATTAATATTTTCTCTTGTCTTGAAGCCACAGGCCAATATCCACTATCACCAAGAAGTTGAAGCTCATAATCAGTGAGTGGAAATGAATTAGTATTGGGAATTATTGGTATGACAACCAATTTGTATGCTGTATTGTTGCCAGTGTCCAACCTCGGACCGAGATCTGCAGGCTCTACTACCTCATCTTTATCATCGCCACAGGTAGTAGTTTTATGTTCTATAAAAACATTTTCCAAGAATATATCGTTCTCTGGAAGAACAAGTTGTGTCTCATTTTTCACAAGAAGTGTAGTCGTTTCGTGACAAGGTATTTCACTCGAATAACCACAAATAGGGGAAGTATTGCACAAATCTTCTGTACTTGCTTTTGATGATATATCGTCTTTCTTTCTATCTTTTAATTCAATTTCATAAGTTGTCGATTGAATGGTAGATCTAACTAAGCTTGTGTCGGTCCTTTGAATTTTATGTTTAGTCGGAAAAGGTTCTGCCTCGAAATTTTCCTCTACAATTCTGGAAGTTTTATTTTCCATTTTTCGCCTATGTTTTCTTCGTATTTTTTTCTTTTTTGGGTGCCTCACTGCAATAGATGAATTCGATCCCTCATCATCAATATTTATAGAAGGTTTTTTGAACCTTGGGTTGAATTGATCCCCATAATCAAAGTCGAAATAATCTTGTTTCCACTGTTTTCTGGACCCCTGTTGCCTGGAATAAAAAAAAATGTAAATTGTTGTTATAATAAAAATTTTTTATAGAGATAGTAATTTTTTAAAATATAAAATGAAATCCTAACAATTGATTTTGACCAATTTATTATTAATTTCATCTTCTTAATATTAGTTTTTTCATCATTTCCATTGTTCTATTCAGTAGACGTACTTTGGCCTCCCATACAATCTTCCTACCTTCTTTGCTATCTAGCACCTTGTATTCTGCACCAGTCCTATGTACAGTCACTCCACACTTGGTGAGATCTTGTTCCACATCTCTTATCCAGCTTGTATCAGGGCACCCTTTGCTTCTTTGCCTTGAAACACTTCTTTCTTTCTTTTCTTAATCATCATGACTCCTTGGCAACCCCTCTATATGGCTAAGCCCATTCTTTCTTGATAAGTCAAGCCTTACTATGTACTCTTGCCTTTCATCAATTAATCCCTTCAAGTCATCAATTAATCTGTTCTACCTAATGTACACACTATCTTGCGTAAACACTGGATCAAATATATTCCTTAACATTAATCCTTCAAATATAAATATCAAGACCTCAGTTGACATTAGGGTTCAGGTTTCTGCTCTAGAACACACCACTGGTCTTATCAGAGGTTTATGTATTTTATGCTTATTTATGTAACTTCAGCTTTGGAGGCTACTTTTCAGGATTCTACTTAGCATACCAGTCTTGTTTTCGGAGATTTAATTCACTTCAATATGGAGCTGTTGAAGTAATAGTTATTACTCCAACGGCTTCAAAGTAATAACAATCTGAAACTAAATTACTTTGGAAGCAGACACTACCGTGTACATTGTCTTGACTTTATTAACTACTAAGTAAACTTTTTTACTTTCCTCATCTACCTCAAGTAGTAGTTACTGCCTTTAAAGCAACTTCACATCTACTAATTTGACTTAATCTAATATTTCTACAGAGATATTACCTCTAGATACAATTACAAATACATACAGGTTTATTTAGAATTAAATTAAAATCTACAGCTAAAGTCTGGCTGACAGGGCATCTCCGTGTCACACCAGTTTTAAACATGATTTTGCAACTGGTTTCATTATCTACAAGAACACTAGTTTGTCCATGTTAATTTTAATCAAGTTAATAAATTAATTGGCATCTGGCAATCATATTAATCATAAATAATATAAAATAACTTACCCAAGATCTGGATCAAAATAATCAAGCTTGAAATGTCTATCCTCCAACTGAAAAAGTAAATAAAAAGATTAATATAAACCTACCATCAATTAATAACTGATATGTTTTACCAGTTAATAAGTTATTCATTTACATTTGGTTTTTCTCTTTTTCTTCTTGTCTTTAATTCCCGACAAGGTCTCTGGTTCCTTGGTTTTGGCTCATTACAGCATTCTTTGTCTCTTACAACCTTAGCAATTAAAATATATAATCTGATAAATGTAAATTAAGAGAGGTTTTATAAATTAATTTTTTACATATTATAAATACTTATCAAATATTTTGTTTTTTCAAACTTAATGATAAATTAATTACCTATTAAGAAGTTTTTTTTTACAAAAAAAATGTGATGCATTAAATAACGTAATGGTGGATTGGCTACTTATTAAAAAAGACAATATTTCCACCAAAATGATTAATGTTAATTAATTTCATGCCACCACAACACTTTTTAAATATCTTTCAATGATGAAACAACAACTTTATATGCTTGTTGTTTATAACATTGTCCTTACTCCTGACATGGATTTCTAGGTAAGAAAATATTTAGAATTTGTTTGGATGGAATCAAAATAGGGTTTAGAATACAGAATGAATAGGAAGCCTTAGTTGTGACAAAGAAAGAATATTTCGATTCTATTTAATTTAATGTAATTTTTTTTTTATACAAGATGGAAATCTCAATAGACACCTGGGGCCAAGAAACCCTCAGATAGTGTGGGACTCCAACCCACTAAAACGACCTTGATGTGCATCAACTGAGCTAGCCCAACAAGTCACTCCTCTTTCACGTGCAAATTCTCGGGTGTGGGATATAGCCCATTGACGAATCTCCCAATTTAGAGGAACTTTTTTTTGTTTGGAGTTTTGATTTATTTATTTTAATTCACTTTAATTGCAAGTCATTAGGCTTCACTCCTTTAAGCCGCCTTATTTGATGCAAAGCCTCCTCAGCTATGATCTGCATTTCTGGGTTGATTTTAATTCTTTCATTGTGACTATCTGCAAACCTTCTAATCTCTTCTTTGACAGAGTTTACTTTGAGATCCCTATGCAAATTATCGTTTCTGATGTACCATGGAGATCAACTATACTTCTGAGTACTTTATTTTAGAATATTTGGATTATTTGCATGTTGCTTTTCTTGGTACAACCCCAGAGCTGAATTCCATAAGTCCATACCAGTTTTAGGACTTTGTATAACAGAAGCTTGTTCTCAACTGTAATTCGCGAATTTCTTCCTAGCAGCCAGTGCATTTTCCTAAATTTTATATTCAGCTCTTCTTTCGTTTTTTTCAAATGCTCTTTCCAGTTGAGTCTAGCATCCAATGCCATTCCAAGATATTTGAATGTATTTGAATACTGCACCTCCTGTCTATTAATATAAATCTTTCACTTATCTATTTTTCTATTTGTGAAATTTATATGGACAGATCTGCTTTCATTTAGTTTGATTCTACAGCGTCCAGTCACATATCTTCTTGATTGACTGTTTGGAGTTCCCTAGTAGTTTCTTCTATATCATCACCTAGTGCTAATATAGCAGTATCATCGGAAAATGTTGCCACAGTTGTTTTTCTTCTGTTTGGTTGATCCCTTGTACATAATAAACATAGGATAGGGCCTAGCACGCTGTCTTGTTGAACACCTGCATTTATTTTCTTTAGGGAAGAATATTCATCACCCTGTCTTACCCTAAAATATCAATCAGAGATATACAATTTTAATAGTAGGTAAAATTCCTCTGGAAGATCTCTATACAGTTTAAATTCTAGTCCTCGATGCCAGACTTTATAAAAAGCTTGCGCTACATCTAAGAAAACAGCCGAGCAAACTTTCTTTTCCTCGAAAGTCTTCTCGATCACATGAGAAATTCTATGCAACTGTTCAATCGCGGAATGTCCCTGTCTGAACCCGAAATGGTGATCCGGTAGTAGACTTCTCTCCTCTAATGGTGACTTCAATCTCTTCAAAAACAGCTTTTCGAACAGTTTCAAGATTACTGGCAACAATGAAATTGGTCTAAACGACCTTTTGTCAGTCGGTGTTTTGTTAGGTTTTAAAATCATTATAACCTCGGCCACTTTCCACAGAATTGGTACATACTTCAGCCTGAATACCACGTTTATAAGGTGTAATAATTTTCTTAGAGCTTTTTTTGGCAGTTCTTTTATTGTTTGCCTGCCAATAAGTCATATCCTGGTGCTTTTTTCAGATTTAATGTATTGTAATTTAAATATTGAATAATTATTATTATTATCTTTTTCATTTACCTTACTCAGTTTATTGTCTTCTGTTGGAATCTTCATACATAGAACTAGGCGGGTCATGATGCCTTCACCCTCTTTACAGTTACAGCTTGACCAAGGGCCAACCCACCATCTGAATCCAAACAGAATATATATATATATATAGAGAGAGAGAGAGAGAGAGAGAGAGAGATTGAGGGGTAGGATAGGGGGAGGGGGAGTGAGAGGGAGAGGGGTGAGAGGGGGGAAGGGGAGGGAGAGGGAGAGAGATATGTACATATGTCTATGCATACATTTTTTAAAATTTATTTTATTTAGCTTATGAAATATAATTTATTTTTGATAGAACTTTACATTATAAGTAGTAACCACTGTACTCTATCTAGAACAGTTTCTGATAACTGCTTTGTATTTAACTTTAAAATTTTTATTCAACAAGTTATTAGTGATTTAAATTATTGTTGTTGATAATTTGACAAACTTTGGAATTTCTACTCTTCTTTATTTATTATTGATTACTCCTTGAAATTATTTTTTATTATCACAATAATTAAAATACTTGTAATGTTTTATATTGCAATGATTGTAAAATTAAAACAAGATGCTATATTTTTATTGCAGACCTTTCCCTTCACAGTGTCGACCAGTATTACTGCCTGCATTGGATACCATCATTTGCTGCCATGACGTCAAGAAATATGTGGTGAGTTTTAAAAACATATTTTTAATTTTGGCTAACTATAATTACAGTATTTATGGTTTACTATTATAATTTATTAAATTGAAAATATAATAGCCTACTCACTTGGCAACACAAGGATTTTGGTTACATGTTCTTATTACATCTTCAGGCTTTACTCTATCATAACAATACTTGTCATCAACTTCTCCACTCCTTGTTTCGATGCAAACTGCTCGAGCTCGCTTAAATTTTTATTGAACAAAATAAATCAACAAAAGTGGGGTTATATTAAAAATTGTATGTAATGTCTCAGTCTTTTTAAAATTACATTTTTTAACTCTAATGATTTAAGTATATAAAGAAAGCACAGTCTCAGGCCTAGTTATTCATTGTTTATGGCCGAAACCAGAAATTTGTTTTTAAGTCTAAGCTCTCAATGTCCCTTTTGTTACTAATTTGGCCTGAACCCGATACCAGTCATTTCATGACAAACTTTATTCCCACTCAAACTCACTAGTTTCAAACTTAGCTACCTCTTCAATTTTCGTGTCTGAAAAGATGATGGCTTCATGACTTAAGTTGAATTTGTTATTTAGTACTACCACTGGGTAGTTTCTCTACTCTTCACCCATGCCATTATGTATCATTCATTTTTTTTTCTTGTTGTATTGTTATAACAATAATATAATACAGTTGTAGAATAAATATAATTTTTTTAAATATAAAAAAAAGTCTAAACTAATCCAGACTCACCTGAGTACCACCTCCACACATTGTCGAGCATTCATCCCAAAATAAAAAATTCCATTTATAAATAGGTGTATGAAGTACTTCTGTTTCAGGTAGCGCATATTGGTAATGTATACCCATATTCAATTCGCCTGTGCACTTTAACTGTAGAATAAATGAAATATTTTGTTAATTGAGAAGTGGGATCAAAATCATTATATATAACTTTTTTAAAATAACATACACTTATAGTTATCGGTAACTGTACAGCACCTTTAATGAATACCCTTTCAATATTCATTTTGTTCTGATATACACCACTTGTGCCTGCACAGTCAAATTGGCCAGGGAGTTGATCATTACTCCTATTAAAAAAAAAAAAAAAATGTTACTTGGTATTCCATTAAAATTTAAAATAAAATAGAACCTTTCTTTTTTTAAATCTATTTCTTCAATCGGCATTATTATCATACATAGTGATATTTGATAAATAAAAATCATAAACACCATATATGAGGTTCTGTAAGATGAAATACCTCACACATTATTTAATGAAACTAATAAACCTGTTCTATTTTTGTTTTGTGGAAGAATGATTACCATTGTCATTTAATCGGCTTCTAAGAATAGGATTATTAGTGTAGAAGTTTGTTGAGAATAGCTAACAATATATAGATTTTTGGAAATTAAAAACCCTGCTTTGTTGTTGGTTCATTTTACATCACTTTATACTGCTATGGCTAATCGGACGTTACAACAGTGGAAGCTCAAAATTTTGTCTATTCAGGATAATTAGGATAGGGATTTTTAAGAAGACCTGACATCATACAGGCTCGGGATCCCCGTTTAATGTCCATTCTGAAGGATGGCATAATCAAAGACTTTTTACTTCCTTTAAAAAATTCCAGAGATACCCTGCTTTAGTTATCATTAAAAAAAAAAAAAAAAAACGAAACTAGAACTGTCAAAACTAAAAAGTTTAAGTGTTTAGTTTGTGCAGGATATAAGCTTTAAGTGTGTCTTAAATATTAAATATATGACTTACATAGGATTATTCAAAAAGAATGTCGAATTAATTGAACTTCCTATGATGATGTAGCAACTCGAAGGGTCAAGTTCCCGGATATATATCACGCTCGTTCCAGCTGGCAGTTTAAGAATGGGTAAAATACCTGAAAATGATGATACCTTTCACTATCTCAGTACTATTATAAAGTTCTTATTGGGAAAAAACTGAAATCATCTTTACAAATGGTTTATATTATCTGAAAACTTTATTTTGATAAAGTTATATATAGAGAGACAGGATTGTAAACAGGTCATTGTCGAACAAATCCTCTCCTAGTGACCAAACTAGCCTCTTTAGTTTGAGGCTAAACTTGTGTCTGTGTGTGTGTGTACAATATATATAAAAAATTATGTAAGCATATGATATATAAATTGCTAACAGACCCATTACATTTGGTTCATTAAAAACTCCTTCAATAATTCTACATTCAGTGCCATTTCCATGACATTTACCGCAACCATCTTCTCTACTCTCCGAATCTATGACATAATCACATCCTACTCTCTGGAAAAAAAAATAGTAAGTGAAATAATAAATTATTCAAGCTAAGTTTAATAGAGGACTGCAATTTAATGAAAATTTTATAAATAAAATTGTGAAGATGAAGGAGTTATCACCTAAATTTAAAATAGATACTAAATATTAAATTTTCATGAACAATCGACGCATCAGATATGGAAAGCCAAAAATGGAAGAAAATAAGAATTACAAATGAATCCATGTATCAGATTCCTTAAATATTATTGTTTTTTTTTTAAAAACTGATATGGAGTGAGAAGCCTTATAAATATTATTTCTTTATTATAAAAATTATATAATTACCCGGCAATTTCCCTGTATACAAACATTGTTAGTACCAGGAGTGCATGGCGTGCCATCAACCACTACTGGTGAACGGATGCTAACTTGTTTCAGTTCATTTATACACACGAGTGCACATTTCATCTCTGGAAAATGGAAAATAAAAAAACTTCGACCATTTATGTCCGTTATTTTTTAAATTGTATTTCAATTATTTTAAAAAGACGGTAGAAAAGGAAGAGGTAGACCCAGACTACGATGGCTCGAAGATGTCGAGGCTGACCAACTGCTTCTGGAAGTGAGAATTAGGAGAAGAGCTGCAGAGTAACATTCTGAGTGGAGGAGAATGGTTGAGGAGGCCAAGGTCCTTCAAGGACTATAGCCCCATCAGAGATAGATAGATAGATTATTGGGTTCAATACATAGTAGAGACTACACTGATTTTTGGTCAATTATTGTGCAGAGAGGTGATTTATCCAAGATCATGCTCAGCCACCTGATTTTTCCCCCCATTAAGAGTACCCACTTTACAGAGGCTGGGTAAGGCAGATGAGGGTCAACAAGGTCTATATGTGGCTCTTAATGTTGAAGTAATTCCTCTTGTGTATGTTATCTATATTGTCTTATGGACAGAGAACACTGTAAAGTGACCATTGGAATCATGTTAACATATGTACTGTGAGATCCAGGGTTTGGGGGTACAACAGTCATTGTGTTGTGAGTTTGTCACTTAGTGTCGGTTTGTAGTTGGCACTGGATCTGCCATTGGTGTGTAGTGTTGTCTCTGTCTTGTCTGTGTCTATATATCATTATATATTGTTTATATCTAATAAATCTGTGCTTGTATCATTATAACTTGTACTATTGTTTTTCCTGCACTTTATCACCTTTCTACTCTCTATGTTAAAACTTAATAGATTAAATAATTTATCTGACATAGCTGGACCATAGCTATTTGAACCCAGAACCTTTGTCATAGCAACTGGTACCCCATGAGCTATCCCTCTACTCAAATATATTATAATATTAGATATATTATGAACATTTTATAATATTGATAAAAGCAAATTTAATATTTATTTATTATTATTAATTAATAGATAAGCAATTAACAATGCGATAATTACCTTCAAAAAAAGAATTGAAGCTATCCCACATATAGTAATGTCCTCTGTATGATCTTTTATCTGTCATTTTACACTGCACTTGACGGAAGCTGGTTGCATAGCCACTACACATCTGTTGACCAGAATCTGATCTTAAATTTTTTGTGAGTTTATTTTTATTGTTTTATAGAAATGAAAAATATTAGTTAATTTTAAAAATGATTTATTAAATGTAAACTAAGTTATCTTGTTTTACTAAAGCAAAAGCTTTCTATGAATTTATTGCATTGAACTAAAGTTGGTTAGTTTGAACACCAACAGGTTTCAGTTCGATCTTTGTGAAGGTATTTGTTTTTTAAAGATTTTTATTGTTATTCCATTAATCATTCTATATCTCCTCTCATTCTATGTATAAGATATCTCCCCTTATACTCGTATTTTAAATGTACATAATGTTACTGTGTAGTATATTTTAAATGAGTTGCATTATTTTTCTCTTTTACATATCCTATATAATTTTTTTTTTTAGAGGTTTCTTCAACCAATCATATTAGTCAACCAAAAATTTCTTGTGAGTTCCTTTTTTCATGTTGTCTTGTATATCTTTTCCACGGTCTTCCTCGTCGTTTTCTTCCTTTAACATTTCAGTTGAAAATTAAATTAGGCAACCTTTCCTCCTTCATTCTTCTGAGATGACCATAACATTCCGATCTACTTCTCTCTATATTTTGTAGAACTTTTTATTGTAATTATCGTGATCATTTTACTATTTAAAAATTTTAATAATGTCATACTGGTGTGCATGAAAGATAATCATATTAATTTTTCTGTTTCAATTTCATCATCGCTATGACATTCTGACTCTCCATTGCTTTGGTGATCTTAAATCAAGCAGATGAAGTTATGCTTCCTCTGTGTAGCGATAGCTAACAGGTAGTTTTCTTGATAGACCTATAAAAATAAAGCCTAACCAACTATCTTCAGATCTTTGTTGTTGTTTTTTTTCTAAAAGCTATAAAATTCCTTTGAACTAAAACGAGGTGAGTTTTTTAAAAAAAAGACCATCTCTACTCTCTACTTTCACTACAGTAATAGAAATTTTTCTATTAATTTCTGTGCAATATTGTTATTCTTAAGGGGCCTGGTCCCAGAGTAAAATTATTTTTCTATTCTATTCTCTTTTACTTTTTTTACAATTACGCTGGAAAAGTGATTAATCAAGATTCCCTCATACTGTATTTCTTAAACTGATACGGTTAGAGAAGATAAATATTAGATTTGTTTTTGAAAATGTACATTCATAATTATAATAAACAATTACTCTGTTGTTACACATTCTATAAGAAACCCATTCTCCAACACAGTCGCTTCCTCCACGATAAGGTACAGGAGAATCGCAAGCTCTGTAGCGAGACTGGATTCCTCCTCCGCACGATCTTGTGCAAGTACTCCAAGGAGTCCATGGGCCCCATTCGCCATTAATGGCGCCTGGTCGTTGTCCTCTATGTACGCACTGCTTATTAAAGCACCACTGAAAAGTAAAAAATTTATTTTTCAAAGAAAAAGAAAAAATTTAAAATGAATCAACTCTGCATTACTATGATAAAAATAGAAATACAAAAGTAACTTTATTCCGGGGCAAAGTCATTTTAGAATAAAAAACCTGTACAGATAAAGAAATATGATATACACAAGGCTACAAAATACAAATCATAAGGGATTCATAAAAGTAAATAAAAAATTTTTAAAAATTAAAATTTGTGACAAAATACTAAGCAACAAAAGAGAATGAATAAATATCAACAAATTAAAACATGAGTTAGGAGCTAGCTTTTCATAATGTTTATCTTCTTTTAAAAAAAAAACTAAACAACAAAAGTCAAAAGTCATTCATTTATTTATTGGGGAGCGGAGTGGCTCAGTGGTAGAGCACTGAGTTGCCATGCCGGAAATCCTGGCTCAAATCCCGCTGCAGGCAGTTACTTTTATTTAGTCTGTTTGCGGCGGGGGATGGACCATATAGAATCTAGGACCCTCCTGGGACTCACCCAGCCTCAATAAAATATTATAAAAACAGGGTACCCAAAATAAGGGGGAAAACCTGGCGGTTAAGCGTGACCTAGAGTCACCTCTTTGCAGAACCGTTGTCTCTCTGCAGAATGTAGTGACTCTCTCCCTATATTTTCTGGACTATTCACACACTTATTTCATATGTCAGTACATTAGGCCAGCAATTTATTCAAATGTACAGGCAACATTTTTAACTTACTATGACAGCTTCTTCAGGAACAAGAACAATTTTTAGAAGCATGCAACTAATTTATTGAGACAAAATAAAATCTATCTCATTTGTTAATGGGAACATGAACAGGATGATGGCAATGTGATGAAGAAACACAAAGTGTGAATTGTGAAATAGGATTAAGACATTTTACTATAAACTGTAAATTTATAATTAAAAAAAACTTATAAACTATATTTTCTTCCCTATAAAAGAAACCTAATTAAAAATTTCATTATTTTATTTAATGCAAAAAACTCAATATCGAAACAATTCTAATTGGGTCATCAAATTTTAATTAATACTAAACTGAACTGCAATTTCTAGAATAATATCGCAATAGCTGTACTAAAATGTCAAGTCCCTACTGAAGTCCAATAAAATGAACAGTTATTTATAAAATAGTAGTTGGTGTGATGTTGGGAGATAGGCGTTACTCTAGTATGCCCTAACAAAAATTAGTTTATAACTACTGAGGGAATAAAAAAAATTCAAACCATATCCTTTGCACAGGGCGTTCCTGAAGCTGGTGGGTCTCCAGTTGAAGCACATTTTTTTGGAGTGATTTGACAAAAAAGTTCTGCACAAAACTGGAAAAAAAAATAGGTAATTTAAGACACTATTAATATGAGGTTACACAATAGGCAGGATAAGTTTATTTTTATATGTTTTTTTTTTCTGTATTAAGAGTCTGCAGAAGAACGGAGAAGGTCACATAGAGAAAATCAAGTTTTAATGTTAAGAATTCTACCTTCCTTCAAACATTATAACAAACTGACTATTCACATTTTACTATATTATTCTAATCAAGGATATGACATTTTGATATATATAACTCCGGTTTGGGAAAAATAGTGACTCTCTTCCTACATTTTCTGGACTATTCACACACTTATTTCATACTTGTATAAATCAAGAAAAATAATTATCAATCGGTAAGATCAAATCTTGAATGTTTTAAAGGAATTCAATAAGTATAAGAACAAATAGGAGATCTTACTTCACCAGTTCTACAAGCTAGTGTCCTCATCCTGAAGTTTATTGAGCATTGGTGAATCGCATCATATACTTGTCCTGGCAAAATGTCTGGAAATTTGAAATCATGCTCATCGGGTGGATCTGATAAACACCATCCTATTCTAGTGCTGTAATGTTATAATAATGTAGTTTTTTAATCAAATTAAAACTAAACTAAATAGAATTATTATAAGAAAATCATGTCTGGATATACAACAAAACATAAAATAAAAACATTATTTTTTTACAAGTAATGCTAAATTTTCAATTCAACCAATAGCAACCTTCTATTCAGACCAGATTTCCAAAATCAGAAATGTAATAAATAAAAAGTAAACCTTCCTATTTTTTCCTTTCAAAAATCTTCCTTTAGAATTTAAAACGTGAGTTTGGGATCTAAGGTTCTCCATGCATTGAAGGCGAAGCTGGGCTCAGAGATCTCTAGGACAGTCTTTAGTAATAAAAAATAAAAAATAACTGTACCACTACAGCCTATGGAGGGTATTCGGTTTAGTACATGTTAGATACTGTACTGTTTCTAGGACAGCGGTTGTGCAAGAAGGTGATTTGCCCTAGGTCTTAACAGCCATATATTTCACCTATTTTGGGTACCCATTTTAGAGAGCCTGTGTGAGCCCTAGAAATGTCGATAGATCAATTAATTTTTCCATTTATTATTCTACATGTTGATTCGATTCTAGCTTCTTATAGTTGACTTTTATTTCACAGAGTATGTATAATTGTAAGGTTTAATATAAAGTACCTTTCCTCGCTGTCTTTTAAAGATTATATTTGATTACTAGCATTGATATTGATTTTTGTGCCAAATTCTGAGTAAAAAACCAATATAATTTTTTTGTCGCCAAATTTGACTTGACTGATAGATATCTAACTTTTAGATTTTTTTTTTTTTGTCAAAAATAACCTTTAAGCATAACCCAAAAAGGTATTACAGTTTAGAGACGAGATTAAGTAATGTATGAATGGTGTCAATATTTGTCTATTCTAATTATGATATTTATCAATAATAGACTTACTATAGGAATTGTTTCAAACAATGTTCACTACAAATTGACCACTCTGAGGATGAAAGAGACATGACCGGGTTCATGTGGTACCTCGTGCCATCGGGTTCTTCTCCTGCACAACCACCAACCTCCCCGTCATCGTGATCTGCTCCCAAACTATTGATATGAAACTATCATTAAAAATATGACTGTTAATTAGTATAGGGCAATAATAAAAATGCATAATGACCTGTGACCTATTTGATGAGTGATTATGTTTGCTAATAGCAATCCTTCCTCGCTCACGACAGTGCATGTCTTGTCCATACGGCAAAGACTTGCCATGTTAGCTACGCCTAATATTTTCTCTTGACACGGAGAGAACCTAAAATAAAATATTACGTTTACATCACTCAGTCTGCTAGAGCTTAAAAAAAATCAGTGCAATTTTTTAAATATTTTTAATTTTACAGCATCCAGATGATATGAAAAACAAATTATCAGAATGTACCTTGTGATAAAAATAGCAAAATCATGGTGATTGGGATGACTTTCCAAGAAAGGATTCATTTCTAGCTGCCAATCACAGAAATTTCCAAGAAGTTTTGAAGGAGAATATCTAGCCACATCCAACTAAATATAAATTTGTTTTAATATTTACTTGTGATGTTTAAACTGAGCTATACTCCACAATTTTATACTTACCCTTGGAAGAGTATAGGACAAATATATTAGTCTCACAAGTTTTAAATGAATTGGCGTTCCTATAGACCTGTCATGAAAGTTCACAACGACCTGAAATAGCACTAACAGGAATTAGTAATTGATCAAAAGCAAATAGTCAATTAATTATTTAATAATGTAAGCTATAAATTTGATTATGTAAATACAATTACTATTAAACTAAATTTTATGTGTTATTTGAAAATAGATTCTCACCTCAGAGTCAACTAAATAGGAAAATTGTAAAACAATAAAAGAATAATTTGAATTTAGTTCTTGTGTTCCTTTCGAGGAACATATTTATTGCATATTCAAATGGCTTTGGATATTAGAACATTGGTTCAGAACTTACAAAGACTGACACAGATTTACAAAAATCTTAAAATAAATAAACCTGTATCACTACAACCCATAAAGGTCTTGGGTTCAATACTTGAACAGTACAGACTGTACTGTTTATTTCTTGAATAGTACATACTGTACTGTTTATTTATTGAATAGTACAGACTGTACTGTTTATTTCTTGAATAATTACTGATATACTGTACAATTGATACAGAGGGAAATTCTGCATCATTGTAGATCAAAGAAAATTCTAATATAATCGGACCTCATTCTTTAATCATATCTTACTCTATGAGAATTTAGATTAACCTCCATCTGCACCATTTTCTGATTTATATACATATTTTTAAACCAGCTGGTGGCTGTTTAGTAATACATTGGTGTTCAGGCTTACTAATCCTGTAAGAGCAACCCTTTCAAAGGCAAGATTGACTAGTTATAACACACTCATACCGAAAACTCTATGATAGCATGTTACTTATTAAATTAACATTGAAAATGGACAGTTTTTATTATTGTTTACGAATTTGTTTTGGGCTGCCGCGTATTCGATGGATTATTTACATGAACAGAAACAGAAAATAAAATTATAAAAAAAGTTTGTGTGTGTCAGCTCCGACACGTGACTGGATTCTTTCTGTTTCTAATGAATTTTAAATGTGTTCTTACCAATTAATCGCTCTCTACTGATACTTACCATCGAGTATTATTATTTTAATTGAAATTATAAAAATATATTTTTTATTAATCGTGCCAACGTTTCGGCCTACGTTGTGGTGTACGTTACGTGGGTGCGGTGACTTGTTACAACAATAAAACTGTCAACTGAACTCATGTAGATGTATATTCACAGTTCTGATATACATCCCACGAAAGGATATCCTACCGCCCCAGTGCTATAAATATCAGCAATTTGGGGGCACAAAAAAATACTGCAACCACACCGTAAAATGTGTAAGATGCAGCAGCTCACATAACATTTCTGACAAAACAAAATATTCGAATTGCGAGGGAGCGCACGTCGCTTCTTATAGAAAATGCCTCCATAGAAAAAAAAAAAGAAATAGTGACTAAAAGGATGGAAGAAAAGATATCTAAGTAGATCAGTACTAACCAAAACATACCCAAACTAATGACTAACAGCTTGGCAGTTGGCCCAGGTGTAGAATACGCATCTTTTTCTACAAGGTATCAAAATTACAACCGAGCCACAACCTCATCTTCAGAGCCCGGTAGAGGTGTATTTTAGCCCAGCATAATCACTGCCATTTCCACTTCCTAATACACCAATCTCCTGTCCTAGTAGCACTACACACTGCACAGCCTTGCTAGATAGCTAGTCAATTTCCTACTCTCATCAGAGCAATGCTGCCTTGTCGTCTGTTGTATCCAATTGATATGAATGGACCCCAACAGCTTAAGGCGGAATCTAAATAACAGTAGTAATAGTGTTTGTTTGGATGGGTGTCTTTAAAAAGCAGGGGATGAAACCGATATATTTATATTTTTGCTGCTCTGAATAAAACCATTATTTAAGGTAGAAAAAATAACGTTCTTTCCGAAAATGCTCATTTCAAATCCTATCCGCAAAAGATGCTTTATTCTGCTCCAAGTTTGATTCAATCCCGACCGGAGCGAAATTTTTCCATCCTTTGAGGATTCGATCTGGGCCGGAACAATAAATATCAATCCTTCGTTTTTACTTTCTCATCCTTCAGATGAAGAAAATATTGAAATCGCCAAAAAATTCTACTTCGATATTTTAATGTTTCTTGACGTTTCATAGGGTGTAGAATCTAAAAAACATAAAATCTCAGTGGTGTCGGTCCGTCCGTCCGGAAAAGTTTGTTCCAACCAATGCTCGGAAACCACAAATCGGATTTCAACCAGGTTTTTTCCTAAATGTTCGGTTTATGATCTAGTTGATCCTAAAGAAGACCCGATAAGGATCGGTTAAGTTTAAGGTAGTAAAAAAAAATATTTTAGTTCTCAGAATTTTTTTTTAAGGATGAGAAAGTGCTATGCCTCTCTAGGCACAATTTTTTCATTCCAGTTTGATATTTTCGTGTGTAGATAGGTAAATGAGGAGGCCAAAATCAAGATTCAGAAAGAAATATGTGGGATCAATATTTTTTTGCTCCGTAGGTTCAAATCCTCAAGGGATCCAAAAATATCGCTCCTGGCGGATTCTGTTCCGTTAGGGAGCAATTCTTTTATAACAAAATGATATCGTTCCAGTCCAGATCGGAACGATTTTCCTCATAAAATATTGCTCCTGCTCCGAGCGATTTGAATGAGATCTATTAGGAACGGTTCTTTGGGAACGAATCTTCGACCCCTGTTAAAAAGGCTCCTATCGCATTCGAACACTTCGAGAATAAAGCAACAGAAACACTGTTACCATAGTTACCACACGTATCTCTTCCCAATTAGTTCCGGAATTTAACTTTTAATTTCTATCTATTATGTAAAACAAATAATACACTCTTATCGAGAAGGGAACGCCCGTTGCGACTTTTGGTTAAAACTCGATTTTGCTCCTCATAAAACTTTCATACCGCTGGCTAAATATGAAAATCGTTTCTTAAGGAGTAAACTCCAATATGGCTTAGCAAATCCGAAGGTTCGATGCTGATACCACCAATCTCTCTTTAGAAACTTCCATCCACGGACCATATCTGCCAGGTCATTCTGAACGCAATCCTCCCACCAACGACTCGGTCTGCCGGTCAGACGCTTACCAGTCAGCACGGCGCTTATTGACTTTTTATGAATTCGTTCGTTACTCAGCCCAACAACTTTACAAGCCCATGTTTATCTTCGGGACGCTATTACTTCAATAATATTAACCAGGAGCATACTTCGCAATTCCGCTTTGTCTGATACTAATTCCCCAGTGGTCTCATTCTTTTTCGAACTGAATATTCTATGTAGCACCTTATTTTCGAATACCTAGAGACGTAGTCCATCCTTCAGTGTCAATGGCCACGTTTCACATTCGTTAAGAACAGCTGGAAGGATGATAGTTTTATAAATACCGATTTTTAGATTTTGCATAAAAGACGCGAGCTTAGTAATGTCGAGACCTAATAATAACAAGCATTTCCTGCCTTTATTTCCTCATGAATTTCGGTTTTTCTATTTATCATAGACTCTATATACTTAAAGATCTCGACATGTTCGAAATAATTTTCTCCTTCAACAATATAACGCAAATCTCCCCATTTTTTGCCACCAACCATATAATTAGTCTTATCCGAATTTACTTCCTACCCTTTTTCATTTTGTACCCGCATTCATCAAAGTTTCTGTATTTAGTTTTATAGTTTCTTGTCTTCACCCAACAAAACCAAATCATCCGCAAACACATGCAAGGATATTTTACTATTCAGATCCCACAAAAAATTTATTTATTTGCATATATATCTTACCATGTTAAATACAGTGTATATGAAGGTTTCCAAATCGTGGTGAAAGAACTTCTCTAGCCTGTGGTCTATTACAATGAGGATCTCCATGAAACGAGCTGCCTGAGATCCATGCTTTTGCTCACACGGAGGACAGGTGTCATCTTCGTTTTCCTCTTTCTCTTCGTGGTTTTCTCTTTTCGGTCTTCCATCTGTCGTCTCGGCATGCATATCGTTAAGAGAATTTTTTATTGATCCTTCGATCTTACGGCCATATTTTAATTCGTATATCAGTCTCTCCTTCAGAGCATCCTCGAGTTTTCCTATATCAATATACTAGATCAATATAAGTATAAAAGTAGTTACTGTTATAAATTCAACTTGAGATATACTTTAAGCATGATTGGGCTTAGTATAAGAGTCTGTTGGAGAATACACCAGCAGTACTCCGTCCATATTAACCTAATAATTATAGGCCAATACAGCTTACCTTTAGTTCCACAATTAGTAACGTTTGAATTTGTTTTGATGTCACTCCTTTTGTAAATGTAATGTAGGTGATATTCACTGTTTTCATTTTCCTCCAACGACGGTTCAATTAAATATTCTTCCCCGGGTATGACTATTTTTCCTGCCTTTATTAAATGAAAATGAATTAGAGGAAGATAAATAAAGAATCTTGCAATAATTAATAAACAAATATATACTTGTTTCGAATTCAAGATGTGGTATGAAAAATATTCGCTTATAAAGTCATTGTAACATTGAAGTAGAGCAATAGTTTATCTTTAAGCTCTCTTCCAAATTAGAATTCAATTATAATGATTCTTTTATTTGAGTTATCTTAATGTATTTTATATCCAGATCTTATTAAGTAGTAATTATTTAATAATAAATCCTAGTGTGCAGTTTTCTTTTTCACCAAGCTAATTTCAACTAAAGTAAATAATATGTGTAAATATCAACGAATGATTGGAAATTACAGAGAGCTACAACAAAGGATGATCCACCCTGAAAGAATTATGTTTTGGCTTGGAAACGCACAGAACTGCACTGGTAGCGGTAGGCAAGTTAAAGCAGGATGCTTTGTTGATCTAGATGGTTAAGATGTCACCTTAGCAATACCTAATTGTGAAGGATCAATGAATTCAATCTCGACTTTCTTATGGATAGAAAAGATGAGCTAGGATAATTCGTCCTTAGTTGGAGTATATAAGGACATAAAAAAAATAAAATAAAACATCCTCCGAACCAGCGAAATGGTTCAGACACTGATCAAGGATGAAAGAGAGAAGAGAGAGGTTGCTACAGATAACAATAGTTAAAAGGTGTGAAATAAGGGCTGATTAATACACGAAGGAGGCAAGAAAGGCAGAACAAATAAACCATGTGTACAATCGATAACTCGATCGCTTGTTTATTTCGTTATGCTGAAAATGAACTAGTTGTTTTCCAAATTTCAGTCAGTTGCAAAATGACGTGAATCAATAAGGCTTTTTAAACACAGAAAACATATGTAGCTCCCTGCATCTAAAAGTTCATCAGCGGTCACTTTTAATGTTGCCATGGTTTCTTCTGAGGTTAAAGCATTAACGTCAAACCTTAAATTGATCGAGTGAAGCATGCCATTTCAAAGCTGTTTCATTTGACCAACATGAAACATTAAATGTAAGGCGTGTTTTTATTACTGGTGTAACTATTATCGGATCACGAAGAGGTTCCTATAAAGTATATTAAATTGAGACGAAGGAAACAACCAGAATAACTGCTATCAGATTGCAAGTACAGCCATACAATGATTTAAGTGGACTATCTACAAGATCGTTCATATAGAAGACGGACATCTTCTCACAAGGACAGAATTTACGTTTAGGGATGGGAGAATATCATAATTATGATATTATTAATGGGAGAATTATCAGGATATCATAATTTTAATAACCAACATTTGTTCCACATGTTTAAATAGTTTTAAGGAAAAATCATTTAGTGTTATTTGGATAGTACGTCAAGTAAATAAAGCATTGTACTGTAATAAAGTTACGGAGTTATTGAAACTTACTAAACCGTAGCATGTTGAAAGAGCGGCTTTAGATTTGTCTATCCCTTTGACGAATCCATTATAGTGGCATTGCGTGGACCTAACCTGCCTCACAGCTATCTTACTTTTGTTGTCCCTCAAATAGTGCGTTTCCACGATCATTCCAGGAGATAGGAACTGACTACTCGGCCACAGAGTGACATGGTGGTCGACCCCGTCCACAGGCACTATGTAGTGCAATTTCTCACTTTCTGTATCTCTTTTCCTCCTCCCCGTTCCGTGGAAGTGTGGGATATAATGGGACAGGAACACTCCATCTTCGTTTACTTTACGTGGGACGGTTGTCTTGTATGTTTTCAAATTAGGAGTATATCTGTCTGAAATAATACATCTATTAAACTGTCGCAGATTTCGATTCACAGAACTATAAAATAAAAAAATAATTCACCTTCTAAACAACAGCACTGTAGAAAAAAATTCAAGAATAATATTAAGAAAGTTACATTACAACTCCAATTTAGACCATTAACATTGTTCGTCATTATTTTTTAATAAAGGTTGTTTAGTTGTTTCACATGAGTTGGATTCATGTTTGATAACTTGTGCAACGATGGATGTTTATTGTAACTTTTATCATTAATCCGTAATATATATAATTATGAATTTGTTGATAATCATGTGTTTTGTTTTGTAATAAAAAGCTTCAAGAACCCACAATAGGTGTTATAATGAATAATGTATGTCATTAAGTTTCTTATCTTTTGCCTAAAAAGTAATATACTATAACAAAAATATTAAAAACCCAAGCCACAAATAAATAAATTACGATTATTCTTTAAAGTTTGTATTTTTATAACATCAGAAATACAAATGAGGCTGTGATGGTCCTGCGCATTGAGATACTAAACAGGAACTCTTCAGGTAATGTCCAAGTGGGAGAGTTTATTTTTTTAATGCTAATAAAATCCTCGATGTGTTTAACGTAATAATTAGGCTAAAAAGTATATTTGTTTTAGACAACTGTAATCAACAACGTTGTGAGAATAAATTCATAAACATAAGTGCAAGTGTTTTTTCCACGTTGGTGATGTAAGACCACAAACAAACAGAAAGTCACATACACAAGACTAACCTTCAATCAAAGAATCACATAAGGCCCATGTAAAAAATATTATAATATTATGAAATAAATATAATTATAAATGGGTCATAATCTGAAAATGAGCAAATCTGAAGTATCGTCCACAACTAATTACTTTTTATTATTGTCTCTCAAATCTATCTTATTAATTCTAATTTTACTTTTTATCCGAATATTATAACAACTCATCTGCTAATTGTTGATAATTGTAAATAACAGCTGCGGATTTATAAATAAAATTAGTAATCCATTCATCACGTGTTTCTTCTGGTTTCGACGTTGTAATCCACTAACTTGATTATTCCATCCTTCAGAAGGATCTTAAACGGGGGTCCCGGGCATGTGCGGTAACAGGTACTCGTTAATGATCCCTATTCTGATTATACCTGGATAGGCGAATTTTAGGATTCCTACTGTAGCTAGTTCGATTAGTCGTGTCATAAACACGTAAACTAACTCTTTGTCCGAGCAGTTGTACTGATTAGATCAGTCAGAACGAGCTTCAAGACGAAACAAAAAATAAAAAAAATGCCGGGTTTAAAACCAGATGTTATGCTCCCTAAACTTTCATTGTGGATAACGCAAAATTTTGAAATCGAATGAACTTAATACAGTTACTGAACCCGTAGTTTAGTGTTTGTTAAAACATCGAAAAATGTAAATGATCAGATGTTTTTTCAAGCACTATATGAAACGGGAACATTCTTTGATAATATGAAGCTATTAAAAACATCTATAGTAAGGACCATCTTGTAAGGAAAGCATAAGTTTATGCATCAATGTTAAAAGATCTGAATAAAAACATATCTTTGGTTTGGATTCCATCACATGTGGGAATTAAAGGCAACGAAGTAGCAGATCGGGCTGCTAAAGAAGCAGCATTGTCACCGATTGATATTACAAGTATCTACACCTCATCCGACATATGCCACTTTTTAAAATATGAAGTAAAACTAGCTTGGGCCCAGCTTTGGGAAAATATTGGGGAACTAAATAAGCTTAAAGCTGTAAAAAAGGAATTAAAAATATGGAAAAGTTCCAACCGCAGTAACAGAAGGGAAGAGGTGGTTGTAACAAGACTCAGAATGGACAGGCCATACCCGACTTACCCATGGTTACCTTATAACAAAGGACGGTCCACCGAAGTGCACAACATGTAATGACACACAATTAACAATTGAACACATACTGGAGGACTGCCCCCTCTGGGATAGTTATTTTCAGGAAGCTCAATTACAAAGATACCTCCCAACTATTCTTGGTGATAATAACAAAAATATAGACACAGTCATCAAATTTCTAAAAAAATATAATCTTTTTAACAAAATTTAAAAAATGGTCAAGAATGTAAAGAATAAAGAAACAAAGAAATAATATAGATTGAAGGACGGACACTGAAGACCCTTGATGTTGAGTGTCCATAAGCAATTCTACCTAACCTGAAGCTATTATATTTTAATACACTAAAATTAAGTAAAGTTTACTTATTAGTGCATTAATTCTCCATTGGTATCGATATCCTAATAAAAAATAAATTATATTATGCAAATTATAAATGATAGTGCACATCTCAATACCCCCCCTAATTTCGCTTGAAGAAAAGAAGACATGTTATGATTAAAAATGAGCCTTTATGAAAAGTTTAATATAACATAAGAGTATGTAATGATAAAAAAATAAACCATAAAGTTAACTGTTAATGTCCATTTCTGTTTTTATCCTTTGATTTTGTATCTAATTGTGAGAATGGTAATACTATACTTAAGTTGTTAATAGTTATTGAATATTTCATTAAATAAATAAATTCATGTTTTAATGAATTAATGACAAAGTTAAAAACGTTAAATAATACTTATAAGTGAATTGTATTACTATAATTTGCTTGTTTAATATTTTTCCCGATATGTCAATGACTATTGTTAAAAAATTTAACATTTGCAATTTTTTAAAATAGCAAGTATATAAAAAACAAAACATAATATAAATGAAATAGGAAAGTTTTCTACAATACGTATTTCTAGTTTTCTACAATTAATGAAAAATTGTATGTAATATTTTGTACATTTTACTGGCTACAATGGAAGGTTAGTTTAATTGGTTCAAACGTTAACCGCCAAACTTGTAACGGTCCCCTTCTCGAATGTTTTGTGTTGTGCCATAGGATAGTTGGGTTTTCTTTGTTTTCGTGCGTATTTTTTTTATAAAGAACTATATATTCAAGATGGATAAGTACAGTAAAATAGAGAAGATCGGAGAAGGAACTTACGGTGTGGTTTTCAAAGGTAAGAACAAGAAAACTGGGCAGCTAGTAGCTATTAAGAAAATAAGAATGGAGAGTGATGATGAAGGCATACCTTCGACTGCTTTGAGAGAAATTTCTTTACTTAGGGAGCTTGAACATCCTAACGTAGTGGGGTTGTTAGAAGTACTAATGGAAGAGAATAGATTATATCTCATTTTTGAATTTTTGTCAATGGATTTAAAAAAATATTTAGACACTTTTGAAACAGGTAAATTTATGGATCCTAAAGAAGTGAAGTCATATCTGTTCCAAATACTTGAAGCTATTTTATTTTGTCACAAACGCCGAGTGCTACATAGAGATTTAAAACCTCAGAATTTATTGATCGATGGCAAAGGAGTCATTAAAATAGCAGATTTCGGATTAGGTAGAGCATTTGGAATACCTGTTAGAGTTTACACACATGAAGTTGTCACTTTGTGGTACAGATCCCCAGAAGTACTTCTAGGATCAACTCGCTATTCCTGTCCGGTTGATATTTGGTCTATTGCTTGTATTTTCGCTGAAATGGCAACAAGGAAGCCATTATTCCAGGGAGACTCAGAAATTGATCAATTGTTCAGAATATTCAGAGTTCTCCGTACACCTACTGAAAAAACATGGCCTGATGTAGTAAAACTACCGGATTACAAACCGACATTCCCTAACTGGACCAAATATACTCTGGATTCACATGTGAAGAATCTGGACAAACAAGGAATGAATCTACTAAAAGAAATGCTTATTTATGATCCTGCTTTAAGAATTACTGCTGAAGAAGCTTTACAGCATCCATACTTTGATGATTTTGACAAAAAAACCATTCCTATCGATTATGATGCAGTTAATTAGCCTATTATGTAACAAATCATTCATATATGAACTTATTAATTTTGGTTGAAATGTGTAATTACATTTTTAATTTTGTTAATTAAACTTTACAGTATTTTAACATTTTATGTTTGTTGTTTTTTCTACAATGTTGATTTCTTTAAAAATGTTATGTAGTTTTTCTAGTCTTCCTTAATTACATTTTATACTTATGTCTGATGTGAACAATTGCTGTATGTAATGCATTTTATAATTGAGTATGCTTGGTTGTAAATAAATTTGTGTGAAAATCCCATATAGGAGCTCCATGCCATTATAAGAATCTATTATTTCATTGAAGAAAAAAAATTAAATAATTCCAATTTGTATAGATAATGAATGTATATATATACTAGAATAAGTTTTGTATAATACATTTTTTTAATATATTTACAGAGATCATTGATTTTGAATTATTTCCCAAAAACTTCTTTTACATACTAATTAAGTATAACAAATGTAGATGAAATTTTTTTTAAGTTAGCAGTTTTTATGTGTGTAATCCGTTTAGTACAGGGGTATCTTAGATATGTTTTGTAAAGACAAAGTTTATTGATTCATTCAAATATACCTATAGTACAATAGAACTTCTTATTGTATCTAGTTCAAATGAAAAGATTGATTTCTGATTCTAGTAACCATTCCATAAAATATAAATAATGCAAATGACAACATGCAAAAAGTATTACTCTCACTTTCAAACTTTTCTTCACTATTTCTTATTCTATTATTACAAGTATATTTTTTTCCAATCAATTTTAAAACTAGTTGATTTTAAAATTTTATGCTGAGACAGTCGTGAAGGGAAGAAGATGCCGAAGAGTATTTTGAAACTAAATGTGTTCAATTTTCCTACCTAATCCAATTTATTTTTTATTTTTGGAAGTCCCTAAATCTGAGAAATTTCAACTATACTTTTTTTCTGTCAAGTAATCAGAGAACAGCCTAAAAAACATTCAAGTTCACCTTTCCCCTTCCTGTTAATTTTTGGAATGAAAAACCTATACCAGATAAAACTTATGCTATTCAGTGTAGTGTATGTTGGCCCCCTTTAAACGGTTTTAAACAGTTATCTTTCTCGGTGTATAGTCAAATCTAACTACACTTTTAATATATATATAGCATTGAATTTATTTAAATACTAATAAAACTTTATTTAAAAGTGTAATTGATAGTAAATATGCCAACAATTAGTATGCCTGGTTCAGATTAAAAAACGGATTACTCCAAAATTTCAAATTTAAGTCAAGCAATTTTGTCTTGTACAACACTTAGTCTTCTTGTTTCTGATGGATTTAGTCCAGTTCTGAACATGATGTAGCAGGAGCATAAATCATTGCTTGACTTAACTGGTGAAAAAGTCAGTTTTTGAAATTAGGAGCAATCGGTTTTTGTATGCCCCTCTCAAAATTTTATGATTAACCATACTTATCAAATGTGGATGATTGGACTTATTTTTTTCCCTAACATTTAGGGAATGGAGTTGATTCTTTTTAGAGTTAAAAAAGAAGAGTTCCATTTTTAAATCTTAATAAAAATAACTTAAAAAAAAAAACCTGTATCGCTACAACCCGTGAACAGGTCTGGGGTCCAGTACATGGTAGAGACGGTACGGTTTCATGGACAACGGTTCAGCAAGGAGGTGGCTTGTCCTAGGTCACGCTCAACCGCCAGATTTTTCCCCCTTATTTTGGGTACCCTATTTTTATATTGTATAGAGGCTGGGTGAGCCCCAGAAGGGTCCTAGATCCTATATGATCCATCTCCGGCTGCAAACAGACTAAATAAAAGTCTTGCCCGCTGCGGGATTTCCGGCATGGCACATACATACTCAGTGCTCCACCACTGAGTCACACCCTGAAAACAACTTTAGCCCTGATAAAGGCTCATTATTTTAAGTGGAAAGAGTCTTTAGAATAAAATATAGCTCTCTGGCTGCACTCTCATGGTATATTCCATCATGCTGATCACAATGGACCATTTTCCTACCTATGATTTCCAGCCCTGATCGCAACCTTACATATCTGTAAATTATAAACTTCTGAACTGTCCATACATTACGAGTTCTACTTCCATCTTAATCTTAAGAGGATTAATAAGGATGTTCTGATTTTTGGTATAGTGATAAAACTCAGGGTAAGAAGAAACACAGCCATAACATAACAATTATATTTATTTATGAAAAAATATAATAACAATTATTTAACTTTACTTTTTACATTTTATTTTTTTTAATTGGAACAAAATAAAATAATTTCTGTTCTCTCCCATTATTATTAGCTTTAAAAAATCAACAATAAATAAGAGTTCTTCAGAAGTTAAAATCATCATCTAACTCATCACAATTGTCTACAATAGAAAATACTGATTGAGAAAAATTATTCTTCTGGGAATTCATTTGAGAGTTAACTACTGATAAAGTTTCGTTGCTGAGAGTACAGGATTTTTGTGTTTCGCCATTCCACAGTACATCTCCAACAGTTTTATTTTCTTTTTCCACAAATGAAAACATTTTTAATTTATTTTGTGTTTTGGGAGAGATTTTAGGAATGTTTTTGCATTCACTAAGTTTGTTCTTTGAAACATCTTTAGAATTATTACCTATTTCAGATACACTGTCACTAATTAATTTAGTTCTTTCAGAAATTTCAACTTCAGTAATGCGTTCTTGACTGTTACGTTTTTTGGTAAAAACACTTTCATAAATTACATTTTCTTCACGAGGATCAGGTATATTATATCGTCTCTTTTTATTTTGTGGTAGATCAGCTTTAGTGGTGTTGGAGGAACATATTTTATTCTCCTTAGAAGTGTGCTTGGAATTGTCTGTTTCACTGAAAATGCTTTCTAAAGTAAAGTCGTCTTCACTTGTATCTCCTCCATTCTCTCCACATTTTATAGTTTTTTTCTTTGTTGTATCATTAAGATCAGTCTTAGAAATATATTCTTCACTGCCTTCTGTTTTTGTTATGTCTTGGGATAAATTCCTCAGTTTATTCATTTTGCTGAAAACATTCTCATAAACTATTTCTTCATCGCTTGTGACATTAAATAAATCATTGTTTCGTTTACGACTTTTTTTACTTTCATCGCCTATGTCACAATTTACTTCTGGTGAATAAGGACCTTTGACTTTATTTTTTTTATTTTTTCTCTTATTTTTAGATTTTAAATTCAATTCTTTCATTTTCTCCGCTTCCAATGATATTTGTTTACGACATAACATCTTTTCATTGTTAACTTTTGATTGTTTTATATTATTCAATACTATATCCAATTTTTTGTTGATATTACTAACGGATGGCTCGGGCATTGCATTATCATTAATTATTTGATTTTGGCAAAGTTCTGAATCTACAGTTATCTCGGATCTAAATGATGCTACTTCCTTTTCTAAAATATCAGTTAGTCCTAGTCTCGTCAAGATATCTTCAGCTGAAAAAATAAATACATATCAAAACATGATCATAAATGAATATCATTATAACGTATATTATTAATGAGAAAAAGTAAATTTTGTAAATGTTATAATCATTTTTTCACACATAGAAACTAAAATGGTATTTTAAAGGTCTCGTTCACACGGATATCTTTCATTTATGAACATAAGATAAATAGATAATTTTTACTTAAACTTTTATCAGATAATTTTAGCAAGATACCTTGTTGTAAGTATTCCTCAGTCGGGTTCATTGGAAACATTGTCTGAACAGGATTAAAACATCCCAAATTAAAAGTCAAACCATGGGCACTGCATTCCATTAGTGAAACACTTACGACTGCGTCTTGGACTATAACGGTATCCCTGTACATGAGTCTCGCGTGAGCCTGGGCCAATCTGCAAAACAACAAATGATCCTACATATTTAGAGAATTACTGACATGGGTAACTATACTATATTGACTACCAATTCTGTGCAGGAATGTTTATCACTGTTAAACATTATCTGCAGCAACAGTAATGAATGATGTTCTTTTAATATAAGACAACATTAGAAGGGTTAGCGAAACTGCTTTCAAAATTATTCTAAAAACCTCCAGAAAAGTTGCGAAAATCGAGAAATTACTTTAAGCTACTATTTTTTTTC
This sequence comes from Arma custos, assembly GCA_037127475.1. Classification (NCBI taxonomy): domain Eukaryota; kingdom Metazoa; phylum Arthropoda; class Insecta; order Hemiptera; family Pentatomidae; genus Arma; species Arma custos. The sequence goes on along the minus strand of CM073765.1, from coordinate 21,875,093 downwards.
TTAAATAAAAAATAAAATTATTGTAAAATAAATGTTAAATTTCACAAGAGCTGGAGAGAATTATGATAAATTTATAAACACAATAGAAAGTGTAGAGACATTTTTGATTTTGTCATAATCAAGAAATTGATGCAGTAATGCATCTATATGCAGAAACACATATTTTATGATCTTGATAGTATTTAGGGCATTGTAGCTACATGACAATCAATAAATTCATTCACTTGCTTGAGGACATGGATAAAAATATTACAAAGGTAGGAAATTATTTAATAAAAAAATAAATCAACAATAAAATATAGTCAAGAACAAGAGCTTCATTATAGTAGCCAAAGTGGTAACAACTTTGTTCCTGGAAGATAATTTTGATAGCAATATACCAATGATTGGATGAACTATGATGTAACGGTCTTGGCTTTGAGCATTTAACAGATGATTATCAACAAAACAAGAGGAATTTTTAGACAATTAATTATTTAATTATGATAAGTATTTGAGACTGAGGGTAAATATATAATATCTGATATTAAACAACAATATAGATACAAACATTATAAAATGTAATCAATGAAACCAATAAAAATATATTAGTTCTAAAATAATTACCTTATTAAACTTTCAAGAAGACGCACTGTTGTATGAGAAGCATTCAAAGAGTCATTTCTTCGCTGAAAATGATAGTACTCTCTCAAAATTATCATAGCATCGTGTGTGAGGTGCGGAAGCAGAGTTTTTATAATGCAGTAATATGCTTGTAATTTTTCTAGACTCCACAAACTCGACCCGGATTCAGGCAGCATTTTCCCCACCAATATGAAGGAAGAAATTAACCTTTAAAAAATAATTTTATGAGTTACATTACCCAAAGGTGGTGTTGAACATAAGATGAGACTGAAGAACCTACTCACTTATCCCACTGAGGATTCTTGTTATCAAGGAGAATAAAAACAAGATCGAATCTGCTCAATAAAGGACTCGCAATGGCACAATTAACGGTAATTGGATGCGATGGATCATAATTTCCTTTCGGATTAGTTGCAGCTAGAATGGTACATCTTGTACTCAATTTGCAAACCATACCTGCCTAAAAACATTAAGAATAGATGTTTAAACAAATACATAACTTCAATCATAAAAGCAGAAACCTAGACTGATTTTCTAGCAAAATATATTTCAAAAATTGTCACAATGAACATAAAAAAGTGACAAATAATGAAGAATTAGTCTAAAGAAAAATAATTTTGAACCAGCTATTTATTCAGAAACTAAATAAAAATGTCATGATTAACACTAGATTAATTACCAAATTTTCAGGGATATGCAGTTAGTAAAAAGTAAAATAATGTATTTATTTTATTCATCCTTCATCCAATTTCAAATTTTCAAACAATATATTTGAATATTATAATAAAATTTATATACACTTTCAAGATGAAAGAATAAATGAATTATCTTTTCCAAGAAATATTTAAGAATGTTCTAGGTTTTAGTCTTTGAAAAAAAAAACCTGTAAAGTTTACATTTTAAAATTATAAGAACATTTTTTCTATAATGTTATGCGACTTAAATTCTTAATTGTTGTTAACTATTCACTAGGGAAATGTTGGTAAAACAAAAGCATAATGGTTTATTAAATTTTTTTAAAATAATGAATGTATGTTAAATAATAGCTAAATTTAATTTTGTTAGAATTTAATACTTTTAGTTTTATAGTTTGTATTGCTTATGACCCATAAAACTCAAGATCTTTCTTAGTGAGATTGATTCAAAAATAAATTTTAGTACTATAATTAAAATATATATATTAGAGAAGAATTGGTCGACTGTATCTTCTAATGTAAGGAAGAAATATATATAATTTACAATCTTATGGAAAACCATAAATCTATATAAAAATTATCCTATGATGCTCAAATTTATTTAAGATCTATAACCTTTGCAACGCTAATTGTTTGTTGTTCCATTGCTTCGTGTATGCTTGCTCTATCATGCTCTCTAATGGAATTGAATTCATCTATACAACAAATGCCCCCGTCAGCAAGCACCAAAGCACCAGCCTCGAGTTGCCATTCGCCTCCGCCCTAGAAATAAAATATAATACAATACAAATAATGTTGAAAGAAAAAAGCCACAATACAAAACATGAGGCCATAATGGTCAAAGTAGTCTAAGAAATTCAATCATGGCTATTCAAAACGAAGATATTTCCACAATTAAATTATTATCTTTCCACAATTTTTTGCTTGTCAATATAATTTTACCTATTTATTCATTTTCCCTCATTCTCCTATAATCTTTCTCTTAGTTACCTTTTTGGCCACTAGAGATTGCTGCTATTGCTTCCATCTTGCTTCGTAATGCATTTTTCATTGTTGGTTTGACGGTCCATCCAGCCACCGCTCCCAGTTGGTGCGTCTTTTCTTACTATTTTATATCTTTTTTTCTTTAGTCTTTCTCCATTCCTCACACTATATAATTTCCTATTTCTCCCTTATCATTTATCCTCCATCATATGTTGGTAATCAAAGAGTTCATATTTATAAGCATTATTTTTAATTTTCCATTTTATTAATCCAATCAAATATTTTATATTACATCCCAATTCACTATTTTTATATTACATCCCATACTTATATTTTCAAATTTTTTATATTTCTAACTGTCATTCTACGAGATACCTATTTATTTATTTCTACATATTCTTGTATTATTATTTTTCATACATTTTACTTATGTAACCTCTAGAAGTCTATTATCATACATTTTATATCAACAATTAAACTAGTTTTTTCTATATCCTTTATATTCCACCTTTTTTTATATTTTAATCTTCTCATTTTGTATCTTTCTTTTACCTCCTCATTTTTCTTTCCCTTTATATTATGTTTATATTCTCATCCTTTCTGTACATTTATTTTCTGTATTTTATATTCGTTTATATCGTTTATTTCGTGGTATGATTCCACCACCAAGGGTTTCCCCCTTAATATAATAGGGGTTCAAAGATTGTATGGAGTCCGTCAGTTTTGAAGGTAGACATCTAAAATTTTGGATGTATCAGTAACTTATAGTTAAAAAAAAAATTAAATTATTTATTTAAAATGATCTGTCAGGAAACTTTATGTGGCAGACCAAATTCCATGCGAGTGAAGCCGCGGGGGCAAAAGCTAGTATAAAATAAATTATATAATAATATGACTTCATTCATAATAATGATTTTATTCCACTGCTAGGAAAATTTCCACTATATATACAACATTATACCATCAAAGCTGAAACAGTAAGCCCAGCAGATGTAGAACCAATTCCAGTAGTCAACACAGACCTTGGACTCAGAGAAGAAGCAAATCTCAGTATTTGAGATTTAGCCGTACCCGGATCACCGACTAAAAGCAAGTGCGATTCACCACGTACTCGTGCACCAGATCCAGTTTCTTGACCAACTCCGCCAGCCAACACTAATGCAACAGCTAATTTTATAATATATAAGCCATACACCTACAAAAAATAAAAAAAAAGATACACAAAGATTAAACAAATATTGCATAAAGAACTATATATACATTTGTATAGATACAGAAATAGAGAGAGAGAAATGAAAACAGAAAAAAGAATATTATTTAAGGAATCTTTTGGAAAGAATACAACTCTCTCATTATATGGTATAGTCTGGTGATTCATATGATTCTTCTAAAGAAGTCAATAGATTTACATTGATAATATTTACAAGATTGATACCAATCATGAAGATTATACATATCCTGAAGATCAACCTCCAAATGTAGACTGTGCCGTACAAAGAAAAAATTTAACAGTACTGATTATTAAAAATCATCATGCAATTATTCCAAAGTACTAAGTATTAAACCCTTTCTCCTTTATACGAGAGCTCAAATAAACTTTCAGAGGGAATCGTTATTTAATCCTTTCTGTAGATTTAATTAACTCTTAAATTAAGAATGATATATAATATCAAATGCAGATAGACTTCAAAACCAGCATTAGTTATATAATAAAAGTTAGGTTACCTCTGGACAAATCGATGCTAATATCTTGTTACGAGCTTCAAATACTTTATTAGAATTCTGTTTCCAAAAATTATTAAACTCTTCTTTGATTTCATGAGTGACATGAACCGCATTGTTTTGGTCATTTGAAACTTCAAGATGATTCGCTTGAAGAACCAGATCAATTTCAAGGGGGTGAAGGGTAGCTACAAAGCACCCAGGGAGATAGGTATCTCTCAGTCCGATTGGTCTTGGTTTCTGAGAAATTTTTATTAGTACCAGAACCCATGCGAGGTGAAGAGCCTCGTCCTGCACGTGGTACCCCTGCACAGTGGGGAGTTCCTCCTCACTGACGAAACCCATTGGAACTAGACTGGGAAGTCGATAAACATCCCCCAATCCAGGCGGAACTGCATAGGCTATTGGATGAATGGCTGAGGGTGATTCAGTCCTACTATGCGAACTCCGGACACCTGGGCGACCTCCGGTTTCAATAAATGCCTTCCTATAGTAACAAGGCTCTGCTATAGGTGACCTTTTATTACCTTTGCTACTCGTGGGAACAAAATGAACCCAAATTACACAAACATTAAAATAAATGAGGACTCCATGGAGTCAAATACGACTGACTCGTCAGTAATTAGCCAATCGGTCTCTGAACTGATGGCTAACCTAGAACAAGAGGTCTCAGACCTCGCAGAGGAAAGGGAACCACCTGCACAGCAGCTGGCAACCACCTCTGAGATCAATATAAACAAACTTCCAGACGAAGTCTGGAAGAACATGACGCATAGCCAGAGGAAGAACTTTCTACGGCAAAAGAAAAAGGCGACTCCCACCGAAACTCAACCCTCAACATCCAAGGATGAGAGGAAGAGAGGTAGGGAGAAGCAGGAGACTCCTTCACCTTACAAAACGGTGAAGAAACCAAAAATGGACTATAGTGGAGCAGCCGCAAGCATCAAGGTTGCAGTTGCCCACACAGATTATCCTCATCAGAAACTGAAGGACGAAGATTTTCAGGGCCTTATGCTCAAGCTCCTGAAAAGAATGAGGGAGAGGAAGGTTGAACAAACCCCCGTCGGCTTCAACGGCTACTCCCTGAGAGACGGAGCACTCGTGGTGAACTGCAAGGACGAGTCCACCAGGGAGTGGTTCGTTAGTAATATTGCGGAACTCTCCCCATGGGAGGGAGCACCGCTGAAAACCTGCGACCCCAAAGAACTTGAGGGTTTCAGGAAGATAGGCACCTTCATACCAAACCCAGTGGAAGGTATTAAGGAATGCCTACAGAATCTGCAGGTACAGAACATGGGTCTGCAGACTGAAAGATGGAAGATTCTTGGTAACAAGACCCATAAACATGGGATGTACATTGTGGCATCCATTCCCGAATCTGTGGCCAAAGCCATTGAGGAGAAGAATGGAAGAATCTACCACGGGTTCCACAACCTACAGGTAAAATTCTTTCCAGGAAAAGACGCACCCACACCGGAAACAGCTGTGGATGATATGAAGACTGGTGAAGAGGTGGGAAAAACAACGGGTGGTGAGGGTGCGGCTGTCTCGGCGGCTGGCGTCACCTTGCCCGGATCCACTTCGGGCCAAAGTGTATCTGTCACTGCCAAGCTTGGTACCAGGCGGCAACGAACGGAGCACGGAGGCAGGAGGGATTACGGGGTGGGGCGTCAGGCCGTCGGCGCGGCCTATAATTATATCCCAACAGCTTGGAGAGAAGTTAGGGTCACATTTATTCCCAAACCAGGGAAAGAAACATATGATGAACCCAAATCATATCGCCCCATTTGTCTTTCCTCATTCTTGCTGAAGACAATGGAGAAAATTCTTGATAGATATATCAGGGACAAACATCTCAGTGATGGATTAGTAATGTTGCATCAACATGCATACAGAGAGGGAAAATCTTGCGACACTGCGCTGCATGCAGTGGTGGACCAGATAGAAGATGCTCTGCAGTGGAAACAAATCGCGCTCGGAGCATTTCTAGATATAGAGGGAGCATTTGACAATACCCCTACTCATATATTAACTAATGCCCTACTAAGGCACGGCACTAGACCAAACATTGCTAATTGGGTCATTGCCATGCTAAAGAATAGGGTCATTCATGCCAATATGGGCAATTATCACCTAAAGGTTAAAGCAGCCGCAGGCTGCCCCCAAGGAGGTGTCCTTTCCCCACTCCTATGGAACCTGGTAGTGGACGAACTACTACACCTCCTAAATAAGGCGGGTTTCCAAGCGATAGGCTATGCAGATGACATAGCAATTATAATCAAGGGCTTTGACCAACAAACTATTTCAGAGTTGATGACAATGGCACTAAGAATGGTGGTGAGATGGTGCACGAGAGTAGGATTGAACATCAATCCTAATAAAACGGTAATTGTACCTTTTACAAACAAAAGGATATTGAGGGAACTCAACCCCCCTAGGATGAAAGGGATGAGTATTCCATTCAGCAAGAAGGTTAAATACCTCGGTGTTATTATGGACAGTAAATTAAACTGGAATGAACATATCGACTATGTTACCAAGAAAGCCACAAGAATTCTGTGGACTTGTAAGAGCCTATGTGGCAACAAGTGGGGAATTAGCCCCAAGATGGCCCGTTGGATGTACACAGCAATAGTTAGACCTGTGCTAACCTATGGCTCAATAGCCTGGTGGCACAAAGCTGGTATCCAACAAAATAGATCAAGGTTGGAGAAGGTGCAGCGGCTTGGGTGCATCATGATCACTGCGGCCATGAGAACCACCCCTACCGCTTCACTGGAAACTATACTTGATTTAACTCCTCTTGACATTCTAATTGAATCAGAGGCATTGAAGACAGCCTACAGGCTAGTAAAAATAGGAGGGGTCAAAAAACCCACCAACGATTTTGGACACAGAAGTGTCTTTGATATAATCGAGCAAAATGCAGATCTAAAAAAGCATTCTGATTCAATGCTGAATAAGTATAACTTTGAAAAAAGATTTCATGTCAATATACAGGCGATTTGCAAAAGCAAGAATGATTGCTTTAATCCACCCAATGGTCTAAATGTGTATACGGATGGATCCAAAGGGGAGTTTGGTGCCGGCTCGGGATTCTGGTTTAGGGGTTGTCAGGGCATGGGTCATTACTTAGCTCTGGGCACGACACCCACTGTATTCCAAGCGGAAATATGGGCAATACTTGCAGGTGCCTTCGCTATGAAGGACCACAAGAATAAGGTAATTAACTTTCTCACTGACAGTCAGGCAGCATGCAATGCATTACAAAATGCAGTAACAAACTCCAGACTAGTGGAGGAATGCTGTCTAAGACTAGATGAACTAGCTGTACATAACAGAGTTAACATATTTTGGATCCCTGGGCACAGTAATATTCCAGGAAATGAAAGGGCCGACAAATTGGCGAAGAAAGGAGCAGTTACTGCTCCTATTGGACCAGAACCATGGTGCGGGATCCCCCTTCCCCTGGCTAAGGATACAATTAATAAACTAGCCAAGAGGAAGATTAAAACACGTTGGGATAGAGCCAAGATAAGGCATACAAAACTTTTCATAAAGGATCCCAACGATAATCTTTCTGATAAAATCAAGAAAGAAGCTGCTCACTCGTCGAGAACCGACCTCAAAAGTATGGTTGAAACCATCACTGGGCACTGTAAACTCAGGAAACACATGCATCTCCTAGGCATTGAACAAGAACCTAGGTGCAGATGGTGCAAAGAGGAGGACGAAACCCCTTGGCACATCCTCTTTGAATGTATAGCACTAAGTCGAAAGAGGACATTTGACCTTGGCCCCGGTGGATACAAGGAACTTCAAGAACTGAGGTTTAAAGACTATTTAAAATTTCTCAGAAGTCTAGACCTATGTTAGGGATTTTTTAGGACTCAAGCACAATGGGCCTCTTTAGGCCGAAGTGCATAGTAATAAGGGTCATACTTAAATAATAATAATAAAAGTATTAAACCCTTTCTCCTTTATACGAGAGCTCAAATAAACTTTCAGAGGGAATCGTTATTTAATCCTTTCTGTAGATTTAATTAACTCTTAAATTAAGAATGATATATAATATCAAATGCAGATAGACTTCAAAACCAGCATTAGTTATATAATAAAAGTTAGGTTACCTCTGGACAAATCGATGCTAATATCTTGTTACGAGCTTCAAATACTTTATTAGAATTCTGTTTCCAAAAATTATTAAACTCTTCTTTGATTTCATGAGTGACATGAACCGCATTGTTTTGGTCATTTGAAACTTCAAGATGATTCGCTTGAAGAACCAGATCAATTTCAGTCTGACCACCTACAACCAACGATTTCCATCTTCTCCTCACGGTACCACTATAAAATATGATGTATGAAAAAAAAAAACAGACATATATCAACAAATGTTTGTTTCTTTTATTTTCTTCAGAAATATTTGTTTTGGTCTCTTAATAAGACAATAATTCATACTTTGTTAGTAACTAGTAGAGTAAAGTTTACTTAATAATAATTTTATGAATATTTAAATTATTAAGATATTATGTAAATGTATATACTTATTTAAAAATGCACATCAAAGTGTTACAATTAGAGAAAAAAAAGAAGTCAAACAAATACTAAACTTAATCATTATTCCATATGCACCTACCAAATAACTACATCGTCTCCAGGTTTGCAAGCATCAACAAGATCATTTTCCAGAGTAACCCACATGGACCTTGGCATGGATCCCATGTCAAGCTTGGCCACCTGTTCCTAAAAACCCAGTATCTTATCTGTTACGATAATTACAATTTAATGATTTTTTTATTAGTTTTCATTAAATAAGTTATTTCAGGTTAGTTGAAAATAATGGATTTGTATGTATCTTAAGTTATTTCAGTTCTATATTTTCTTTCGCTAGAGGATTTTTCAAACTAAGGATAAAGATTATCAATTAAAGAATGTTTTATCTTCCTAACATAAGAGGCAGGGTTAGTAATATTTTGGTTGTAAATAATGGATTCGTAAGTTGTAACAGTCCTTTATTTTTTTTTGCCAATCGATTTTTTTAACTAAGAGTAATTATTAATGATTGCAGAGTGCTTTCTCTTTCTAGCTAATGAGGCAAAGGTTATAATGTATTGATACTCATAAAGAGAAAAAGTTTAGTGAAGTGTTCACCTAGTTAGATTTTTGTTCAAGATATGGCTTCCTAAATGTAAAGCAATGCCAATATTTTTATTAGGCTTGTTACAATAAATTCAAATTTACTTCACCAAGTGTATTAAATTTTTTTGTAATTATGCCTTAGCCTGTTGCTTCAAGTTAAATTACACCTATTAACTGTTTATTCATTTCTCTTTTAATATTTTCCAAAAATACAAGTTATGAGCTTTAGGATGGAAAGGGAATGTAATTATGGGAAAAATATAAAATAATGCGGTAATCATTTCATTTAGTAATAAACATTTCAACAAACATACATCATCTATACTTCGAAATGTTAGTTGGAACTTTTATTTCTTGATGAAATGATTACCAAAATCTTTTCATTACCTAAATTCTTATTCCCATACTAAAGCTCACAATAATTTGTGTTTTTGGAAAATATTAAAAATGAAACAAAGAAACAGTTACAACTTGTAACTCAACTCGAAGTGACAACCTATGGAACAGATACCAACAATTTTTTTTTTTACGTTCAAATCCATTTATAAATGGCAGGATAGCTCTGGCAAAGACAAAATTTAATGATCATAAAAAACAAAACCATTGAATATGCTTTACTTGAAGCTTGATTTCTTGATAATCCCGAAAGTGGTTAGAGTCCAAAGGTAAAAATTTCGTCCCTTCACATTTGTCCGGGTTTTTGCACACTGATGGAGCTGTTATCATGTAATTCATTTCATAATCAGCCTATATGGAAATTATAAATCATAAACAATACATTTTAAAAATATATATCAGATAGTAAATGAATAAATAAGACTTACAATAGCAGTGAATATATGTTTACATTTATTACACATATAATCCTTTCCATACTCCAACATTTTTGGGGCAGTTCTTCTGACGACTGTCCCAGTGATTCGAAGGAAACATCCGAAATCATCATTGCAGGGAAAAGCCGATTTGTGAAGTTCCGGGCAGATTGGAAGTGCTAAGATATCAAAAAAACAAATAATGTAACATTAAAAGTACCAGGATTAGGGCTAAAAAAAATATTTGACAAATTATTAAAATAGTATATTAACAATAATAATATAAATACCTGTTATACGAGCATGAATGTTATACTTCACACTTATTTGATCTTCATGAATAGATTTGAACAGGTCTTTTTGCGCATTCACTAAAGCCTTGTCACATAGTGGTAATGTATTCACCGGAGAAGAAAGTATTCCATCTCCTAGCTCTGTAGAAGTTTCAAATAAGCTGACAAAACTAGAAAAAATAGGGTGATTTATTTTAAATTATTTGTAACTACACAAAATAAAAATTATTTAACAAATAGAATATATGAGTTGTTGAGAGCAAGTCTTTCAGGGCACACAGATAGAATATATGAGTTGTTGAGAGCAAGTCTTTCAGGGCCCAATCTTAAAAATGACTTCAGCTCAGAAATACAAACTAGAAAGGAAGAATTATTGAAAGAAATTGTGATAAGAAGGATGGCAAACCATCTGAAAAAAATACATTATGAAATACAAGAGATTTAGAAACTACTACCTAACACAGGCTCTACAACCCAGCGCAAGTCCTGGCCGCATCAAGGTGTCACCTCCACTCTTCTCTGTCCTGTGCCAAGGTCCTCTAAGCTCTGGATCCAATGATGCTGCCTGCATCACTCTCGACTTCATCTGACCGTCTAAGTCATGGACGCTCACGTTTTCTTTTTCCATCAACGAATCCAAACAGTAGTCTTTTCAGTTTAGCGTCCTCCTCTAGCCACATGTCCAGCCCATCTCAGCCTAGCTATTCTTATGTGCTTCACCACATCAGGCTCCTGATACATCAGATACAGCTCTGCATTTTGTCTGAGTCTAAATTGATCGCCAACTCTTACAGATCCAAACATCGCTCTTAATAGTTTCCTTTCGAAGAGCAGTAAACTGTTGGCATTTGCCCTGGACAGAGGCCAGGTTTCCGATCCATAAGTTAAAAAATGCCTGATGATTGTTTTGTACAGCATGACCTTGGTTCTTGTTGATATCAGACGACTTCGTAAAATTTTGGCCATCCCAAAGTAACATTTTTAAGCGGCCAAAATTCTTCTTTGAACTTCTGGGCTAGTTGAGCTATCTGCTTTGACCAGAGAACCAAGGTAGACAAAACTGTGGACACTTTCGAATGTGTAGGCACTAAATGTGATGGTGGGATCCAATTGTCTTGAAGGGACCATATACTTAGTCTTTACTTGATTTACCTGAAGACTGTTGCCTGTTGAAAAGCCTGTTATAGATCCCTCGGTGTTCTTACCACTATGTCTATGTCATCTGCATAGGCCAGTATTTGGATGGACTTAGTCAGAATCCTACCAGTGACTTGTAACCCTGAGTCGCTTATGACCTTTTCTAGTGCAAAATTAAATAACAGGCACGAGAGTCCATCACCTTGTCTCAGACCCCTATTTCTCTTGATTTATTCAGACAAGTCGTTCTGGATCTTGACCGGGCTTCTCGTCTCCCTCATCAGCAATTCTACAAGGCTTATCATTTCTCTGGGGACATTCATTTCTTCCATACTTTGATACAGTTTTCCCCTGATGAAACAGTCATAGGCATTGCTGAAATCCACGAAAAGGTGGTGGGTCGTTATATTGTACTCTCTAATCCTTTGCATAAGAGTTCTCAGGGAGAATATTTGATCAATACAGGATCTATCATTCATAAATCCGCACTGGTACATTCCAATTCCTCTCTCTGGGCATGGGGGAGTAGTCTTTGTTATACCAAATTCGAAAGAGCTTTGTAGGCAGAGCTTAGGAGTGTTATACCACAGTAGTTATCTCAAAGCATTTGATCTCTTTTCTTGTGAAGAGGGAGGATAAGGCCAATGCACCAGTCATGCGGGAGAGTTTTGCTTATCCAAACACTGTGTATCAGATCTCAGATCACCTTTATCATTTTATTTCCAGCCTTCAGAAGTTCAGCTGGTATGTAATCATATCCTGGTTCTCTGTTATTTCTAAGCTTCTGAATTGCAGCCTTAATTTACTCATCATCTGGTGGGTCAAGAGGCTCGCACTCTTTGTAATTTTGAACCGTGTCAGAGTCATAACTATCTTCTAGGGCAGGGTTAGGTAGAAACTACTACCTCCAACAAATATCTTGGAAGAAAAAATGCAAACATAGTTTTGATTTGAGCAAGAATTGATTCATTTTTCTTTTGTATAATAAAATAATGAAAGTTTTTTGCAAAAGCTTAACATAGCTGAATACATAATATTTCCAGACTTATATCTATATGTAGTAGGTATCAGGAATGTTTATGAACAAAATATAATATGAAAGAAAGATATAGTCCTAAAAAGTTAAGAAAGACAGAATCAGATTAAGTAATTTTGATATTTTTACAAAGATGTATATGGCAGTATAGAACTTCAATGAAAATCTTATGCTAACCAATAAAAGCTGCTGCTATACAATTCATAATTTAATGGTCCCTATAGTTATTTAAAAAATCAAAATAACTTATGTAATTAGTTATTTACTTCAATGTAATGGAGTAGTGGCGTTTTTGATCCTCATGTTGAAGAATAGTAATTAATTCTTCTCTGTGATGAGACAATGCATAAGCCGCTAGAGTATCTAAAATATAATATTTAAATATAGGGTAAAAGTGATATTCATAAATATACATGTACATTATTGTATAAATATATCTATCTTCAATAAATACATATATTTAAAAACCAATAAAAAGAATATTTCATTGTCAACATTTAAAGTTTGAAATCATAGTAATATAAATCAGAATTACCATAAGACAAAGCAACATCTATAAATAAAATGATTAATTGATATATTTATAGTTTGTCCTAATCATGTTACCTTCAAGAGAAGAAGACATTTATAAAAACAATTGATGCATTTTCATTATTTACACTTTGTCAAAACCCTTCAAATCATATCAATATTATCACCTGATTCCCCGCCAAAACATGGCGGTTACAAGTAGCTAATAGTGGTGGGGTCGAAATAACGTAACAGTCTAAAATAACGTGTTATTGGAAAATAACGGTTACTGTGATAACGTGTTACCAGAACGAGCTCGTTATTGGAATAACTCCTTCATCGTTTCACTCGCCAATAACCAAATAGCACTTCGACATGATTTCAATAAGAGCTGAAGGCCGAGGCGTTTTCGTTCCCAATTACTGATTGAAAAAATAACAAAAAAATTCCAAGTAAATATGTTTTAAAACAATAAAACTGCCTTAGATGTTATTCATATGCTGCTATCTACGTAATCGAATCGGTTATCGGAACTATTAAAGAGTTATTGGCTTCGTTGCCTATTTTTTGCGAATATAGAAGTATTTCATTCACAATTACTGATTGAAAAATTAACGAAAAAATCGGACTTGCTAATTCGCACAAAAAATGGAAAAAATATCAAGTAAATATGTTTTAAAACCATAAAACTGCCTTAGATGTTAGTCATGAGGTTATCGGAACTATTATGCCAATATGAAATATAAAATATATATGGAACTATTCCTGCATTTCCTATATATGGAAAAGCATTGACAATGCTAATAGGCACCATAGATTTGTTTAAGAGGGTGACTAGTTATTATAGTATGAACACAAAGTTGCAAAATACTGTAATAGAGATTACTGTACAACAATAAATTATAAAATGCAATTGATGATGAAAGGATATAATGAATTTAAAATACTAATATAATGATTAGCTTTTATTAGATAATGAAGTACAAAAAGGAAGAACTACAGATAATTAATTAAAACTATAGCCTAAATAATTTTACTATAAAAAAAATAAAGTTTCTCCAAATCAAACACAATAAATATGTGTATTATGAAGTTCGTTATGAACATCCACAAATTTAATAAACTCAATAAACAACAGAAACACAAAATATAAAATTGTTAATATTAATCAATAATGCATAAATTTGTTTTATGTTAACAGGGATATATACTGATTTAATGTAGAACATTTATATATACGACTATACCAGTACATTACAGAAGGTAAAACAGGTATTTGATCCTATTAAAGATCAAACAGAAAAATCTGCCAGCAGTATAGAACTATATTCTCTCCTTCAAAAGAACTACATATAACATAAACTCAAAATTAGGCATTTTTTAGTTAAGCTTTCAGAAGCAATTGTATTGATTGATTCAGAATTCAGAAAGAGCATATCTGATATTCCGTTTCCAACATTCGAAGTCATATTTTGAGTTGTATTATGTTTGAACTTGAAGTTTTATGGGAATAATAGCATTGAAAGAAAAAGTTTCTAGCTTTTAAAAATTTTCTAGTCGTTAGTAAAAGAATTTTGTATCAATAACCAAATTTTTTATTTTTTTAACTCACATGTAACTTTCAAATATCTCCATTGCAATATTAGGTTTTTTGAGTAATAACACCGTTCTTTTGAAGGAATGATATGTGAGGAATAAATTTAAAAATGTATTCATAAAAAAAAAAAAAAGGTGGAAAAATTACAGGCATCTAACTTGTACATACGACTCTTCGTAAAAATAATTACTCATTATATTTTGAAATATTCTAAATAATAAAACAACAATTGTCTCGATTTAACAGAAACCTTTTTTCTGTTTCACAAGGTTTATCATTATTAGCTCTTGATTATAATGAAATAAGCAAATGAATTAAAATAAACAATAATTTAACACCTATAGCTTTAATTGTTTACACTTAAATAGTCATAATTCGTAGAAGAGAGCATAAGAGGCACTGTACTCTAAATATATTCACTTCGAAAGAACCGACCACAAAAGTATTGTTGAAGCCATTACTGGGAACTCTAAACTCAGGAAGATTCTTCAGGGTTTGGTACTAGGCTAGGACCTTTACAGTTTCTAAAACAAGCAAAGAAGTTTTATTCGACTAATAGACTATTAGTTAACAAATAGATTTAAAAAAATAATAAATTAAGCTTATTCATTTAATGATATTACCATTTTAGCCACTCTACTCTCAAAAACCTAACTTATTTTTAAGTACATACAAAGTTTATCTTTAAGTGCTTCTCACTTTCTCTTTACCAGATTATTATAACTATATAAAGCTAAAATGAATAAATACTTAAATAACTATCCAGTAGACAGAATAAAAAGGAAGCATAAGCTCATTTTAATGATTCATTTAATACATGACTATTGCTGCAGACATTACTTGCGATTACGTCGTGTAAACTGTAGTAGGAGCACTTGAAGAGTTACGTCAATCAGTAATTGTGAATGAAATACTTCTATATTCGCAAAAAATAGGCAACGAAGCCAATAACTGTTTAATAGTTCCGATAACCGATTCGATAACGTAGACAGCGCCACATGACTAACATCTAAGGCATTTTTATGGTTTTAAAACATATTTACTTTGAATTTTTTCCATTTTTTTGTTCGAATTAGCAAGTCTGATTTTTTCGTTAATTTTTCAATCAGTAATTGTGAATGAAATACTTCTATATTCGCAAAAATTAGGCAACGAAGCCAATAACTGTTTAATAGTTCCGATAACTGATTCGATAACTTAGATAGCAGCACATGAATAACATCTAAGCCAGTTTTATTGTTTTAAAACATATTTACTTGGCATTTTTTCCATTTTTTTGTGTGAATTAGCAAGTCCGATTTTTTTCGTTAATTTTTCAATCAGTAATTGTGAATGAAATACTTCTATATTCGCAAAAAATAGGCAACGAAGCCAATAACTCTTTAATAGTTCCGATAACTGATTCGATAACTTAGATAGCAGCACATGAATAACATCTAAGGCAGTTTTATGGTTTTAAACCATAAGTGCTTGGCATTTTTTCCATTTTTTTGTGCGAATTAGCAAGTTTGATTTTTTTGTTAATTTTTCAATCAGTAATTGGGAATGAAATACTTCTATATTCGCAAAAAATAGGCAACGAAGCCAATAACTGTTTAATAGTTCCGATAACTTCTTCGATAACGTAAACAGCGCCACATGAATAACGTCTAAGGCATTTTTTTTTAGCAATTAGCTATTATTGGCTACGTCTGTTTCTATTCTCATGTAAATTTATATATTATTTTCTTCAATGAAATAAAACGTTACGTAAACACTACTTGTTTTACTTAAATACTTAAAAGCATTGTTAAGATTTCCAATCAAACTAATAAAAGATTTATGGCATAAACAAATCAATTTAAATATAAAAGATAATCACTTACCTATAAATATAAAAAATAAATTAAATACAAAAGAATCTACTAACTTTTCAAAAATACATAGCCAAAATAATGCAATAAAAATTAAACCTTCTCAATCCAAAATAACTAATTTTTTTGTAAAAGAAACTAATAACATAGATCCACTTATAGACAATGATAAAATTAATATAGTAACAGAAGCACAAGATATAGAATTAAAACATAATAAAATTAAATATAATAGTATAACCTGTATCAGAGGCTTATCAGAAAAAATCGAACCAACCTTTAAAATTTATGACATACCAGAAATGAGGATAGCACACAAAACAAGAAACCCAATCAAAAACATTATAACAAGTCAAAAGGATAAGATACCAATTATGGAAAACAAAAATTTAATATACCAACTTACTTGTGATAATTGTGATGGAATATACATTGGACAAACAAATACACACTTAAAAAACAGAATATATCACCATCAAAATAACATTAAACCTAAAGCTAAAACAAGTACAGCATTGTCAGCACATTGTAAAAAGGAATTGCACACTTTTGACTTCGATAAGCCTAAAATTCTACATAGAGAAGATAATACTATAAAAAGAAAAAATTTAGAGGCTTTATTTATAAATGATAAATTAGAAAATGCTGTAAACGATAGAAAAGAGGCAGGAGAAATTAGTAAATTATATTCATCCATAATTTTGAAATTAAAAAATAATAGATCATAAGAATACTTATATTTTGAAAAAAAAAAAAAAAATTCCATATATTTTCAAAATTAATTAATTGTTTTGATAAAATATTATTTAAAAATTATATAGTAAAATAAATAAATAAATTAAATTCATAAATAAAAAAAAAAAAAAAAATTAAATTTACTTTATTAATGTACCTTTTAGAACATAATTAGTTATATTTATACTAAAGTCTAATGACTAATAAAAATAAGAAAAAGGATTAGATGGTTCAAGGATCAAGTTTTGGTTTTTATGTAATGGAATATAAGTTTGACTATGGAGGACAAAAGATCTCCTTAAAAATGATTTTTAAAAAATATTGACTTTCCAGGTATTTATACTCATAGTATGTTATCTTTTGGACATTTATGTAAACAAATTTTATATTATTGTAATTATTGTTATTTTATTTAAAGTTAAGGAATGCAGAAAGATAAATAATTGAAAATGACACCATAGTGTCGAAACGTTTTATCATATAAAACAATAAAGGAGTTGACTGGAAGCCGATTTTATTTTTTTTTCTTGAAGATGAAAACACTGTTTATTTTAATTGCTGGATGAAATTCTTGTATTAAATTCAAATACAGCTTTTAGAATAGTCGTTTTACTTTAATATTTTGCTTTAATAATCATTGGCCATTCCTATGAATTTTTTATAAAGAAGACAGGACCATGCATTTTCATCTTCCGCACCTGTCTAATGAAGACGTGCTCATGCATGTGCTATGTTTCTTCTCTTAAATATATTTTGAATATATTTGATTGATATTTGGGATGTCAGAATATCATTTAGGATGATTACTCAAATTATTATTTCTATGCCTTCTTAGTCTTAATTGAATTAGTTTCCAGAGGTCTGTTTTTGTGTTTACCAATTTACTCATTTATTATACCTTCAATATATTATTCATAAATAATCATTGGCGTGATTAGAGTTGAGTCATGGGGGGTTAACCCCCACCAGTCAACCACTCCAACATATTACTCCCTTCAAAAAAGATGTCTCGTAATATAGGTATAATATGTATTATACTATAAAATCATGTAGCTTCAAATTAAATAAATAGATTATATTGTTTTATAAATGATATTTTGGGAAGTTATAAATGTTATTTTTGGAAGGGCAATCAAGAAGTAGCTTTCAAATACAAGTAACCCTATTTATTGGTTACAATAACTTACTACAGTTAATTGCATAGGGAACTTTTTAGACCCATCCAGACTTTACTTCTAGATTCTAAGAATTTTCTAAACTGTTCTTGTCCCAATTTCTTCTTATCGTTGCCGCTAGATGCCACTACTGCCGCTATAATAATATTATTAATTTTAAATAAACAGTATTACTAAAAATAACTGTGTTTGCACTTTCTTTGTAGTGTTTTTGGCATTATTTGGCCCATTGAGCGCAATATTTTCTACCGCCATTATGCCTGTACAAAAAATATTTTTTTTATTTTAATTTAAATTAAACTATCCTAAAATATTTCTTTGGAAAAAAATCAAAACTTTAAACTTATTCTAGCCTTGCCCGTAAATGGGTTGTAATATATGGTAAATTTTTTTTTTGATGTAACAAAATAGAAAAATATTTGAATTTATAACACTAAAAAAAATTGTTAAATTAGTGTTGCGTATACGCATCAGTGGCCGTAAATGGGTTAATGCTATACAATCATACATTTTAACCTTTATATTCACCATGCTTAGCAAGTTTTACAATTTTTTAATTTTCAATTGTCTGTATTTTGCGAATTTACCCCTGATGAAGATATGCAAAGTAGGTCCAAACGTTTCTACTAAATAATAAATAAACATTTCTCCATATCTAAGAGAAATTTATTGACCTCTACCCGGACCATTTTCTTCCACACCGATTCTTTCAAATTGAGTTCAAATTCAAGTTCAGCCCATCGGGTCTGAATCTGAGACCTTGTTTAAGGTTTGTTATTATTTTTAATAATTACAAACCTTAAACAATAAGCTGATATAACAAAATAGAAAAATATTTGAAATTAAAGAAATAAAAAAAATTGTTGAATTAATATTGTGTATACGCATCAGTAGCCGTAAACGGGTTAATTAAACAATTTTTTTAGTGTTATAAATTCAAATATTTTTATATTTTGTTACATCAGCTTATTATTTAAGGTTTGTAATTATTAAAAGTACGCCGACGCAATCACTGTTGGTAGCATTTCGACAGAATCACGAATCGCAGTCAGTAGCAGTTAAGAAATCACAAGTAACAAAAATCACAGTAACGGTTAGAGCTGGTACTGAAAAGTAGCAGTTCAGCCCATCGGGTCTCACTCTGAGACCCGAATGATCGAAAGGATCGAAATGACCGAAAGGATCGAAATGACCGAAACGATCGAAATGATCGAAAGGATTGAAAAGATCGACCCGATCGAAATGATCGAAACGATCGAACTGACCGAAATGATCGAAACGATTGAAATGATCCAAATGATCGAATCATTTTGACTCGATCACCAATAGGAATGTGTCATGATCGATTCGATCACCACGAATGATCGATCGACCCAGGTCTAGTAAAGTTAGAAAGTACCTAAGGTCAGGATTTATCTACAATCCAAAGAGGTTCTTCTAAAAAAACAAATCAGGCCCTTACACCAACAAACATGAAGCTCCTACTCTAGTACTTTTGTGGTTGTACTTTATTATTGTCTTCTTTGAAGCAACATCATTTTATTATCGAGTAATCACCTTTTTCTAATAATAACGAGGGACGTGTTCCCCCCAGACGGATTTTTGTGTACCATGGAGAATCCATTACAGTACATATTTATAGGCAAATCATGTGATGATAGTTGTTAAAATAACAGAAATGAAATGAGTTAAACTATTGTTTAGATATTTTAATAAACCTTTCTATAAATACTTGTTGATTTTTTGCCCGTCTGCCTGTTGTGCCCCCACCCAGAAAAAAATCCTGGATCCGCCCTTGGTCTGGATAGGTCTAGAAACTTCCCTATGCAATTAACTATAGTAAGTTATTGTAACCAATAAATAAGGTTACTTGTCTTTAAAAGCTATTTCTTGATTGCCCCTTCCAAAAATAACATTTATATTGAAAATAACTTTTATAACTTCCAAAATAACATTTATAAAAAATTATAATCTAATTATTTAATTTGAAGCTACATGATTATAGTATAATATAAATTATACCTATATTACGAGGCATCTTTTTTGAAGGGAGTAATATGTTGGAGTGGTTGACTGGTGGGGGTTAACCCCTCCCCCCCCCCAAGAGTCAACTCTATTTACGTTAATGCTGCTGATGACTGTATCTAGGTAGGTATATTCCTCTGTCTCCTCTAAGGTTTCTCCTCTGTATTGGATCTCCACATTTTCTTCATTTCGTCCTATACACATTACCTTGATCTTACTTACTTGAATTGAGCATCATTCCCTTTCTATCTAGCTCAGCTTCTCCCCCTATGATTTCTTGCTCATCAACTAATCAATTGAAAAGATAATGTAATTATGGGTAATGAGTAGATTTCGGTAATCATTTCATTTAGAAATGAATGTTACAACAAGCATGTCATCTACACTTCGAAATGTTGATTGAAACTTTTATTTCTTGATGAAACGATTACCGAAATCTACTCATTAGCCATAATTACATTCTCTTTTCTATACTAAAGCTCTCGATAACTTGAATTTTTGGAAAATATTAAAAGGGAGACGAATAAACAGTTAAACTTACAACTCAACTAGAAGCGACAACCAGAAAGGAACAGATACCTGAATATGAAGTGAAAATATGTCAATAAGCAGTTACCTATATCTTATTCAATTTGGCCATTGGAACCTTTATTTTATTGAATATGAGTCGATTGTCATTATACATTGTACAGCAAGAGATACCATTTAAATATTACTCATCAATATTTAAAGAACAGCCCATAAATAGTTCATAAAGGTAAGAGTCATAATATTTGGGAATTTATTTACAACACTGTACACTTAAGTTGAATTTTATTTATGGAATCTAATTCAAAATGAGTACAAATGTATCTCGTATTCAATATTTGCCTGCATGTTTGTTTTTATGAAGCACCCAATCTCGTATTTCTTGTCAGGAGTAATGTCAATCTGAAACCATCATTTGCTTTCCACAAATTAATTTGTCACTATCGAGAAGATCTGAGAAAATAATTTCTGTGAATATGCCTTAAGATGCTATATCCGCCAATTAAAGGAACGGCTTCTTTCGGATTTTAAGAATTACAGAAACGAGCGTGAACAAACATAAAAGTATAACCCCCTCCCCCTCCCCAGCCATTCAATGCAACTTACCGTTTCTGGCTAACAAACTTAAGTCTAGATAACAAACTTAAGTAATCGAAATTTATTAAAATTCAATTTAGTAATTTTAGGCAAGGGCGGATCCGGAATTTTTTTCTGGGGGGCACAAAGGGCAGACGGGCAAAAAAATCAACAATAACTTATAAATAAACTTGTAGTATTTACAGAAAGGTTTATTAAAATATCAAAACAATAGTTTCACTCATGTTCTTTCTGTTATTTTATTGATATATTTTAACAACTATAATCATGTAGTTTGCCTAAAAAAATATGTACTGTAATGGATTCTCCACAGTACACAAAAAACCGCTTGGGGGACGTGCCCCCGCGCATCCCCCCCTTAAATCCACGCTTGATTTTAGGCCAGGTGTAGTGATAACAAAAAATAGCCACATTGTTGAAAATGAAATCTATGACTGGGACTGTAGGTTTTAGCGTTAGTTTATGCATATGAATGAGAACATAATAAAATCGAGAGTTCTCTGCTTCATCATAATAGCCGTTTTTGAGTTAGAGGTCTAAATGTGAGTTTAGCGTAGTTTTAAGTCAAAATAGTAAAATTAACTCACCGATTATGAACAAACCGTATCACGAAATTTAATGGTTAAGGAGCCCTTCGATGAAAAATGTCATGTTTTTTTTAAATTTTAATAAAAATAAACTTTCTGTGCGATGTTCTACTGTTACAAGAAAAACAAAAAAATTATAATAGTCATTTATGCTCTTGTCTAGAAAAGTCTTTACTCGTTAGTTGGTATTTGATGTTGACCCTCCACCCGTCTCAAATTATGAGAAAAAAAAAAATCGAAACATTCAACTCAAGCTTTTTAATTAGACATATTTTTAAACAAATGCTTTTGAGAGGAATGTATTATTTAACAAAGAATAGATCGTTTAGACTCTTTGAAATAGGTGTTAAGAAATAGGAGGAATGACTTGCTCCCTTACTAACTTTGGTAGATTTTTACTTGTGCACTTTTGTTTTTACGAGGTTGGCAGTAGTGGCCTTTTCTGGCTCATAACCGGCATTTTTTTCTGTGAGATGGACTAGCCGTTTTAAAATTTTTTATTCTTGCCTTGTAAGTATCTTATTAACATTAATATTCATAAGTATTATTAACTTTTAAATATCTCCATTTAGGAAGTATATATGTACCTTAAGGTATTAAATCGGAATGAAATAAAGTGTTATAAAGCACTTAACACTTAGAACAGAATTACTTAATACAATTTATACTCAGTGCTTGATTTTTCATAATCTTTGGATCATTCATTTTCTCCCAAATAATTTTCACAAGTCTCTAGAGTTGCTAAGTTAGTTAAAAGTATAACTAATAACCAATCATTTAACAAATGATTATATGCATATTGCGTTCCTTCGCTGGTATTATTCGTTAAAATCAAACATTAATTTTTAAAACTAAAAACTGTCTCTTGATATGGTAAGTTAAAAGGTCTATTTATATTGACCTATGTAAATTAATAATGCCTCTACATATACTATTTATTGGAACTTGCAATGTTGATTTTTTAAGTTTAACTTTCACTTTAAGTTGTCCCTTCGAGTTGAGTTACAAATTTTAACTGTTCATTTGTTTCATTAGTTCATTTCTTTCATAGTATTATCCAAAAATACAAATTATATTGAGCTTCAGTTTGGAAAAAATATTGTAATTATTGGAAATGTGTAGATTTGGGTAAACACTTAATCAAGAAATAAACATTTCAACTAATACTTCAAAGTATAGATGATATATTTTTGTTGAAACATTCATTTCTCGATGAAATGATCACCAAAGTATACCAACACATTTCCCATAGTTACTTTATTTTTTCCATACTAAAGCTCACAATAATTTGTATTTTTGAAGAATATAAAAAAGGAAAGAAATGAACTGTTAAAACTTGCTGTAACTCAACTTGAAGCGACAACCTGTGGAATAATTACCAAATAGATGAAATGGTGCTATGGACAGTGATAATTTCTCCTGCAACTTACAATAAATATGGTGAATCGAGACTGGTATCTCACCATAATTAAATCTACATTTATCAAAGTTGAAAGCCTCTATATATAATGATAAGAATTGAATAACTGAAATGAGAGGAGGGATAAAAAGAGGTTCACATGAGATAAGGAGCTAGGTTTCATGTAGACCAGCTAATTCACAAGTACCTCTTTTCAATATAGCATAAAAAGGAAAAAAAAAATCAAATCTTTATCCCAGTATTTTAATTTGTTCTTCAATTTAGAATCTCTTTAAAAACAATGTACCTTACCACTTTTTCCACTAAATTTCATCGAATGATTATTTGATTTAAATTAAAGTGAATTTAAGTTTAAATTTGCTGTCTTGTTCAGGCTTTAAGTTTTCGATTCTATGCCTACTTTCTTTTTTCTAACTAGGCAGGATGAAAGTTTTCAACGATTCTGTTCTGTAACAATTTCTGTCTTCATTACACCCTTTTCCTTTGTTCTTTTTTTTCACAAAATGTATTTTTCATCAGTTAAACTAAATTTTTTTTATAACCGGTTTTTAATATTTTACCTTATAGGTAAAATAAAATATTATACAAGTATCACTAAAACTTGTTTATATAAGAGTGTTTATAAATTATGATAATGCTTTATAATATCAGGTGAACATTTTAATCATTCAAGCTTGGTGCCTATCTACAGAAAAACATCTCATGCTTTGATGCAAGTGAAGTATAATAATGCTCGCCAGATATTGTACTTGTAAGTCATAATCTTATATAGCCAAGGTATAGAATGAAACATATCATTGTCCGGAGAATGTATCTTACATATCATAAAATATCTCTGTGATTTTTATAATTTACGCATCAAATTAATTTATAATTAATAAATTAATGAACTTCTTTGGCAGCTTTAGTAAACTAAACGTGGGCTTCTAAGCAATGTGATTTATTTCATTTTGGAGTTCCTATCCAATTTAAAGTTTAATACATTAAATATTTTTATTTCATAAAAATAAAGAGACAAAATATTAAGCGATCCATAATCTTGACCCTGGATTATTTCAATTCAGACTTAATAACAATAAATATAACTTATTAGATTGTATATTATCTGACTTTACATCATCTTGTCTAAATTTATTTTTATTGTTTTCTCAAAGAATATTTCTAAACAAGCTAAATTTTCAAATACTACAAAAATTATGATGATGTGATAGTTGGTGGTAGCAGTCATTGAACAAGTGAATTAAAATTCAATACAAGAATTTTCAGGTTGTTCAATCACAATTCACAAATAAGTCCTTTAGTGAATTCTATGAAATAATTACTTCTGCCTGGTGAAGTAAACTGATCAATTAAATTTAAGGGAATAGAGGATTGAATCAGTGATGTTTCCCATTTATAACTATTTATGTGGTATAACTACATGGTTGATTTGCCACATATTCGTATTAAGCATATGAACCAAATATTTGGATGGATTGATTTTCAATTTTCTCCCCACTATGTTAGAGGCATTAGTTTATTTCAAACGGCCAGAAATAAATATTTTAAATTATATTTAATAAAATTAAAATATTTAGTATATCCCATGCCTTTGTTGCTACTGCTGTTATTTATTATATTGCTTTATCTTTATATTTTTGCTGATATAATAATATTCCCATTCATATCTAAATCTCTAAATATTGTTTCTCTTTGTTTTATTTATACTGGGCATTCAAGTATAATATGCTTAAGGGTCTCGTTGAGCTTTTAGTTATGCCTACCTTGTGGAGATTCTTTTGCAAATTCTATCATTCGTTTGTGCCTATATGTCTTTTCTTATATTTATATTTGTGAATCATGGTTTTCTGAATATATGAAAGAATATGGATTTATAGAACTGCCATTATTGATTCTGCCAACTTTTTATCTCATCTAATTTAAAGATTTTATAATAGATCCAGTCAACTTGTGGCCACATCTCCCTTAAACCATTTCTGTCTGAAAATGTCAGTCTCAAAAATGTCTTACTTCTGAGATCATTAGAATAATAATTGATTTTATATTTATTTTTACTTTATTTCAATATTTAATTATTACCAAAATCATTATTCTAAGTTCGTTTTAAGATTTTGCTACACAAAGTCCAACTTGACTGCTTGGTCCCTTTAAAACTTACGTCTCTGAAAACATTGCTGAATAGTTGCGAGGGATGTAACATCAGGGTAGTTTTTTGCTGTGACTATCAGGGTAGCTAAGTTTTATTTTAGAGAAAATAAATGTGTACTTAATAGCTTATTTAAATTATTTAAAAAAAAAACCTGTAACCACTACTACCCGTGGACAAGTCTGGAGTTCAGTACATGGTAGTGACTGTGCTGTTTTGTGGACAACGGTTCTGCAAGGAGGTGACTTGTCTTAGGTCACGCTCAACCACCAGATTTTTTCCCCATTATTTTGGGTACCCTATATTTATAATATTTTATAGAGGCTGGGTGAGCCCCAGGAGGGTACTAGATTCCATATAATCCATCTCCCGCCGCAAACAGACTAAATAAAAGTAACTGCCTGCAGCGGGATTCTAATCAGGATTTCCGGCATGCCTACTCAGTGCTCTACCACTGAGCCTACCCGCTTCCTTTAAATTAATTAATACCTGTTAAATGACCATTCTTAAATTTATGAACTAAGATCTATGTTAATGCCTTTTTAGATCCTTAATATTACATTAAAATAATATATGTGTATAAATTAAATTATTGTCCCATACCTCCATTACATAATATTGGACCTGGACTGCCTACCCTTGCCTCACTCTAGGCCATTAATATTTATAATTTCATTGCTATATCTTTATATATTAATTATTACAATTCAATAACAGTTTTTAGAGAATTTAAAAGTTAAAATAAGACTTTCTACTGAAATTCGATTCAGAGTTCTATTAAAAGAACGCATAGGGTATTTTTGAAACTATTTAACAAGTACGTGTTAGACGAAAATAACTGTTATATAAGGAGTAAAATCTATTATTTAGATTATTATAACAATGATATACTTAAATACTCTTTCAATTTTCCACGGCCACTATTTATACAAAAAACTTTAGCTATTTCTGGTTTGGACCATGTCAGTGAATTTTCTGCCAAAGTGCAAATCATCCAAAGTATTCAACTATAAGAGAATGTAATGAATTAGTAATTACTACTAACTAAAAATGAGATACATTTTAAATAATTTAACAAATCGTATGCCTATTAAATTAATTAACTTTATACCCTCGTCTCTCAGGCTGCCTAACTGCGCACATCGCTGCAATTTATAATTTAACTATTAAAACCAAAGTTAAACAATATATTCAGATAAAATAAAGTATCCTACCATTAAAATAAGGTAAAGAAAGAGTTTTTAATATTGAAAATTTGAAATTAAGTAGTTTTAACACACTTTAATAAATCGTATGTCTGTTAAATTAACTATTTATTATTTTACGTAGATTTTACTACATGAAATACGTTTTTAAAGCGTTTATATAACACTAAAAGAATATATAAATTTAATTATTTTCTTAAACCCTCTACTCCGTGAACATTGAACCTGTACTTCGTACCCTAGTCCCTCAGTGAATTTCCGCCTGCCTAACTGCGCACATTGCTGCAATTTATAATTTAACTATTAAAACCAAAGTTAAACAATATATTCAAATAAAATAAAGTATCCTACTGTTAATATAAGGTAATGAAATAGTTTTTAATATTGGAAATTAGAAATTAAGTAGTTTTAACACACTTGAATAAATCGTATGTCTGTTAAATTAACTATTTATTATTTTACGTAGATTTTACTACATGAAATACATTTTTAAGGCGTTTATATAATTCTAAAAAAATATATAAATTTAATTATTTTCTTTTTTCCTCTACTCCGTGAACATTGAACCTGTACTTCGTACCCCAGTCCCTCAGTGAATTTCCGCCTGCCAAACTGCGTACATTGCTGCAATTTATAATTTAACTATTAAAACCAAAGTTAAACAATATATTCAAATAAAATAAAGTATCCTACTGTTAATATAAGGTAATGAAATAGTTTTTAATATTGGAAATTAGAAATTAAGTAGTTTTAACACACTTGAATAAATCGTATGTCTGTTAAATTAACTATTTATTATTTTACGTAGATTTTACTACATGAAATACATTTTTAAGGCGTTTATATAATTCTAAAAAAATATATAAATTTAATTATTTTCTTTTTTCCTCTACTCCGTGAACATTGAACCTGTACTTCGTACCCCAGTCCCTCAGTGAATTTCCGCCTGCCAAACTGCGTACATTGCTGCAATTTATAATTTAACTATTAAAACCAAAGTTAAACAATATATTCAAATAAAATAAAGTATCCTACTGTTAATATAAGGTAATGAAATAGTTTTTAATATTGGAAATTAGAAATTAAGTAGTTTTAACACACTTGAATAAATCGTATGTCTGTTAAATTAACTATTTATTATTTTACGTAGATTTTACTACATGAAATACATTTTTAAGGCGTTTATATAATTCTAAAAAAATATATAAATTTAATTATTTTCTTTTTTCCTCTACTCCGTGAACATTGAACCTGTACTTCGTACCCCAGTCCCTCAGTGAATTTCCGCCTGCCAAACTGCGTACATTGCTGCAATTTATAATTTAACTATTAAAACCAAAGTTAAACAATATATTCAAATAAAATAAAGTATCCTACTGTTAATATAAGGTAATGAAATAGTTTTTAATATTGGAAATTAGAAATTAAGTAGTTTTAACACACTTGAATAAATCGTATGTCTGTTAAATTAACTATTTATTATTTTACGTAGATTTTACTACATGAAATACATTTTTAAGGCGTTTATATAATTCTAAAAAAATATATAAATTTAATTATTTTCTTTTTTCCTCTACTCCGTGAACATTGAACCTGTACTTCGTACCCCAGTCCCTCAGTGAATTTCCGCCTGCCAAACTGCGTACATTGCTGCAATTTATAATTTAACTATTAAAACCAAAGTTAAACAATATATTCAAATAAAATAAAGTATCCTACTGTTAATATAAGGTAATGAAATAGTTTTTAATATTGGAAATTAGAAATTAAGTAGTTTTAACACACTTGAATAAATCGTATGTCTGTTAAATTAACTATTTATTATTTTACGTAGATTTTACTACATGAAATACATTTTTAAGGCGTTTATATAATTCTAAAAAAATATATAAATTTAATTATTTTCTTTTTTCCTCTACTCCGTGAACATTGAACCTGTACTTCGTACCCCAGTCCCTCAGTGAATTTCCGCCTGCCAAACTGCGTACATTGCTGCAATTTATAATTTAACTATTAAAACCAAAGTTAAACAATATATTCAAATAAAATAAAGTATCCTACTGTTAATATAAGGTAATGAAATAGTTTTTAATATTGGAAATTAGAAATTAAGTAGTTTTAACACACTTGAATAAATCGTATGTCTGTTAAATTAACTATTTATTATTTTACGTAGATTTTACTACATGAAATACATTTTTAAGGCGTTTATATAATTCTAAAAAAATATATAAATTTAATTATTTTCTTTTTTCCTCTACTCCGTGAACATTGAACCTTTACTTCGTACCCCAGTCCCTCAGTGAATTTCCGCCTGCCTAACTGCGTACATTGCTGCAATTTATAATTTAACTATTAAAACCAAAGTTAAACAATATATTCAAATAAAATAAAGTATCCTACTGTTAATATAAGGTAATGAAATAATTTTTAATATTGGAAATTAGAAATTAAGTAGTTTTAACACACTTGAATAAATCGTATGTCTGTTAAATTAACTATTTATTATTTTACGTAGATTTTACTACATGAAATACATTTTTAAGGCGTTTATATAATTCTAAAAAAATATATAAATTTAATTATTTTCTTTTTTCCTCTACTCCGTGAACATTGAACCTGTACTTCGTACCCCAGTCCCTCAGTGAATTTCCGCCTGCCAAACTGCGTACATTGCTGCAATTTATAATTTAACTATTAAAACCAAAGTTAAACAATATATTCAAATAAAATAAAGTATCCTACTGTTAATATAAGGTAATGAAATAGTTTTTAAT
The DNA here is from genome assembly GCA_037127475.1 of Arma custos. NCBI lineage: Eukaryota > Metazoa > Arthropoda > Insecta > Hemiptera > Pentatomidae > Arma > Arma custos. Next base: position 21,845,493 of record CM073765.1, on the reverse strand, counting down.
ATTGGAAATTAGAAATTAAGTAGTTTTAACACACTTGAATAAATCGTATGTCTGTTAAATTAACTATTTATTATTTTACGTAGATTTTACTACATGAAATACATTTTTAAGGCGTTTATATAATTCTAAAAAAATATATAAATTTAATTATTTTCTTTTTTCCTCTACTCCGTGAACATTGAACCTGTACTTCGTACCCCAGTCCCTCAGTGAATTTCCGCCTGCCAAACTGCGTACATTGCTGCAATTTATAATTTAACTATTAAAACCAAAGTTAAACAATATATTCAAATAAAATAAAGTATCCTACTGTTAATATAAGGTAATGAAATAGTTTTTAATATTGGAAATTAGAAATTAAGTAGTTTTAACACACTTGAATAAATCGTATGTCTGTTAAATTAACTATTTATTATTTTACGTAGATTTTACTACATGAAATACATTTTTAAGGCGTTTATATAATTCTAAAAAAATATATAAATTTAATTATTTTCTTTTTTCCTCTACTCCGTGAACATTGAACCTGTACTTCGTACCCCAGTCCCTCAGTGAATTTCCGCCTGCCTAACTGCGTACATTGCTGCAATTTATAATTTAACTATTAAAACCAAAGTTAAACAATATATTCAAATAAAATAAAGTATCCTACTGTTAATATAAGGTAATGAAATAATTTTTAATATTGGAAATTAGAAATTAAGTAGTTTTAACACACTTGAATAAATCGTATGTCTGTTAAATTAACTATTTATTATTTTACGTAGATTTTACTACATGAAATACATTTTTAAGGCGTTTATATAATTCTAAAAAAATATATAAATTTAATTATTTTCTTTTTTCCTCTACTCCGTGAACATTGAACCTGTACTTCGTACCCCAGTCCCTCAGTGAATTTCCGCCTGCCAAACTGCGTACATTGCTGCAATTTATAATTTAACTATTAAAACCAAAGTTAAACAATATATTCAAATAAAATAAAGTATCCTACTGTTAATATAAGGTAATGAAATAGTTTTTAATATTGGAAATTAGAAATTAAGTAGTTTTAACACACTTGAATAAATCGTATGTCTGTTAAATTAACTATTTATTATTTTACGTAGATTTTACTACATGAAATACATTTTTAAGGCGTTTATATAATTCTAAAAAAATATATAAATTTAATTATTTTCTTTTTTCCTCTACTCCGTGAACATTGAACCTGTACTTCGTACCCCAGTCCCTCAGTGAATTTCCGCCTGCCAAACTGCGTACATTGCTGCAATTTATAATTTAACTATTAAAACCAAAGTTAAACAATATATTCAAATAAAATAAAGTATCCTACTGTTAATATAAGGTAATGAAATAGTTTTTAATATTGGAAATTAGAAATTAAGTAGTTTTAACACACTTGAATAAATCGTATGTCTGTTAAATTAACTATTTATTATTTTACGTAGATTTTACTACATGAAATACATTTTTAAGGCGTTTATATAATTCTAAAAAAATATATAAATTTAATTATTTTCTTTTTTCCTCTACTCCGTGAACATTGAACCTGTACTTCGTACCCCAGTCCCTCAGTGAATTTCCGCCTGCCAAACTGCGTACATTGCTGCAATTTATAATTTAACTATTAAAACCAAAGTTAAACAATATATTCAAATAAAATAAAGTATCCTACTGTTAATATAAGGTAATGAAATAGTTTTTAATATTGGAAATTAGAAATTAAGTAGTTTTAACACACTTGAATAAATCGTATGTCTGTTAAATTAACTATTTATTATTTTACGTAGATTTTACTACATGAAATACATTTTTAAGGCGTTTATATAATTCTAAAAAAATATATAAATTTAATTATTTTCTTTTTTCCTCTACTCCGTGAACATTGAACCTGTACTTCGTACCCCAGTCCCTCAGTGAATTTCCGCCTGCCAAACTGCGTACATTGCTGCAATTTATAATTTAACTATTAAAACCAAAGTTAAACAATATATTCAAATAAAATAAAGTATCCTACTGTTAATATAAGGTAATGAAATAGTTTTTAATATTGGAAATTAGAAATTAAGTAGTTTTAACACACTTGAATAAATCGTATGTCTGTTAAATTAACTATTTATTATTTTACGTAGATTTTACTACATGAAATACATTTTTAAGGCGTTTATATAATTCTAAAAAAATATATAAATTTAATTATTTTCTTTTTTCCTCTACTCCGTGAACATTGAACCTGTACTTCGTACCCCAGTCCCTCAGTGAATTTCCGCCTGCCAAACTGCGTACATTGCTGCAATTTATAATTTAACTATTAAAACCAAAGTTAAACAATATATTCAAATAAAATAAAGTATCCTACTGTTAATATAAGGTAATGAAATAGTTTTTAATATTGGAAATTAGAAATTAAGTAGTTTTAACACACTTGAATAAATCGTATGTCTGTTAAATTAACTATTTATTATTTTACGTAGATTTTACTACATGAAATACATTTTTAAGGCGTTTATATAATTCTAAAAAAATATATAAATTTAATTATTTTCTTTTTTCCTCTACTCCGTGAACATTGAACCTTTACTTCGTACCCCAGTCCCTCAGTGAATTTCCGCCTGCCTAACTGCGTACATTGCTGCAATTTATAATTTAACTATTAAAACCAAAGTTAAACAATATATTCAAATAAAATAAAGTATCCTACTGTTAATATAAGGTAATGAAATAATTTTTAATATTGGAAATTAGAAATTAAGTAGTTTTAACACACTTGAATAAATCGTATGTCTGTTAAATTAACTATTTATTATTTTACGTAGATTTTACTACATGAAATACATTTTTAAGGCGTTTATATAATTCTAAAAAAATATATAAATTTAATTATTTTCTTTTTTCCTCTACTCCGTGAACATTGAACCTGTACTTCGTACCCCAGTCCCTCAGTGAATTTCCGCCTGCCAAACTGCGTACATTGCTGCAATTTATAATTTAACTATTAAAACCAAAGTTAAACAATATATTCAAATAAAATAAAGTATCCTACTGTTAATATAAGGTAATGAAATAGTTTTTAATATTGGAAATTAGAAATTAAGTAGTTTTAACACACTTGAATAAATCGTATGTCTGTTAAATTAACTATTTATTATTTTACGTAGATTTTACTACATGAAATACATTTTTAAGGCGTTTATATAATTCTAAAAAAATATATAAATTTAATTATTTTCTTTTTTCCTCTACTCCGTGAACATTGAACCTGTACTTCGTACCCCAGTCCCTCAGTGAATTTCCGCCTGCCAAACTGCGTACATTGCTGCAATTTATAATTTAACTATTAAAACCAAAGTTAAACAATATATTCAAATAAAATAAAGTATCCTACTGTTAATATAAGGTAATGAAATAGTTTTTAATATTGGAAATTAGAAATTAAGTAGTTTTAACACACTTGAATAAATCGTATGTCTGTTAAATTAACTATTTATTATTTTACGTAGATTTTACTACATGAAATACATTTTTAAGGCGTTTATATAATTCTAAAAAAATATATAAATTTAATTATTTTCTTTTTTCCTCTACTCCGTGAACATTGAACCTTTACTTCGTACCCCAGTCCCTCAGTGAATTTCCGCCTGCCTAACTGCGTACATTGCTGCAATTTATAATTTAACTATTAAAACCAAAGTTAAACAATATATTCAAATAAAATAAAGTATCCTACTGTTAATATAAGGTAATGAAATAATTTTTAATATTGGAAATTAGAAATTAAGTAGTTTTAACACACTTGAATAAATCGTATGTCTGTTAAATTAACTATTTATTATTTTACGTAGATTTTACTACATGAAATACATTTTTAAGGCGTTTATATAATTCTAAAAAAATATATAAATTTAATTATTTTCTTAAACCCTCTATTCCGTGAACATTGAACTTGTACTTCGTACCCCAGTCTCTCAGTGAATTTCCGCCTGCCTAACTGCGTACATTGCTGCAATTTATAATTTAACTATTAAAACCAAAGTTAAACAATATATTCAAATAAAATAAAGTATCCTACTGTTAATATAAGGTAATGAAATAGTTTTTAATATTGGAAATTAGAAATTAAGTAGTTTTAACACACTTGAATAAATCGTATGTCTGTTAAATTAACTATTTATTATTTTACGTAGATTTTACTACATGAAATACGTTTTTAAAGCGTTTATATAACACTAAAAGAATATATAAATTTAATTATTTTCTTAAACCCTCTACTCCGTGAACATTGAACCTGTACTTCGTACCCTAGTCCCTCAGTGAATTTCCGCCTGCCTAACTGCGCACATTGCTGCAATTTATAATTTAACTATTAAAACCAAAGTTAAACAATATATTCAAATAAAATAAAGTATCCTACTGTTAATATAAGGTAATGAAATAGTTTTTAATATTGGAAATTAGAAATTAAGTAGTTTTAACACACTTGAATAAATCGTATGTCTGTTAAATTAACTATTTATTATTTTACGTAGATTTTACTACATGAAATACATTTTTAAGGCGTTTATATAATTCTAAAAAAATATATAAATTTAATTATTTTCTTTTTTCCTCTACTCCGTGAACATTGAACCTTTACTTCGTACCCCAGTCCCTCAGTGAATTTCCGCCTGCCTAACTGCGTACATTGCTGCAATTTATAATTTAACTATTAAAACCAAAGTTAAACAATATATTCAAATAAAATAAAGTATCCTACTGTTAATATAAGGTAATGAAATAATTTTTAATATTGGAAATTAGAAATTAAGTAGTTTTAACACACTTGAATAAATCGTATGTCTGTTAAATTAACTATTTATTATTTTACGTAGATTTTACTACATGAAATACATTTTTAAGGCGTTTATATAATTCTAAAAAAATATATAAATTTAATTATTTTCTTTTTTCCTCTACTCCGTGAACATTGAACCTGTACTTCGTACCCCAGTCCCTCAGTGAATTTCCGCCTGCCAAACTGCGTACATTGCTGCAATTTATAATTTAACTATTAAAACCAAAGTTAAACAATATATTCAAATAAAATAAAGTATCCTACTGTTAATATAAGGTAATGAAATAGTTTTTAATATTGGAAATTAGAAATTAAGTAGTTTTAACACACTTGAATAAATCGTATGTCTGTTAAATTAACTATTTATTATTTTACGTAGATTTTACTACATGAAATACATTTTTAAGGCGTTTATATAATTCTAAAAAAATATATAAATTTAATTATTTTCTTTTTTCCTCTACTCCGTGAACATTGAACCTGTACTTCGTACCCCAGTCCCTCAGTGAATTTCCGCCTGCCAAACTGCGTACATTGCTGCAATTTATAATTTAACTATTAAAACCAAAGTTAAACAATATATTCAAATAAAATAAAGTATCCTACTGTTAATATAAGGTAATGAAATAGTTTTTAATATTGGAAATTAGAAATTAAGTAGTTTTAACACACTTGAATAAATCGTATGTCTGTTAAATTAACTATTTATTATTTTACGTAGATTTTACTACATGAAATACATTTTTAAGGCGTTTATATAATTCTAAAAAAATATATAAATTTAATTATTTTCTTTTTTCCTCTACTCCGTGAACATTGAACCTTTACTTCGTACCCCAGTCCCTCAGTGAATTTCCGCCTGCCTAACTGCGTACATTGCTGCAATTTATAATTTAACTATTAAAACCAAAGTTAAACAATATATTCAAATAAAATAAAGTATCCTACTGTTAATATAAGGTAATGAAATAATTTTTAATATTGGAAATTAGAAATTAAGTAGTTTTAACACACTTGAATAAATCGTATGTCTGTTAAATTAACTATTTATTATTTTACGTAGATTTTACTACATGAAATACATTTTTAAGGCGTTTATATAATTCTAAAAAAATATATAAATTTAATTATTTTCTTAAACCCTCTATTCCGTGAACATTGAACTTGTACTTCGTACCCTAGCCCCTCAGTGAATTTCTGTCTGCCTATCTGTGCACATTGCTGCAATTTATAATTTAACTTTTAAAACAAAAGTTAAACAATATATTTACTTAAAATAAAGTATCCTACTATTAAAATAAGGTAAAGAAAGAGTTTTTAATATTTGAAATTAGAAATTAAGTAGTTTTAACGAATTTTATATATATATATATATACTAGCTTATGCCCGCGGCTTCGCTCGCGTGGAATTTGGCGTGCCACATCAAGTTTCGCGAAAGATCATTTTAAATAAATAATTTAATTATTTTTTAAAAATATAAGTTACTCGTACATCGAAAATTTAAGATGTGCAACTTCAAAACTGACGGATTCTATAAAATTTTTGAACCCATATTACATTAAAGGAGAAACCCTTGGGTAGAATTATCCAAATTTCTTCCTTAAATTGTACAAAGAACCTATCTACAAATTTCAAGTACTAAGTTCCTGATTTGCCTTTAATTAAGTACTATAACGGAGTGGGGGGGGGGGGGGGGGGAATGCCTTCGTGCCCTCACATAAATCGGCTCTTGGTGTAGCCTATGATCTATAACCTATTTTGCTCAATAAGTTTCATCGAAATCCGTTCAGTAAGTAGTTTTTGCGTGAATGAGTAACAAACATAAAAACAATAGTTTCACTCATGTTCTTTCTGTTATTTTAACCACTATTATCATGTGATTTGCCTTTATTTATGTCCTTTAATGGATTCTCCACAGTTCCTAAATAACAGTCGAGAGGGGGGGCCCGTGCCCCCGTGCGCCCCCCTAAATCCGCGCTTGCTATAGTCTATGTGTTATTCTGATGTATGACCTATATTACTGTGAAGTTTCATCCAAATCCGTCCAGTAGTTTTGCGTGAAAGAGAGACAAACATACAAACATTCACATTTATAATATTAGTAAGAAGTAAGATTAGTAGAACATCAAAACAAATTGTTTCACTCAAGTTCTTTCTGTTACTTTAACATCTATTATCATGTGATTTGCCTTTATTTATGTCCTTTAATGGATTCTCCACAGTTCCTAAATAACAGTCGAGAGGGGGGGCCCGTGCCCCCGTGCGCCTCCCCCCTAAATAAGCGCTTGCTATAGCCTATGTGTTATTCTGATGTATAACCTATATTACTGTCATGTTTCATCCAAATCCGTCCAATAAATTTTGCGTGAAAGAGAGACAAACATACAAACATTCACATTTATAATATTAGTAAGATATATATATATATACATATTTTATAGTTATATGAATAAAAAATACAACTAGCTCAGTATTACTATTTAACTATCGAATCGGTTACTATTTAAGAAACAAATCGGTAAAAAAATAGTTAAATAGTAACACTGAGGTAACTGTATTTTTTATTTATATAACTGAAGCTAAGTTGGACTCGGACCATTTTCTAGCTCTGGCTAATGTTAGAGCTAGGATTTCAATTGTGAAAACAAGGCGAGGGCAGAGATGTAAAAAGTTCAACTTACGAAAACTTAGAGAACCCGAAGTTTTCCAAGAATACGTAAATAAAATTAATGAAAAGTTCTTTAAGGTGCCATCTACAGAAGATCAGGATGTCGATGAAATGTGGTCAAACATTGAAAATATCATCCGTGATGCAGCAGAAGAAGTAATTGGCCCCAGACAAGTACAGAATAGGTCGCCATGGTTTGACGAGGAATGTAGCCAGGCTACAATACAAAAGAACAACGCCTACACACTCATGCTTCAGAAGAAACGTATCCGAGCATCAGCTGATATTTAGCGCCAGCGCCGTTGAGAAGAAGTGGCTTTCGTAAATGTAAATCTACAACAGACCAGATATTAGCCCTACGAACCATACTTGAGCGCGGAAGGGAATACCAGGTACAGACGCACCATCTATTCGTTGATTTTAGATCTGCTTATGACAGCATTCAACGTGAGGCCCGTTGCCCATCAGGCAATGAAAGACCTCAATTTGCCTGTTAAGCTCATCAGTCTTGTAAAACTTACAATGAGCAATACCGAATGTATGGCGCAATGATGATATCGACATTATTGGGAGAAGAGCTGTTGTGGAAGAGGCCTTTCTTGCCCTTGATGATGCTGCTAGGAAGCTGGGACTTGCTGTAAATACTGACAAAACCAAATATATGACTGCTGGTAAACAAAGAGGTATTAACGAAAGATTTATCCAAATTGGTAATTACTCTTTCGAACAGGTTGATGAGTTTGTATGCCTCGGATCTCAGGTCAATTCCATCAATGACGTCTCGGCAGAAATAAAGAGGCGAATAGCATCGACCAATAGGTACTACTTTGGACTGCGTCGCCACTTAGGAAGTAGCTCGTTATCAAGATCTACAAAAACAAGATTATATAAGACGCTAATTCGACCAATACTAAGCTACGCATCAGAAACTTGGGTACTTACGAAGTCTGATGAAAAGGATCTCCAAACATTTTAGAGAAAGATACTCAGACGCATCTACGGCTCAGTAAAGGATGGTTTAGTTTGGAGAAGACGCACAAACAGGGAAGTATACTCATTGATTAGCGAGCCAGATGTCGGAAAAATTGTGAGGATTGGTAGGCTGCGCTGGGCAGGCCATGTAGCAAGGATGGGAACTGATGAGATCCCAAATAAACTGCTTAATGAGCGCCTACACGGAACAAGGCCGAGAGGCCGCCCTAGGCTGTGATGGTTGGATGGTGTTGAAGAAGATGCAAAGACCCTGAGTAGTATAAAAAGGGGGCTTCTAGACCAGCATTTTGATGGGTTTTGACAGGTTTGAACATGATCAAAATGCTGGTCTAGAAGCCCCCTACATAAACGTGCAGGTTCAAACCTGTCTGTCTGTCTACATGCACCAACAGGTGGATATTCTCTCCTTCTCTCCTTCTCTCCCTCTGTCCCTCTCGCCCTCTCTCCCTCCCTCTCGCCCTCGCTCCCTCTTTCCCTCTCGCCCTCTTTCCCTCCCTCCCTCTTGTAGTTACAATTTTTCGAATCATGCCATACAAAACGACATGGATATTTCCACTATAAATTCGTATATTCACAACATTCCAGTCATCAACACAAAATCCACCTGTTCTTTCTATTTCACACTCCTTGTTACTCGCGCTTGATAAGAAAAGATCTTACCATCTCGGGCATCCTGGTTCGCTTCTCGGTCAGTCATAACCCTTCTTTCCACTGATCCTACATCTCCATGTTCTCGCAATTTGCGATGTATACACGGGAGTTATGGCCACCTGCACTAAGCTTCCTAGAATCCTCTCCCCACTCCTACTTAGCCTATATAAATCCCCGCCTATCCTAAGCAATTAGTCTCAAGACTCAAGTCTCAAGAGTTCAATTAGTCGTTAAGCTATTCTTATGTAATCCTTTGTTCAAGTGTTAAGTTTTTTTATTCAATAAATTCCTTTTTAAAAAAGTTCAGTGTGAAAAAAAAAAAGTGAAGTTCAGTGTTGCTACCATAACTGGCGCCCGCACAACAGGAACTCGAATCCTAGAAGAAGCGATCATTTATCCCTTCTCATCATTCGATATCCTCAAGATTTCGTCGAGGTCTTTCACCCCGAAGTATCTACAGTAGAAAACTGGACTTCAGTAAGATTGAACATTTATTTGAAACATTTTTTTTTTAATAATAATCAATCATATATTGCTATATATTATACATTAAGATATATATTCTACAAATAATTAACAATTTAAGATTCTCATTAATACTTTATTTTTCATTAATTGTAATTCATTAAATTCATATAAACATGGCAACTTCCATTAATCATGACATAAGACGAGAAGATTATGACCACATTCCAAATTTCGACGGAAATTCCAATGACCTTCTTTATTTTATAACAACAAATCCATACTCACCATAATAGACGCATTTTCAAAAAAATTATATGCTTATTTAATACCAACTACCAACGCCGTTTCTATTGTTAAAAACTTACAAAATTACCTAAGTCTTTTCCCAATCCCCAAAGAAATTCAAATGGACAATGGACCGGAATTCGCCAATAAATGCGTAGAAAACTTTTTACAATATAACAACATTCATATACATTTCACCACTCCTAATCATTCAAACTCCAACGGACTAATAAATCGCGCACATTCCACTCTCATCGAAATCTTAAACATAATCAAAGACCAAGAACCATCTCTACCTCTTTCGAGACTTATAGAATTATCCCTTATTGCCTATAACAATACTCCCAACTCTCTAACAAAACTATCACCCAACGAAATCACATATGGAAAAGTTACTGATAACCCAATGCTAGAACCTTTAATTTATGACCAACTCGTTAACGACTATCACCGAGAAAAACAAATTATTCATAATACTATAAAGACCTTAATCCAAACAGAAAAGGAAGACAGAACTAATAAACTGAATGAAGACAGAGAAATTTTAGAAATACCACAAGGACAGATCTATATTAAAACTCATACTCGAAAAAAATCTAAGCCCAAATACAAAAAAGTAATATATAACCCCGCGACACAAAAAGCCCAATCTAACAAAAAACAAATTAAAATTCATCCTAGTCAGTTAAAACGTCCATCTAAATATGAACGACATGATTTCAGGAATGAACCGGAAAATGATTCTCCCGCTTCTCCTACACCTGGGACTAGCAACACCATATAAGATAACAGACTTATCCAACGGACCTGGCATTGTTCCAATTCAAATACAGAACTCATATATGATAACGGAATATCACACGTACATGCATTCCATAAATTTAACTATGATCCAGGAAGAACTGACTAACATTGCCCTTACTTTACCGCTATACAACCCCTATACTAAATCTATTAAGCAACACTACACCGAATCAATCCAGTCACTATTAACCAATTCTCAAAAATTGATCTTACAGTCTCATCTGAACTATGCACAAGACAAACTCGACCATATCCTTTTTAACTCTTTTTCCAGACGAACCAAACGTGGATTATTTAATGGATTAGGAACTGCTATATCATGGATAACAGGTAACATGGACGCTAATGACAAAGAACGATACGACACTGTCATACGCACTCTTGAAACTAACGAACGACACTTAGAACATAATATCAAAACTCAAGTCTCTCTGAATTCCAAATTAATACATGAATTTAATGAAGAAATGAAATTTATCAGAACAAATAATTATAAAATTAAAAAATTATTAATTGCTAATGTCACACACGACATACATAACAACTATTATTACTCTTTATTATATTCCACTTTAACTCTTTTAATAAATAAGATTAATGACATCGATATATCCTTAGAATTTTGTAAATCAAATGTGATTCATAATAGTATTATTTCAGCATCCGAAATCCAATCACTTATAGACACCCAACATATACGATTATTATCAAATTCACCATATGTTCTATGGCAAATAGGAAAAGTACATTGCTCTTTAACTTCGACTCACCTTCATTATTTTGTAGAACTGCCCTTAGAAACACCTCTTATAGAAACTTATTTTTTATTATCTTATCCATTTATGTTTAATAAAACTGTACTTACTACTTATGTACAACCTTCTTTTATTTTACGTACTACTAAGTTATATACAGGAAATTGTATCCTAATCTTAGATTATTACTATTGTACAAATGTTTCTAATATTAATAACAAATGTATCAATAACCTTATGTATCATAATAATAACAGATATTGTAATCAATACCATCTAGCTAATCCTAAATCATTTATTACATACATTCCTATTGTAAACCAATACTTAGTTTTTAATCAATCTCTCTTAATTATTGTTAGACATAATGTTAGCCTTAATTTAGGTTTACGCCCTACTTCCCTTCTAAGCCTACAACTCTCTGAATCCATTCCTGAATTTCCATCTCCATTTTCCTATACGGAAAATAATTTACCCTTAAGTATATCCACTGTGTTATCCTTACATGAACCCAAAGCCTTGAATATCACTTTTGACGAACTACACACTATCAACCTGCGCCAACTTTCTCTAGAAGAACTTGAAGATTCTCCATCACCTGAACATGATTCCTCTACTATGTTAATTCTACTTATCTTCATTATTTTACTCATATTCATTTTTCTTCAGTATCAAGCTACACTCCGCCGCTGCTTTCTTCACCTGTATCACCGTCCAAATCACTTGGCTTATTCTCAAGAACAGCAACCTGAACCTATGGAAGTCGATGAATTATCCCCGGAACCAGAACCTCAACAAGAACTTCGAGTTTACCCACGCATATCTTCTTTTCCGATTTCGTGAGGACACTTCAAACTAAGCCGGGAGGAGTTATGGCCACCTGCACGGCCACCTGCACTAAGATTCCTAGAATCCTCTCCCCACTCCTACTTAGCCTATATAAATCCCCGCCTATCCTAAGCAATTAGTCTCAAGACTCAAGTCTCAAGAGTTCAATTAGTCGTTAAGCTATTCTTGTGTAATCCTTTGTTCAAGTGTTAAGTTTTTTTATTCAATAAATTCCTTTTTAAAAAAGTGAAGTTCAGTGTTGCTACCATAACTCGGGGACACCACGGAGAGGTGGGAGACCCGGGTTTGAGTCTCGGTCCTAGTCATATCTTTTCTTTTGAAATAAAATATTTTAAAACAAAATTATATCATAAAACAATAAAATAAATTATAAGAATATTCTTTTCGTTAGCTTACTTGCATTCACTCAAAGAATATGTTAATAGAAATGAATCAACCTATTACTATAATTATCATTGGAAATCATAACAGTCAATGAGCTGTCTCATCTGCTTTATCACCTGGTGAGTTTCGTATATTTTGCAATAGAAAAAAATTATAGTTTGAAAAACTAAACAACACGATTTTGTAGCCAGTCGAACTAAAATGTAGAAAATAGATAAAAAACACGCTTTGATAGAAAACATTTTGCAATAAGTTCAAAAAAAGAGTTATTAACAAAAAAAATTTTATCGTATAATAGCGTAGGTTGCTTTTTAAAATATATTCATAATTTTACTTTTAACAATATCAGCCAATTGAATATTCGAAGACTCTAGGTTCAAATCCCGCTCGCTGACTGCGTTTTATTACATATGTTCGGCCAGAGATGGATTCTATGGGACCTAGGACTCTCCTGGGGCTCACCTAGCCTTTATAAATTGGGTACCCAAAATAAGGGGTAAAAATCTGGCGGTTGAATGTGATTTAAAACAAATCACCTCCGTGCACAGCCGTTGTCCAAGAAACAGTACAGTCTCTACCAGGTACTAATCCCAAACTCTTCATGATTATTCTTGTAAAGGATAAGATTTAACCTTCATCTGCCTATTATATGATTTGGCACGTGGAGTAGGTAACCACCATAGGTATATGACCAAGCGAAATATAGTAGTTCGAAGAGAGGATCGGATGATACTACTCGGGGTTATATCAAGAATATGTAAGACCTAAACGTGAGGCACGTGCCCTTCGATATGCAATATACTCATGAAGAACTAACTAATCCGAGAGGCATACGATCTGACGGTGAAGGCTCCAATCCACATTTAGCTCCGGCCACTTCTCAATAACCCTTGTCTCCGACCTCTCAAAGGTTGCCTCCCTGCCTTTGGGACTCCTGTTCTCGATGAATCGAGCCAAATTAGCTTCCCTTTCTCGGCGCCCTTCCATAAATTAACCCCTAAGCACATTTTCACTTCCAAGGTAATATAATTTCGCCCATGTCAAGTCGGCCCCTCATACCCTTTTATTATCTGTAAGAGTTCTGGTGGTCCCCAAACTGTTCTAGAGCTCTATAGATTTTAGGAATAGTTCTGTTGTTTAAGATGCGGGAGCCAACTTAATACTTTTGTAACTGGTAACTATAAAAACTTTGTAGCTATCGATTGTAGGGTAAAAGTTAATGAGGATAATTTGTAGAACTCTTAGGGGAGGGGCTACCAGAACTCCAGAGAAATGGAATACAAATTATAACTGTACACTATCAGTCAAACTTTTTTGCCAGTAATCAAATATTTTTTTCAAGTCAACTTTATAGGGGCTATAATTTTAGTTTTATTACAATATATTTATTTGAATTCTTCAAGCACATGGTTTAGTTTATTTTTTTAATAACATACTAAATATTGTAACTATATATATTTCTTTTTAAAACTTGACCACTAAAACCGTCCTTCAGCCCAGTCAACGAATGTAAGCCAGCGGCCAGGAACCAGAAAAGGACCTTAGGTTGCAATAAATTGAAGAGAGTTGAATTTTTGACATGTTGTAAGGGCATGTCGGACTAGTGGAAATTCAAGTTTGCTACCTTAAAAACGGAAGGCGTAACTCAGAATCTGTTACTCCTACAGGCCTTAGTCTAAGCATAAATTAAAGCTAATTAAATTTACTACCTTTACTTTCATCGTAGGATCAATACTTCGGCCAGTGTTCCTCACGAAAATTGGCCAAAACTTAAATTTGTATTTTTTGGAAAAAATTATCAATTTTCAGAGAGGCGTAACTCAGAATCTATTGCAGATACAGAGCTGCGGTTGAGCTTAAATTTTAGCGAATTGAATCTAATTTAAAAACGGTTACTAATATTGTTTTATCAAAAACGCACCGATTAGGAGATATAGGCCAAAAACTGAAATAACTCCGAAAATGTCGAGGTTTTTCGACCACCAAAGTTTTCCCATCCTTTTTTTCGGTAGCAAACTTGGATTTCCACTAGTCAGACATGCCCTTACAATATATCTGAAATTCAGCTCTCTTCAATTTATTGCAACCTTCAAGTACTTAGCCGTTGGCCTAATGATTCTGTAAGGAAAGGCATTAAGGAAGACCAACTATGGTACGTTGTCGGGTGTCATCCTCTTCTTCCGCAATAAATGCTGGTAGCACTGCATTTACTGTAGACAGTAGTACAAGCCTTCCGGGAACTGCACAGAATTTTATGTACAATAGTTCAAAACTTTATCCCTTACCAAAAGTCCCGTGTATAGCGAAGAAGTTTTCATTTTTTTAAAAAAATCATCCTTATTTCTCTTATCGAAGTTAAAAAAGGATTAATCTATTACGGGTACCCATGGAAGGATTAGCTAGTAATGAACTTAAATTAACATTATAATAATATTATAGTATTATAAACCTATTCCACTACAACCCGTGAACGGGTCTGGGGTACAGTCCATAGACTGAACCTGTCTAAACTGAACGGTAGAGATTGTACTGTTTCTTGGACAACAATTGTGCAAGGAACTGATTTGTCCTATATCACGCTCAACCGCCAGATTTTCCCCCATTATTTTGGGTACCCAATTTATAGAGGCTGGGTAAGCCCCAGGAGGGCCCTAGATCCCATATGATCCATCTCCGACTGCTCACTTTATTATTATTGATAATAAATGATCCCCGCCACCAGCGGGATTTGAACCAGGATTATCGGCATTTCTTGTTCTGATCATTGAATTAAAATGTTTACATGTCAACCTGTAACGTTCTCTCTAAGGTATGGCTCATACATAAAAGACTTTTATTATTAATCAATAAATAATTATTTTTGTTTTAAAAATGGTTATACTTAATGTAGTAAGATAAATACACAAAAAAGTGAAAAGAAGCATTTTTGAAGTGAAAACTTCTTTACCGTGTTCAGCGAATTTTGGTTGGGAAAAAACTTGGGGGTTCGCGCCATCGACATGCTCCTGACGTATTGCGTGAGACTGGTGGCCTGTGTATGAGTATGAGATTTGCTTTATTCAACGTTAGTTTTAAGGCTAGAATTCCATCGGTATAAGAAAGAATATCTATATTTAACTAATGAGTCGTTTAATAGTTGAGCAATTTATATTAATAATAATTAAATTAAAACTGCAATAACTATTTGAAATGTTCGTTTCCCCTAAAAAATTGTATTTGTCTCAGTTAAATGTCTTAATTTTGTGAAATGAATGAAAGTTCAAATTATCTTAGTATTGTTGAAATTGAAACGATGATTTTTATTATTTCAATTAAATTATTGATATTAAACTACTTTCAAATGTTCATAATTATTGTTCAGAGTGTCAGAATCTGCGATATAACATAGTTATTCCATTGTTTTGACTTTTCACTTCTCTCGGCAGTCCTCATGACGGTATCTGTTCCGCGGGTTGTCGCTTCGAGTTAAGTTACACCAGGTTTTGACTGTTTATTATAATATTTTCCAAAAGATGCAAGTTATCGTGAGCATTAGTACGGAAAAGAGAATAGAATTGTGGGTAATGAGTTAATTTCTGTTATCATTTCATTTAGAAATAAAATTTTCAACGAACATTTCGAAGTATAGATGTTTGTATGTTTGTTAAAACGTTACCGAGGTATAGACATTTCCCATAATTACATTCTCTTTTCCATTCCGAAGCTCATGATTACTTGTATTTTTGTATTTTCAGACGCGGCCTATCGGTGAAAACCGCATGAAAATCCGTGTAGTGCTTATTGAGATTACCGCGAACTTACGCGGCCGAGGACTTTGTTTTAAAATATGTATAAATAGTTAGATACATATGAGATATTAGGAGGCGTCTTCGATGGAACCTCCCAGGCGGCTATACTTTTTCCAACATTTCTGCAAAATATCTTAATATTCCAACCCATTTACACAAAACCTCGACAAATTGTATACCTAAATTTTCCTGTTGAATCACTCTAACTATTGGTGAAAACCGCATGAAAATCCGTGCAGTAGTTATTAAGACTATCGCGAACAAACGCGGCCGAGGTTTTATTATATGTATAGAAAGAAACTGTTATATATTTATATCTAATACGACTTTATTACAACAATCGTCATATGTCGTAGGCTAACAATGATTTTTTCCACTTTTCCCGGTCCTGACAGTCCTCCTCCGCAAGCCCTCTGGCTACCATTCATTCCTGCAATCCATCGTACCATTTCTTTGCCGGACGTCCTCTTCTCATCCTCTCCTTAGGAACATAATTTATTATTCTCTTGGGCCATCGATTTTCTGACATTCTCATTACATGGCCGTACCAGCTCAGCTTTTTGGTACCGATAGTGTACAAGATATTGTGGGATTCCTGTACTTTTTCTCTGATCACGTGATTAGGGATGTGCTGGAGTTTCGATATGCCACCACTACGTCTCCAGAAGTCACTCTCCGTCGCTAGGTCTTTTCTAAGTTGGTAGTGATGGCCCATGTTTCTGAGCCATATAATGCCACACTTTTGACAAAGGAGTGGTTAAGTCTTTTCTTTGTAGACAATTGAACTTCCTTACTCCATAATATAGAATTTAAAGTAATTTTGATATCAATTTTTAGCTTTTTTAGTCCCTCACCAACCTCTTTTCTCTTTGTTCTAATTCCCGGCACATTTCCACGTTCCTATTCGTATAGTCCGTTTCGGTAGCCGTTGTCGTTGTCGGTTCTCCGAGGCTGTTTTGTCAGTTTTGGAAGCAGGTTTATATTTTTTATGATGATGAGGTGCTGGCCCAACATGAAGCCCCAACCTGGAGGACCAGGGAACTTGATTTTAGGGTACCCTATCCCTAGACGGGTGGCCTTCACTGAGGTTCGGAGCCACACCTGCCCTCGAAATGCCATTTCCTGCACTTCGTGATGGTTATACCGCCATGGCTCGGTACCGCCTCCATTAGCGTTAACCAGGGAGCACCACGTGGAGGTTGAGGACGGATTTTGCTCCCCAAAAATGTGGAACGTTGCATGTCATCCTTGCGCAGGGGCCATGCTAATCTTCTCTGTATCGTTCCAATTATAGTATATTTACCGCCTAAGCAAGTAAAATAATGTAGCCATTTGCGAAGTAGTATTCCAATAATGTAGCCATTTGGCCAGATATATTTATATTAATTTCTGTACAATAATGTTATTGCTAATGGACCTGGTCCCAGAATAAAACTATTTTTCTAGTCTATTTCACTCCCGTTACAAATAAATGTTTCAATTTATTATAACAGTGTTTTTTTTTCAAAATGTGCAAATGACTAAATATTTATATTTTTTCCGTAACAAACAGAACTGAAGTGTTTTCAACCAAAAGTTGTGTATCCATATTCCCTTGCCAAGCCTTATAACAACAGTGTCCATGAATAATATTTTTTCTTAATTTATTTAAACTTTTGATTGAAATTACTTAAAGCCTTCCATCAATTAAGCCTAAGTATGTTTAAATATTTGTGTTTTGAAGAGAAAAGATTTTCCCTGGCCGGGATTCGAACCCATGTCGTCTGCGTCTCCGCCGCAGTGCTCTAAACGCAGACGACTCGGGTTCGAATCCCGGCCGGGGCAAATCTTATGTGGCTCAGAAACATGGGCCATCATTACCAACTTAGAAAAAAAACTCCTAGCGATGGAGATGGACTTCTGGAGACGTAGGTCCTTGGTTCGCCTGTTAGTCTGCAGTTATATATTAGCTATAAGTATATTTGTTCGAAGTCACAAGGGCATGTCTTATCGTCTGTAAGTTTAAATTTATACAAGTAGGATTTTGTGGGTCCATGTCCTGTCAACTTTTGTGTGATGTAGAAGTCAGTTATAATTTTATTATTCCTATAATATTCTTGTAAGTCAGTTATGTATAACTTTAGATGTTGTCCTTTAGTTGTCATATTCTATGTGTCTTTCCACTGATCCATGTTTGTAACTGGTTGTCTGTGTTTCAAGTAAGTCTTATGATTACTTTATTCCGAAGCTCATGATTACTTGTATTTTTGTATTTTCAGACGCGGCCTATCGGTGAAAACCGCATGAAAATCCGTGTAGTGCTTATTGAGATTACCGCGAACTTACGCGGCCGAGGACTTTGTTTTAAAATATGTATAAATAGTTAGGTACATATGAGATATTAGGAGGCGTCTTCGATGGAACCTCCCAGGCGGCTATACTTTTTCCAACATTTCTGCAAAATATCGTAATATTCCAACCCATTTACACAAAACCTCGACAAATTGTATACCTAAATTTTCCTGTTGAATCACTCTAACTATTGGTGAAAACCGCATGAAAATATGCGTTTACACGGCGATTTCTATTAGTTCTGAGAGTGACTTCTAATTGTAAACATCTCGTGATTTCAGTTCAGTGCTATCAGTTCTAGAGTTATTTCTACTAAACATATACATTATTTGATGTCTTCAAGGAAAAGAGAAATAGCAGCGGCTTAATAGAATAGAAAAATAATTTTATTCTGGGACCAGGTCCCTTAAGTATAAATAACAATATTCTACAGAAATTAATAAAAATATTTCTTGCCAAACGGCTACATTATTGGAATACTACAATTAAATATGAACTAAAACTTATGTTCTCATAAAGAAAAAAATATATATAAGACAAACAAAATATGTTGGATGCGTTTTGTCAGAAATGAACCGTATACAATTTTCTATAAGACATCAATGAAAGATAATGAAAATTTTAAAGATCTGAATTTATTACCACGTAGGGGTAGACCAAGAACATTCGAAAATATTGTATTGACACCACTCTATATCTATAAAAATATCAGACAAATTACAACAGCAAAAGGCAAGGACATGATTGACCTATTGCGATATATGCCACCGGAACATCATGATTTCTTCAAATCCCTTTCACACGCGGAAAATGTAGATGAATAGTAAATTGTTTTGAAATAAATTTATGTTTGTAATTTTATATGTTCTATAATTAAAAAATGTTTTGAATCGCATAAATTGTGTTTCCGAAGTGTTTTAAAGATATGTAAAAGAAATTGAGTAATGTTTTTTCAATTTGAAGCATCTTTTTTTTTTTTTCTTTCAAAGTAATCCTTTGAAAGGACCGTTTATTTATTAGCACATTCCATACGTGAGTATACTATGTGCATTATAAATTCATTTTTACAAATTATTAACTACAGTTTGATAATACTAAAATATATGCAAAAGACATTATTAAAAGACGTGCTGTTACAACTTAACAAAATTAACAATATTAAATTAACAAATTTAACAATTATAAATTTAACAATTACTTAAGTTAAAATTACAATAATTACAAAATGATTATCTTTGTTTTACATAGTATGATTATTCTTAAATGGACGTCAACTTTTCAAAATCGATACTGTAAATAAATTTAGTGAGTTCGGGTCGAAAGTGATTGTATAGGTAACTGGCCAGTCAGCGGATCTTAAGATAGTTTAATATTTACTTATTGGCCATAAAAAGTATGTTATACCAACATGTTGGAATAATGATGAACCCTGAGAGACATTTTGGTGAATATCTCGATGTGCGACCATAATATTTATTTCGTTAGAAATGGTAACGATAAAATTTTCAAGCAATATCTATAAGGATGTTTTCGAGGTTAAACATATTCTGACATCATTTACCTGATGGGTTGCAAACAGGGTAATGTACTATTTCATCAGAATCCATTGTTTTTTATTTGCCTATTATTTTTTTTATGTCGCGACGCGTCGCGGAGTAGGCGTTCGAGGAAAGACGATCTTTGTGTATTTACGAAAAGCTACTCACCGGGAAAATGTGAAAGGAAGTAGTAGAGCGTAG
This sequence comes from Arma custos, assembly GCA_037127475.1. Taxonomy (NCBI): domain Eukaryota; kingdom Metazoa; phylum Arthropoda; class Insecta; order Hemiptera; family Pentatomidae; genus Arma; species Arma custos. The sequence goes on along the minus strand of CM073765.1, from coordinate 21,824,943 downwards.
AGTCAACAGGTGATTTTTCCCTACGGTTTACATTACAATACACTTTCTTTCATTCAAATAAAATTCGTAGCAATCCAGAAGACAGTCAATATCAAAAAATATAATTGGCGTACATCCATCAATATTGTACTCAGATATTGATGGTTTTAGGAATCTAAACGAAGAAAATTCCTAAGAGACGCAGCTGATTGCAATATAAACATAATTAGAACCTCGGAAAATAAATGGATTATGAAGAGCAAACGGAAAGATAATAGTGCAGATTTCTGATACATTAGTCCTCATATCAACGGAAATGGTAATATTGAGAATTAGGAGCAGGATCGGGGAATATGAACCGCTGGAGGACTGACTTTTGTCCTTCAAAGGATTTGTAATAAACTAATGATCAGTAGATTGACAATAAATTGCCATGTTGCACGACTTAGGAAAAGTTTTCCTGCTTTTAAAAAGTTGTATTTTTTTAAATGCATGGAAACGAGTCTAAATCCATTATTTATATGTAATTATATAAAGGGATATAAACAAAATTTGCAGCTAATGAAATAACGATAGAGCCCGAACGTTATTTGTACTGTTATTTTTGAAATTTGCATAGGTCTTTTTGGATCTAAAAAAAAATATTTAGTCTATTAAAAGATTTTTATGATTACATTTCATATTGAATCTTTTAAATTTCACAACACAACAAAAGGTTTGTAGAATTAGAAACATTGAAACTCTTTGCTAAGTTTTAAGTGACACACACCATATTTTTAAAGTAATTCAAAGGAAAACCGTTATATGTCGCGAATATGAAGAATTAGACTTGTACCACTTTAAAAAATAACAGCTCATTTGTCTAAACAAAATAAGAAGATTGAAAGCCATCTGTTTTCCTAATTTTATTTATTTAGTACGCAACAGCACATTTATTAAAAGGGTATAAATAAGTACCGAGCCCTTTATTTACATAGAGAATATTAATAAAAATAGTTATTGCAATGATCCACTAATGCAAGTAAATATGTTATCACTCTATATTTGACCTCCTCTCAATACGAGTTTGATCTTATCAATTAAGAGACAGATATTAATTTATGTTGAATTAGGTATAGTTCTAATGAATTAACACATCAATCAAAAAAGGGTATATAATGGTAAAGTATAGATATGGGTTATCTTATGATGGTCGTTCTATAATGTTTTAGGCTGATTCGTGAATGAACAAATAATGGAGTACTGTCTTCGAATAATGGCGTCGATGGAATACAAGGAGTAATTTAAAAAATCAGCAGGTTATTAGGTTTTTTCAATATAATAACCAATACGCTAGATAAATCGAGGAGACAACACTATACTATTAATATATTCAATATATGTAGTTTTTTTTTTTTTTTAATTTTATTTTATTGATATTTACAACTGTAATAACAATATATGTAGTTAAATACACTTCTCACATTAATTATTATCTTCAGTTTTATAAATAAATAATACAGTTGACTGTAGTCGCATGGAATTTCTTCAGGTTTAGTAAATTTTTTTTTTTTTTGGAATTATATCCCGTTTTATAAGTAATATTCATTAGTAAAATGCAAATTTGAAATACGATTAATAGAGTAATATTACTGAATCATTAATCGTATTTCAAGTTGTATGAATAAAGTAGAATAGAATAGAAATTTTATTTGCCTTTGGGGGATACCCCATGTATGAATAAAGTATATTTATTATAATTCTTTTAGTGTTTATTTATAGATTGCAATGACAAGAACTTTTCCAGGCTACTTTAACACTTACTAGACAAACGCTCTAAGTTCCCTGTTAATTACTTGGCTAGGCTCTTTGAAATGGATACTCTTAAAAGGGAGGAAGTCTAGAGATGGAGCGTGGTCTCGTCCAAATCGTCCAAACTGCTTACTCGAACGCTTGCTTAGGAAGAGTACGCTCCCTACAATGTACCAACAAAGAAAAGTATTGACAAATACATTTAATTGGCCAACCTATTTGAATAATCAAGGAAGAATGAAAAATATGATTGCAAGAAAGTAATTTGCTTCAGTAAACCTAAATTGAAAGCAGAACCATAAATTACCTTTGAAAAATAAACAGGATAAAGTAGTCGGATAAAAATGAAAAATAATTTTAGAAGAATAATTTATGCGTGTATTAATTCCGTTGTCTGCCGCCTGCCCACGCGAGGGTCCACCCCGAGCAATTTCCATCTAAACTAACTAAGCCCTTGAAAATTTCCGGACAACGTCAGCAGTCCGCATCGGTGAAACATCATCGGAAGTCATCACAGGGGCCTGTGCTATCCCCAGTACTTTTCTCGATATACACAGCTGAAACTGTTGAAGCCACCTACAAAAAAGCTGCTGTAGCAAGCAGCCTATGCTGATGACATAGCGATCTACAGTAGCTCAATCAGCGCAGATAGAGCTCTACGGCAGGCGGAGGAGGTCTGTGCGAGCATCACACAGAAGCTAGAAGGACTCAACACAACAGTGAATCCTAAAAAGATGGACTGCATAATTTTCTCATTTCAGGGAAAAAAGCGTCGCCCTCTCCCTATAAGGTCTATAGGGTAGCGGGATGCGAGAACAGATCAGCGAACAGCATAGTCAACTTAGGTGTCACACTTGACTGACACCTGAAACTAGCCTACCACTGCAGGAACAAGCTCAGGTCGGTTAGGACCAAGTCTTACAGACTTAACCACCTGCTTACATCTCCTAACTTATCCCTTCCCCTCAAGCTGAACATCTACAAGAGCATCTTAAGACCGGCGCTCCTCTACGGAGCATCACTACGGAGTACCATCACACCGGCAACAGCAAAAAAGCTCCAACAGTTTCAAAATGGCGTACTGAAACGCATAGTGAGACACACAACATTAAACAAAACAAAAATGGATCTCCTACACACTACTCTCGACTTACTGACAGTTACAGACTTCATAAAACGCAGACACATTAAATTTTTTGACAGTCTGAAAAACAGTACTAACCCTCTTTTCAGGACACTCACCCCAGCAGGACGGCCACAAACGTGGCGCGATCACGTACAAAGTCTCAGCCTGAACTGAGAAATAAATACAATAAACAAGGAAAAGGACACGGTGAGCCCCATCACCGGAAAAATCTACAGTTAATAAATAAATAAATAAATTAGAATCTTCCATTTTCTCATCCTCCTCTTAAAATGTACGCACTACAGTAGAAGAGATCCTCTCCAACCTATCCTAATCCAGCTTAGAAACCTTCAACCTTAAGGGACTAAGAAAAAAAAAATAATAAATTTACTTAATTAACCTTATTAAAAAGTTCAAGTTTATTCAATTAAGAGTTATAGCTACTATGTGATATATATAAATACACCTATTTTTTGGAAATTGGTAAAAGTTCGTTTTAGCGTACCCTCGCGAGGTGGCAACCATATATATCAATCGAATGCTCTTTCGATTTGTAGTCGAATGACATAACTCCCAGCGTCCGCAAAGGTCAAATAAAAACGTTACGCGTCCGCAAACGTCAAATAAAAAAGTTTCTTAAAAACGTTCAAAACGCTATAGATACCCTATGTAACCAACTCTAATCACCCCTAACTACTCCTAACCATCTAACCACCCCTAACCTTTTTTTTTTATTTTTTCCCTACCTGCCGTCACTGGCATATGGGGTTCGGCAGTGGCGGGTTGATACGTTGGGTTTACGCACGCCCACCACTGCCAAAAAACTACTCTTTATTGAAAAAAATATTCTTATTTTACATCATTTGGGGGGGTACCGTTTATCTCCTGGGTACATTAAAATAAACAAAATAAAAATAAAAATCTGTGGTGCTGCCCGGTGCACGGATGTGCACCTTACTGATGGGGCAGCACCTTTAAGGCCTCCTGGCCGGTCTGCATCCGTCCGGTTGCCGTCCAGCCCTCCTGGTCCGCCGCATCCGTCGGTCCGCATCCGGCCAGTCCACTCCCTCAGTCCTGTCCTCCTGGGGGCTCATCCTCCGGCGAATGCGTTGGTGACTCCTGCTCTGGTGGCTCGCCGGGTGGCCGTATCCTGCTGATGGTGAAGTGTGCAGGACCGACCACCTCCTTCCACCCGTGGACAAACTCCCTCAAATGAGGGTAATTGTCCTCCTCGACCAGGCGGGGGAAGTCTTCCTCGGCGAGGACGAAGATCCCGGTTTTCCTCTACATCCTGGCTCGGTGTCCTTCCATCGCGGTGCAGGAGAGCATCACATGCTCCGCCGTTTCTGGGACTCCACAGGTGGGGCACCGGGGGTCGATCTCTCTTCTATGCTCACCGAGCTTTCCCCGAAACCCACCGCGTCCCGTCAGCATCTGCAAGACCCAGTAGTCTGGGAGGACCCATGTGGCAGACAACCTCGACTGGACGGTGGGGAAAAACTTCCTCAACGTAGAGCCCTTCTGGCTCGTCACCCACCGTCGGTTCCACTGCTCTATTGAGTACTCCCTCAATATCTTCTTCCACAAGTTTGGGGTCTCGCCGATCCTCTGACGGAGTCCCTCCGGAAGCGTCTCCAGCCCCTGCCTCTTCGCCTCGTACTTAAGGGCGTCCTCCTTCAGGAGGAGGTCCCGGGGCATAGCTCCGGCAAGTACCTGCACCGCCTCATGCGACACCGTTCTATAAGCCTTCGTGACCCGTAGCAGAGCCAGTCTCTGGATCGTCGCCAGTCTCCTCTTCTGCTCCTGCGTGAGGTTGCGGCTCCACGCCGGGGATGCATACCTCAGGATACCCAAGACCACGCCTTTATAAATGGTCATCGTTGCTGGGTACCTGAGGCCCCAGAATGCACCCCCTATTCATCCAAGTCCATTGAGTGACAGGGTTACCCTATCCTTCAGGTATCCCAGGTGAGGAGTGGCGTCGAAGTTTCTCCTAAACTTCACGCCTAGGTACGTCACCTCCTCACCTAGTCTTACCCTCTCTGTCTGGATCTCCAATATGATAGGGTGAGCCCTGTCAGTGGAGCCTCTTAGGAGTATGGCCTGGGTCTTGGCAGCGGCCATACTCAACTTCCTCCTCACGCACCATTCCGCTACGAGACTGGCGCACCTCTCTGCTTGCGTCTTCACTCTGGCTCTGCTGTTCGCGGCCACGATGACTGCCAGGTCGTCGACGTAGGCCGTGGCAAGGAAACCTTCCTCTTCCAGTTCCCCCAGCAGCTGGTCGAAGACGAGTTTCCACAGGGCCGGCCCAAGGACCGACCCTTGTGGACATCCTCTATCTATCCTTCTCTCGACCTCGTAGTAGCTACCTCTAATCCTGACACTCCTTTCACTGAGGTAGCTACTTACGAGGGAGTACAGGTTGCTGGGGGCGTCGAACTCCTGCAGCCGCTGGAGAACGCAGGGCCACCACACGCTATCGAAGGCGGAGGATATGTCAAACAGTACTAGCATGACATACTTCTCCGCCCTCTCTTCAACGTCCCTGCGCACCCTCAACAGTGCATCCGTCGTTCCCTTACCACGGGTCGAGCCGAACTGCCGTGGATGGCTCGCCGCATCAAGGACCGGCCTTAGGCTGGTGACGATCAGACTCTCCAGGACTTTACTCATCACCGGGAGGAGGCATATCGGCCTGTACGCCTTAGGCGTTTCCTTATCCTTGCTTCCTCCCTTGTAGAGGATTGATTGATTGATTTGTTCATTTAACGTCCCTTTATGCTGCTATGGCTAATCGGACGATGCTACAGTGGGAGCTCTAAACTTTGCCTATCCAGGTTTAATTAGGATAGGGACTTTTAACGAGTACCTGACATCGTACAGGCTCGGGACCCCCGTTTAACGTCCCTTCCGAAGGACGGCGTAACTAAGGATTTTTTTACTCCCTTAAAAAAATCCTAGGGCCACCTGCCGGGCTACGAACCCGCGATCTTGGGTTTAGTAGTTTGTTACGCTAACCACTAGACCACAGGTGACCGTAAAAAAGAGATGCCAACAGCACGCGGTTTTCCCAGGCGGTCACCCATCCAAGTACTAACCACGCCCGACGTTGCTTAACTTCGGTGATCGGGTTTTTGTTGCTTTCTTCGGTTGTTCTTCCAAACCTGCCCTCTCTACTGTTGCCTGTGCTAGCTGGTACTCCAGTTTTTTTCAATTTTTCTGATTGAGTCATACTTTCGACTTCCAGGTTGCAAAAACACTAACAATAATAACGACCGTTACGTTTACGCCCGAAACACGTGCACGTATAAAAAGGGTCCCGGGTTTCGGCACCAGTTAGGATTAGACTGAACACGTATAGTAAAAAAAAAGGGATTAAGGGGCATAGAGATACTCGCGCTGATAGTAAAAGACTAACTTTATTTCCAACTAGCTACAGTATTTATAGCTACATTAGTTTACATATGATAAAAGAAAGATAACTTAATCCTAAACATAAACGCAAATAATAATCCTTCCAATATTGGAATAACTTATATATACATATATATATATATATATTTATATATATATACAGTAAAACTTCTCACCTGCGGACACAGGTGGGGAATTAAATTTTGTCCGCTTATAAGAAGTGTCCGCTGGTGAGAAACTGAGGGTGGGGGAAAACAGTAAAATAATATGTATGTTTGTACATGACTAACAAGTTTTAATCAATGGCTTACATTATTTTAAACTAAAGATAATACGTAATTGTGTACTTATATGAACAAAGAAATAATAATTTCTATAAGTAGTAATAATAAACATAAAATAAATATTATTCAAATAAAATAATCTTTAATTTTTTTCTGGAATTTCTTTTCTTCAGATATTTTTTTTTCCAAATTGACTTTTAAATTCATCACTGCTTCCACTCCAGAAGGATCGCTTTTTATCATGTAGAAATGGAGCAATGACTCAAGGTGAGACAGTGCTACTTTACTGGTGATTTTCTCAACTTGTGCTAAAACATTACCAAATTTTGAAAATTAATGAGAATAAGAGCATATGAATGCAATTACATAATACATGTACGTCCTTGAGCTTTTTCCACACGGTTCTTCTTCATCTTCCCTCTCTTGGTCATCAGCAAGTGTGTTTAAATCCTTAATAATTTCATCAATTTGAAGTGATGTTTCTTCTGTTGATGTGTGCTCATCAATAGATATGTAGGATTCACAAGATGCCGTGCCGAATTGAAGTGTTTCCATGAGTGGAACCAAGTCCTGTTCTTCAATTTCAGGTTGAGAGTTTTGGGCTGCGTTGTCACAATCACTTGAAAAGCCGCATTTAATGAAACAGTTCGTGACAGTTTCTTTTTTAATATTTTTAATGGACGAACATATCCACAGAATTGCATCCAAAACATTAATTTTGTTAGCCAAATCATTGGTCGAAGTTGACTCATCTATATGGGCTAAAATGTGCCGTAAAATACATTTGCGATAGTGTATTTTAAAGTTTTTAATGATCCCTTGGTCTAAAGGCTGACAGGAGGCGGTCGTGTTTGGCGGGAGAAAAACTGTTTTTACGTTTGACAACTCTAAATTTGGATGTGACGAGGCATTATCCATAAATAAAATAACGTGTCTTCCTTGTCGCTGCATTCTGTTATTAAAATTAATCAGCCATTCTGACATAATTTGGCGGGTCATCCATGCTCTTTTATTTGCTTGCCATTCCACCTTAAAAATGTTCAAATCGATACCCTTAAAGCATCTTGGCTTTTTGGCTTTTCCTATCAAAAGTGGAATTTCAAACACACCCTCCACGTTAGTGCACAAAAAAATTGTGACACGTTCCTTCGAGATTTTTCCTCCTTTACAAGTCTCTGCTTTCAGCGCCATAGTTTTGTCCGGTAGTGCTCGAAAAAAAAGGGCGGTTTCGTCACAGTTGTAAATGTCTTTAGGGGAAAATCCAGTGCAAAGCTCCTTTACTTTCGATGTCCAATCAGCAACTAGAGGACAATCAACGGAAGCACCCTCACCGCTTAAGGTTCTGTATTTTATTCCATGCCTCACTTTAAATTTGTCCAGCCAACCACCACTAGCTTTAAAATTGTCATTTCCCAAACTTTTTGCAACTTCCAACGCCTTTTCCTGTATTAATGGTCCAGAAATCGGGATGTTATTTGATCGCGCTCGGCATAGCCACTCATACGTAACTTGATAAATCATCAGCCCCCCTTCTGCTTTAAATGTCTTCTTTGAATTATCATTCCCATGATCTACCCATTTTTGAAGAATTTTTTTTTTATTTCTTAAAATTTCTGCAGCACACGTTTTCCCAATTTTAAACTTCTTTCCAAGATCACGGACACTCAATTTTTCACGTTCACTCGCGTGTATAATCTCTACTTTTTCTTTAATAGTTAGCACTTTTCTTTTAGAAGACATGTTCCCAGTTTCAAGGAGGAGAATAAACTGAGTTAAAAATATTCATAGCGAAGCAAGCACAAACAATTCCTCGAACCCATCGATTTCGGAAATTGAATTGAAACAAATCTTGTTTCAATCCAATTTCCAACCGAGGTTCCTTTCTCGGAAATTTGGCTCTACTGTCCGCGTATTGGAAGTTTTTACGTCAAAATATTGATAAAATCTCTGTCCGCGTCCGCTTATGAGAATGTCCGGATATCAGAAGTAAAAATATAAAGAAACCTAAAAATTATGAGGGGGGAAATATAATCGTCCGCTTACGAGAAATGTCCGCCTGTTAGAAGTGTCCGTTCAAGGAAGTTTTACTGTATATATATATATATATATTTTCAAGTGACTTGTTCTAGTAATATAAACATGAAAGTTTTACAACTAAATACTAAACATTCTAAATACTGTACAAATTTACTGCAACAAATTATAAACAAGAAACAATTAGACATTTTACTGATTCAGGAACCATACTCCTACAACAAAGATATCACAGGCTACAGAGGATACAAAATTTATCAAACATATGACGACATCCCTAGAGCAGCAATAGTAATTGCAAATCCTAACCTAGACAGCTGTTTGATAACACAATTTTCAGATCGAGATATGATAACAGTGGAGGTTATTACAGGGAGAGACAAATATATCCTTGCTAGCTGTTATTTCGATATTACTAGGGACATAAATATCGATTTAAATAAGCTTAATAAATTTATCACAAGCTACAGAGGTTATAATATAGTGATAGGAGTTGATTCGAACAGCAGATCCAAAGTGTGGCATGATAAGATTTCTAATACAAGGGGATTACTTTTGGAAGAGTTCATCGTAACTAATGAGTTATTAATAATGAACATGAAGTCAAATATTCCTACTTTTGATGGGCATCAAGGGAAGAGTAATATTGATTTAACTCTGTCTAATATACAAGCTACAGGACGAATAAAAAACTGGACCATTTCAAACGAAACTAATCTTACAGACCACAACTGTATTTTATTTGAAATTAAATGTAATAGGCCTTTTGAAAATACAAATAAAACAAGAAAATACTTTACCTCAAATGCTGATTGGAATAAATTTGAGACTAACTTACTAACACAACTTGAAAAAGAATTTATACCGCGTACTGAAAACAAATTTACAGCTGAAGAACTACAAAACTATATTATTGAATCACTACAGTATATGAGCACAAATTTAATTTCCAGAATGATGACTAAAATAATAATTAAAGCTTCAAATATGACGTTTAAAAAATCAAGTAATAGCCCCCGTATAAAACAATATAAGTCTGTTCCTTGGTGGAATGATGAACTGTCAGCCCTACGTAAAAGAACGAACAAGCTCAGGCAGCAATATCAGAAGATTAAAAACAACCAAGAACTCAGAAATAAAGCTAGAGACAGCTATCTGGAAAGTCGCCATCTTTACCAGAAATTAATTAGGCAATCCAAAATGGAATCTTGGAAATCGTACTGCACTAACGCTAAACCATGGGACTGGACTTATAAATGGGCTGCAGGAAAAGTAAAAAATCAAATGCTTTTAAAAACCATACAAACATCGACTAACAACCAGTATACCAACAATCTAAAGGAGACTTTGAACCAGGTAATGACCGACCTAATAAATGTAGATACTCCTGAATCAGATGACAGCAGACATACTATAATTAGATCGAATGTTATGATACCTCCGGATACAACTGATGACTTACCAATAGAGGACCATGAAATTTCGATCGCAATCAAATCGTTAAAAACAAAAAAATCTCCGGGTTACGACGGGATTACTCCTATAATTTTCCAAAAAGTCTTCGAATTTGTACCAAATTTAATACTACATTGGTACAAATTGCTCTTCAGAAGAAACGAATTTCCAGACAACTGGAAAATTGGTCTATTAGTCTTAGTACCGAAACCCTCTAGCACTAAGCTTAGACCAATTAGTATGCTTCCGATCATGAGCAAAATTATCGAGAAAATCGTTAAAAACAGACTAATTAATTTTCTTGTTAAAACCAAAACTGTAAACAAAAATCAATTTGCATTTATGCCGAAGACTGGAACATTAAACGCATTACATTCACTGACCACCAATATCAGCGAAGCTCTAAATAAAAAAGATCAACTTCTAGTTATCAGCCTTGACATAAAAGGGGCTTTTGACAATGCTTGGTGGCCTGCTATATTAAATAATCTCAAAAAATATAGATGTCCAAAGAATTTATATTTATTGATTAGAAATTTCCTTGAAAATAGACGGTTACTTTTTACAACGAATACCATTTCCTGCTTAAAAACTCTAACGCTAGGAACACCACAAGGATCATCTCTATCGCCCATTCTTTGGAACATTTTAGTTAATACAATTTTCGACATTGACTTACCAACTGACTCAAAATTAATTATTTACGCCGACGATATATTAATTTTAATCAGAGGAAATTGTTTTCAAAATTTAAAACAGATAGCAAACACAACTTTAATCAAAATACATGAGTGGACAAAAACATGCAAGTTAGAACTCAACACAAGAAAAAGCAAATACATTATTTTTAGCAGAAAAAGGTATTTACCGGATTTAGACATTGTCATTGGCAATGAGCAATTGGAGAGCACTCAAACATTGACCTTTCTTGGCGTAGAGTTCGATAGAAAAATGAGTTGGTCGAAACACATAGAAAGAGTATACGTCAGGACTATGCAAACAGTTAACTCCCTGACTATTGCTGCAAGAACAACCTGGGGCCTCGGGGCTGAATGTTTGAAGACAATATACGAGGGGGCATTGATTCCCAAAATGCTTTACGCGGTGTGGATTTGGCATAGAGCAATTGAGAAAAAATGCCATCTACGGAAACTTCAGAGACTGCAAAGAATCATAGGTATCAGGATTGTCAAGGCATATAAAACTATATCATATGACGCAGCTTGTGTCTTAGCAGGAATTGTACCCATCGATCTTAAAATTAGTGAAATCGTACAACTCTCATCGATTAAATTGCGTAACGATAACTTTAGAGAAATCGAACATAACATGATAGAAAGGGAATCTGAACCTTTTGATTGGTTACACCCATCAACATTTGCCAAACTTTACACGCACTTGACACAACATAACGGAACGGGTACAGAAATCACTAACATATACACAGACGGAAGTAAAGAAGGCAATACTGTAGGCTGTGCTTGGCTACTTTGGGACACGAATGGGAAGATGCTATGTGCCCAGTACAAACTAGGCTCTACAAGTTCCAACAACCAAGCTGAGAAGTACGCAGTCGTAAAAGCGACAGAATTCCTTCTTGACCTTCCAAACAACATACATACAGACATAGTCATACACACAGATAACAAAATCTTGATACAATCAGTTCTCAACACAGACGTACATGACGAGCTTACCGAAAATATCAGAATGAACTTGTGCACACTTAGGCTTCTAAATTTCTCGGTAAAAATAATATGGGTAAAGGGTCACTCTGGTATCGAGGGCAATGAGATAGCGGATAAATTAGCAAAAGAGGCAGCACAAAGTGATATGTCTCCATCTTTTCAAAAAACACCAATTTCGTTCATAAAATTCAAAATTAGGGAAGAATCAATTATGAGGTGGAATGAACGGTGGACTATTTCAAATAAATCTCCTAGTTTGCATAGGTTCATTCCAAAACTAACAAACAATAACTACAAATTAATAAAATCCACTAACTACAAACTAACTCAGGTTTTAACTGAACATGGACATACCAAATCATACTTACACAGATTTCACATAACCAACGATAGTACTTGCTCGATAGACAAAGAAGAACAGACATTTAAACACATAATATATGACTGCCAATTGTATGAAGGACAAAGATCAAAATTAATTATCTCCACAATATTAAGAGGGAAAGTTTGGCCAGTTGCTGAACATGACCTATACAATCACTTTCGACCCGAACTCACTAAATTTATTTATAGTATTGATTTTGAAAAGTTGACATCCATATAAGAAACTCCCTGTACTATACTAGGAAAAAAAAAAAAAGATAATCATTTTGTAAGTATTGTAATTTTAAATTAAAAAAAAAAATGTTAATTGTTAAATTTATAGTTGTTAAATTAGTTAATTATGTTAAGTTGTAACAGCATGTATATAATAATGTCTTTTGCATATATTTTAGAATTGTCCAACTGTAGTTAACTATTTGTAAAATGAATTTATAATGCACATAGTATACTCACGTATGGAATGTGCTAACAAATAAACGGTCCTTTCAAAGGGTTACTTTGAAAGGAAAAAAAAAAAAAAAAAAAAAAAAATATATATATATATATATAAATATTGAACCTAAATATTATTGTTTCATTAAGAACTTATTGTAATTAAAGAGTTGTGATATAGTACTTTATTCTAGGCCAGGGTCCTTTCGAATAATCTAAAATAACTGAGACCTAAATGAGGAGAAAACTAAATAATTTATTTTCCCAAATAAATAAAATATTAAAACTCGTTTTTTAAAAGAACTCTACTCCCAATGATTAAGTAAGAAAACTTTAAGTATTATATCACGTTATCTTGGACTTGTGATTCAAATACTGTCTGGCTTGCAACGTGTTTCCTTTTATAAGAATTTTTGGAATAAAACATTTAATTAAATTTATGTAATTAAAGATTTTAGTTTGTATTTTAGATTCCTTAAGTTGTACAAAAACCCAGGAAAATAAAATGTAAATAAAAGTGATCTAAAAGAATAAAATGAGAAATAAACATGATTTTTTGATTATAGACTCTTGTGATCACAGATGATAGTGTCTTACTCTTAATTATCTTATCAAAAATTTTGTAGTTATGTTAATAGTCAAGTTATTAACTGAGGAGCAGATTAAAAGATTAGTTAGAGAAAATGCTTAAAGACTTATACATAAAAATATTTTTTTACTTACGTGAATTAGTAGCTTCGTGATGGAGTTGTAACTTCTTCTGCAATCTTTAAACTCTATAAGACTCTTCAACCATTGGCACTAAGAATTCTTTGATATTTCCCAAAATCCGCTTATACTAATTTTCTTGTTTTACATTGACTATTCCATCAGAAACTCAGTTGATAAATCCCTTGTAGAGGAGTCTCAGATCCGCGATCTTCCACTCTCTCGGAAACCGCCCCTGGTCCAGACACTCATTGAAGATGCCAAGAAGGTCATCCTCAATGAGGGGGGCGCTCTTCTTCAAGATCGCGGCGTCTATTCCGTCGAGTCCTGGAGCTCTTTCGGTCCTCTGCCTATCCACGGTAAGACGAAGGTCCCATATATCCCATGGTGGACACAGCTCGGTACCTGGAGGGCACACCGTGGTGCGTCTTACCATTTTATCCGTATCCGTATCCGTATCCTGGGACGGATCATCCCTGGGGTATGTATAGTTTAACCACCCCTAACCATCTAATCACCAAAAAATCCTAACCTAACCTAACCAAACCATGAAAAATCATTAAAAAAAAACACCTAACCACCCCAAATAACTCCCAGCGTCTGCAAAGGTCAAATAAAAAAGCTAGGTGTCCAGGAAGGTCAAATAAAAAGTTTCTAAAAAACGTTCGTAACGCTACCGTATGTAACCACCTTAACCACCCCTAACCATCTAACCACCCCTAACCATCTAAATACCCCTAAACACCACCCCTAACCATCTAACCACCAAAAAAAACCTAACGTAATCTAACCAAACCATGACCATAACCAAACCAAACCTGTTTACTGTGAAATGTTTACGATATAATAATAGGGTTTATAAAAAAATGACCGTTTTTTAAACTAAATATTTCTATTATTATTTCTTTGATGTATCTAGATGGTGACTAACAGTATCTTTCGACACACCACACTCCCTGGCAAGTTCGCGAATACTTGTGGATGGATTTAACTCGAAAGCTTCCTTCAGAACCTCATCAATATCAATTAATGGTCAGCCGGAGCCCTTCTTCCTTTCCAACGTCGTATCTCCACTGGTAAATTTTTCAAACCAACGCCGTGCCGTGCGCTGGTCAAGGACGCCTTCCCCTTCATATTTAATAATTTCACGAGCTGCTTCAGCGGTTTTTCCGGTTTTTTTTTTTTCCGGTAATGCCTTAAAATTACGAGAATTTCGTAGGACACTGTCATGTTTCTTCATTGAAACAAATAAATAACTAAGCTGAGGCTTTTTTTGAAGAATCGAAAAGTATTAGTAACCAAGCTTAGAGAATGTTGGTAAATGATGAATAGCATTAAAATATTTACAGACTTTTGAACTCAGGAATATGATAAAACGGTCATTTTTTTTTATACACCCTATTACCATTAAAACATACGATGGATAACCATTCTCGACTTATTGACAGGGTGACTATTTTCACATTTTAATTTACTTCGTTTTTTGGCTTAACACTGAAATGTGTTAATATTTTTGTACCACTTTCAATTTTTATTTTTTGGATAACACATTAAATTGCGTTAGTACAGAAAAAATCTATAGTACACTCCATTGCTACATTAAAAAAAAAAGAAATTTACTTACGTGAATTAGCTTCGTGATGGAGTTGTAACTTCTTTCTGCAATTCTTAAACTCTATAAGACTCTTCAACCATTGGCGCTAAGGATTCTTTGATATTTCCCAAAATTCTCTTATACCAATTTTCTTGTTTTAAATTGACTATATCATTAGAAAATCAGTTAAGAAATGAGAAAAAATTTTGTTCTTTCTTTTATCTAAACATATTCAAGTATCATAACAACAGAATAATCTTTATTTTTTCGTTATTTTTGAAATCGTTTGTACGTATATTGTTGAAATCGTAATATTGTAATTTATAGCCAAGCTGGGCTCTATTTGTATGGGGAAGCCCCCAAAAACAAATAAAAATTTCTATCTATCTATCTATTTGATGATGTTAAATATTATTTCTATTAAAAGATATGAATTATTTTTTCTTCATGCTGAAATTTTTAGATCCGTATGAGGTGAAAATGTGTACATGGGTAAAGGGTGAAAATATTAACTGATGTCAATCAGGAATGTCTCACGGAAAAACACAAAAAATGTAGAGTTTTTCAAATTGAATCAATTTTTTTATTGGATAAAAAGCGATTACTGAAAAACTAGTGAAAGTAGTAGTACTTGCTGCTGCAGCATCGTAATCGTAAAATATCTTTAAAAAGCTTTATTTATTTTTAAAAAAATTCAGAAAAAATTACTGTTGTGAAAATCCCATATTATAGTTTTTGAAAAATCCAGAACCAGTATTAATCCAATCTTAAAATAAAACAGGATTACATTAATAAAAAATTAGAGACCAATACAAAAATAAGATTGTATCTATAGTTCATTACGTAAATGAGAAAAATATTTACATATATAGACTGATTTAAAATAATAAAAAGTAATACTTTTCGATACGCTTCCAAGAACTGTGAGCGTTCAAATTCCAATCAAGCCAAGGACGGTGTTCACGCCATTAGGCGCATTAATTTTGAGTAAAATGTTATTAAAAGCAATTGCAGGGTATTTAGTATTGCCGAAATTTTGTTTAGGTAAGAGTGTGTGAGGCTTCAAATTTGGCTTGAAGGGAGTTTGAAGTTTCAACCTGTACAGTTGAAATATCGGAAGATTTTATCTGATCCCAACGGGATGTAATATCGGCAAAAACAATTTCCCTTTTCGAAAGATGCTGAGTTTGAATTACGAGATTTTTATCGTCTGTAGGCATGATGGAAATTATTTAATACTACAATGTTTAAATAAATAGTGAGAAATGCGGTAAACCAAATAAATGTTGAACAGAAATAAAAGTGAAACTATTTGAAAACTTATTAGAAATAGAACGTATGATTTATGAATGAAATAGTAAATTTTAAATAAGCAGTAAATAAAGCAGAGATAAGAGTACGATAGAATTTACAGGATTAAGGTTGTTAGTAATACTTTGCGCCGTGTGCCTAGCAACAACGAATGTATTGAAACAACTTAACAAATAGCGTGGCTTGTTCATACGTAAATTATTGGGAATGAAAAACTCGACAAAAAGGCTGGAAAACCTTCAAAACTTTTGGAAATTTTATCTTTAAAATTAATTAAATTTCTGTTAGAAGATAAATATATGGGTTTCACTTGCAAAAAAAGAATGAAATTCAATCTCTCTACATTGCGAACACTTTACAAGGTTAAGAAATCGTCAACTTTGGTTTGTAAGACCAAAAATTTACGATTACTTAAGAAAATATCAAACGAAATAAACGATTGAACTATTTTTAAGAAATTTATCCAACAGGCTAGGACCAAAAATGTTGAGACAAAGCTCGTAAGTTCAATTTTAAATTTCTTAAAAGGAAGCGTAGGTTTCGTCTAAATCAAATCTCGCTCTGGGTGTGGACTGTATGGTGTATTTGAAAAGAGTTCGCAACTAGAGTGAAATAACAGGAAGAAATCTAAACTATTACAATAAAACTTACTCACCAAAGACGCAATTCCGGCAGTTTCGCCAATAAACCTGTCTTGCCAGACAAGTGCACCTGAATGGTCAAAAAAGGTTTGTAGCTACCTTCTAGCTGTGGTTTCTGTAGTCTGAAATCCTTCCTATCGAATCTACACTTCTTTACAAGAGAACCGGGCGTTAAACTGGTGTAAAAACATAAGTACGAATTTGAACGCAAGGATGGACCTTGCATAAGAAAAAAACTCGCGACTCAAAGCTGGCAGCTAGAGGCAGGAGCACAAAACATTAAAAAAAAAGAAAAGAAGAACGCCTAATGACGTGAACAGACGGTTATTTTCAAATCAAACTATATTTAAAAGAAAAGATATTATCTACTGCACTAAAGTGTGTCGGAAGTGAATGACTTCGCTTGTTATTGATTGTTACCTATTTAACTGAATTCGTAATTAAAAACAAAACTTAATATAGCAATACAAATTCTGTTTTATGATTTTCCGCAAGATCCAGTTTCCAAAAATAATTCTTTGTTGCCCTCGATATTCTTTAAAATTTCCCGGTCACCTAATGTACAACATTTAATTTCATTAAATAACATTAATTATCTGTTATCCGTCATCATAAGAATGTCATACCTTAGCCACCTTCGATATTTTTTCCCAAAAATGTTGGTTGGAGAACGATTCTCGAGAAGCCCAAATAAAAAGCCTACATGCAGCACTTAAGAAACCTTTGAAGGGAGTATGGTCCTGACATGTAATCAAAGTTGGAAAGTATATCTTAACTTGGGTAGGCAAATCCATGAGAAGGAAATACATAAAGAAAATACTCTTTGGGATGAATGATAAGGGAATGGTGGTAAAGCATTTGGACCACTATATAGGAAGAGAAGGAATAATTTGCGATACCCCGACATTTCTAGACCAGATTACGTTGACTCTCCCAGGCAGGCGGGAGAATTTAATAAAGATTAATAATATATCTTCGAGTTGTTATTATTATTGTAAGATTTGGATGGGTTATAAATTTGTAAGATTTTAAGGGTTTTGTTAGTGTTAATTAGTATATATTTTATTGTAAATAGGGCGAAGCAGAACTATAATTGAATTGATTTATTTTAAGTAAAGCTCCTGGTTGTTTTTACCCTAGCCCTTTCTATTTTCGTATTTTACGATGATAAAATTTAATATTAAATAGAATAGATTGAATCTCTTTTACGGCACCAGGTGCATTTTTAGAGAGTAATGTTAATAAGATAACTAAAGTGACAAGTCAATGTTTTCAAAAACGATTCTTGTAAATAAATGTAAGAATTGAATTTCTTTATGAAGTCTTAACTAACTAATGGGTAAACAGTAATAAATCTTGCGAATACTGCATTTTAGGCAAATAAATAAAATCTACATGGTGACATGGCCGGTTCGTATTTTTTGGATCGTTTTATTCTCCTGTGATAAAAAATTTACAATTGTCTTGAGCAAACTAAATTACCGAGGCTACCCATATTAATACACCAGATTTAATTTTAGTATATCAGAAGGGATGGATCAGTGGTAGAGCGCTGGAGATCCCGTGTATTAATCCGGCTTTAGCAACTATGTTTTTTTTTTTTAACAGCCGTGGAGGGGTCCTGTAGGATAGGGAGACTCTCCTGATGGTCTGCATGCCTTCATAAAGTGGTTACCCTTGTTAGGGAGAAAATTTGGCGGTTGATCGTGTTTTCTGACAAATGACATCCATGCACAACCGCTATCGTACAAGAAGTACTATGAACCAATGATCCTTCGTTCGTTGTAATGGTACAGGTTTTTTTTTATCTTAGGAATAAATAAAATTGAATGTTATGAACCAATTTAGCACCAAACGATGCTAAAGATTTAATTTCTATTAACCGTGCTTTAACGATTGTTTAATTTACATATCATAGGATTCGGTAAATGACATTAGGTTATTGTGTATACTTGTGGGTTCCTAACTCAAAGTTGTGAAATATCTTCCGTGTTTTTAGAAATGTAACTTTCTTGACCTCCCCTCTTCTTTTATATGTATAGAGAGTAGAGAGGAGATAATGTATAATGTTAATGTATGTATAGAATATAATAGAATATATTTACAGTGATATTTAATAGAAATAACTTGGATATATATGTGAAACATTCTTATACGAACTAACTAGGGTAACGTATTTGCTATGTATTAACATTATATTCTATACATACATTAACATTATACATTATCTCCTCTCTACTCTCTATACATATAAAAGAAGAGGGGAGGTCAAGAAAGTTACATTTCTAAAAACACGGAAGATATTTCACAACTTTGAGTTAGGAACCCACAAGTATACACAATAACCTAATGTCATTTACCGAATCCTATGATATGTAAATTAAACAATCGTTAAAGCACGGTTAATAGAAATTAAATCTTTAGCATCGTTTGGTGCTAAATTGGTTCATAACATTCAATTTTATTTATTCCTAAGATAAAAAAACCTGTACCATTACAACGAACGAAGGATCATTGGTTCATAGTACTTCTTGTACGATAGCGGTTGTGCATGGATGTCATTTGTCAGAAAACACGATCAACCGCCAAATTTTCTCCCTAACAAGGGTAACCACTTTATGAAGGCATGCAGACCATCAGGAGAGTCTCCCTATCCTACAGGACCCCTCCACGGCTGTTAAAAAAAAAAAAAACATAGTTGCTAAAGCCGGATTAATACACGGGATCTCCAGCGCTCTACCACTGATCCATCCCTTCTGATATACTAAAATTAAATCTGGTGTATTAATATGGGTAGCCTCGGTAATTTAGTTTGCTCAAGACAATTGTAAATTTTTTATCACAGGAGAATAAAACGATCCAAAAAATACGAACCGGCCATGTCACCATGTAGATTTTATTTATTTGCCTAAAATGCAGTATTCGCAAGATTTATTACTGTTTACCCATTAGTTAGTTAAGACTTCATAAAGAAATTCAATTCTTACATTTATTTACAAGAATCGTTTTTGAAAACATTGACTTGTCACTTTAGTTATCTTATTAACATTACTCTCTAAAAATGCACCTGGTGCCGTAAAAGAGATTCCATCTATTCTATTTAATATTAAATTTTATCATCGTAAAATACGAAAATAGAAAGGGCTAGGGTAAAAACAACCAGGAGCTTTACTTAGCCAACTATTAAGTACGAGAATGACTCAATTTCGCTCCCCTTAGCACAACTAATTCACTTTGGACAGAATTTGCCTAAACCACATATTCACGTGTGATGCAGATATAGTCCTCATGCATGTTGTTTTAAAATTCGTTATCAGTTTCATAACTGGAAGTTATCTGTTAGATAAATCAATTCAATTATAGTTCTGCTTCGCCCTATTTACAATAAAATATATATTAATTAACACTAACAAAACCCTTAAAATCTTACAAATTTATAACCCATCCAAATCTTACAATAATAATAACAACTCGAAGGTATAGTATTAATCTTTATTAAATTCTCCCGCCTGCCTGGGAGAGTCAACGTAATCTGGTCTAGAAATGTCGGGGTATCGCAAATTATTCCTTCTCTTCCGATATAGACCAAATGCTTTACCACCATTCCCTTATCATTCATCCCAAAGAGTATTTTCTTTATGTATTTCCTTCTCATGGATTTGCCTACCCAAGTTAAGATATACTTTCCAACTTTGATTACATGTCATGACCATACTCCCTTCAAAGGTTTCTTAAGTGCTGCATGTAGGCTTTTTATTTGGGCTTCTCGAGAATCGTTCTCCAACCAACATTTTTGGGAAAAATATCGAAGGTGGTTAAGGTATGATATTCTTATGAGTACTACGGATAACAAATAAAGTTTATTTATTATATTTATTAGAGTAATACACTTGATTTTATGAAATTACATGTAGTACATTAGGTGACAGGGAAATTTTAAAGAATATCCAGGGCAACAAAAAATTATTTTTGGAAACTGCATCTCGCTGAAAATCATAAAACAGAATTTTTATTGCTATATTAAGTTTTGTTTTTAATTACAATTTCAGTTAAATAGGTAACAATCGATAACAAGCGAAGTCATTAACTTCCGACACACTTTAGTGCAGTAGATAATATCTCTTCTTTTAAATATAGTTTGATTTGAAAATAACCGTCCTTGGCTTGATTTAAATTTGAACGCTCACAGTTCTTGGAAGCGTATCGAAAAGTATTACTTTATATTATTTTAAATCAGTCTGTATATGTAAATATTTTCTCATTTACGTAATGAACTATAGATACAATCTTATTTTGGTATTAGTCTCTAATTTTTTATTAATCTAATCCTGTTTTATTTTAAGATTGGATTAATACTGGTTCTGGATTTTTCAAAAACTATAATATGGGATTTTCACAACAGTAATTTTTTCTGAATTTTTTAAAAAATAAATAAAGCTTTTTAAAGATATTTTACGATTACGATGCTGCAGCAGCAACTACTACTTTCACTAGCTTTTCAGTAATCCCTTTTTATCCAATAAAAAAATTGATTCAATTTGAAAAAACTCTACATTTTTTGTGTTTTTTCCGTGAGACATTCGTGATTCACATCAGTTAATATTTTCACCCTTTATCTACGTACATATTTTCACCTCATACGGATCTAAAAATTTCAGCATGAAGAAAAAATAATTCATATCTTTTAATAGAAATAATACTTAACATCATCAAATAGATAGATAGATAGAAATTTGTATTTGTCTTTGGGGGCTTCCCCGTACAAATAGAGCCCAGCTTGGCTATAAATTACAATATTATGATTTTAACAATATACGTACATAGCATTTCAATAATAACGAAAAAATAAAGATTATTCTGTTGTTATGATACTTGAGTATATTTAGATAAAAGAAAGAACAAAATTTGTTCGCATTTGTTAACTGATTTTCTGATGGAATAGTCAATTTAAAACAAGATAAATGGTATTAGAGAATTTTGGGAAATATCAAAGAATCCTTAGCGCCAATGGTTGAAGAGTCTTATAGAGTTTAAGAATTGCAGAAAGAAGTTACAACTCCATCACGAAGCTAATTCACGTAAGTAAATTTCTTTTATTTTTAATATAACAATGGAGTGTACTAGATTTTTTCTGTACTAACGCAATTTAATTTGTTATCCAAAAAATAAAAATTGAAAGTGGTACAAAAATATTAACACATTTAAGTGTTAAGTCAAAAAATAAAGTAAATTAAAATGTGAAAATAGTCACCCTGTCAATAAGTCAACTAGAGATGTGGAATGGTTATCTATCGTATGTTTTTATGTTGATAGGGTGTATAAAAAAAAATGTCCGTTTTATCGAATTCCAGAGTTCAAAAGTCTGTAAATATTTTAATTCTATTTATTATTTACAAAAACTTAATAATGATTTCAGAACATTCTCTAAGCTTGTTTACTAACACTTAATTCTTCAAAAAAAGCCTCAGCTCAGTAATTTATTTCAATGAAGAAACATGAGTCAAGGAAGAAATAGTTGGGGGTGCAGTCAATGAAAACATCAAAATAAGGATAACTTATTTATTATGTGCCGACGTTTCGGCCTACAATGTAGGCCATCTTCAGGGCTAAGAGAAACAAAACAGAAATATATAAAAACGTAGCAGCAACAAGAATATATAAAGTGGTACAGGAGTGGAAATAAATCTCTTCTCAACTCTTCTCTAACAAGAAACATGAGTGTCCTACGAAACTCTCGTAATTTTAAGACATTACTTCAAAAAACATTTCACAGCCGCTGAAGCAGCTCGTGAAATTATTAAATATGAAGGGGAAGGTGTCCTTGACCAGCGCACGGCACGGCGTTGGTTTGAAAAATTTACTAGTGGAGATACGACGTTGGAAAGGAAGAAGGGCTCCGGGTGACCATTAGATGATATTGATGAGGTTCTGAAGGAAGCTGTTGAGTAAAAGCCTTCCACAATTATTCGCGAACTTGCCAGGGAGTGTGGTGTGTCGAAAGATACTGTTAGTCGCCACCAAGATATAACAAAGAAATAATAATACAAATATTTAGTTAAAAACGGTATTTTGTTTTTATACACCCTATTATTATATCGTACACATTATATTGTATGTTATGTGTAAAAAAAACTAAGAGACGGAAGAACCGGGTTCGAATCCCGGCAGGGGCCAATCTTTTCTCTTCAAAATAAAAATATTTAATTGTTTATAAAAATTTCCAAAAAATGGGTATATATATATATATATATATTTATCAAATAGTATCTTAAACCCTTAATTGAATAAACTTGAACTTCTTAATAAGATTAATTAAGTAAAATTATTTGACGAGTGTATATTATTTAGATTTACTAAGTTAATTTATTTGACGTGCATGTAGTATTTGAACGAAACCCCATGTAACATTTGGATAAGTAAGGAAACAAATGTATCTCAACTTATTCCTGGAATAAGTAATACTTACTTAAATTAAGTAATATAAATTATATTAGTTTATTTAATGTAGTTAAAAAAAACTATAACACTTATAACAAATATACTTACCCTTGCAATATCTAAGTAAGATATATATCTATGTAAGAAATACTCTTACTCTTTACTATTATTATTCCCTATAGATAACTTCATTTAATATGATCATTATATATTTGGAATGCAATAGTTAAATTAACACCATTGTTGAAAAATTATAACTATGATATGTGAGTTTAAATGAAATAGAATATTTTTTTGTTCCTGTGTTCATATTAATGACTTAAAGTCAACTAGATCCAATAATAAAGTAATGTTCAATTAACATTCTCCCCGGGAATACATCGCAAATCGCGAGGACACGGAGATATAGGATCAGTGAAAGCAGAGATATGACTGACCGAGATGTGAGCCAGGATGGCCGAGATGGTTAAGGCGCCACCACGGAGAGGTGGGAGACCCAGGTTCGAGTCCCGGTCCTGGTCATATCTTTTCTTTTCAAATGAAATATTTAAAAAATTATATCATATAACAATAAAATACATTAAAAAAAGAATATAGTTTTGCCAATAGCCAGTATGAGCAGCTCCATTTAAATCAATGCTGAGAAAGTAGTAACTAACCATCTGACATAATAGTAATTAACTGTCGTAATAGTTGAGGAGGATGTGGACAGCAGTCAGGATTGAAACAACTGTTGCTACAGGGGATGCTGACGGCACTATTGTGAGGTGCGGGTTGGATAAAGCTGCTGTACATCCAACTGTAGTAATAGTTGGGGAGGATGTGGACAGCAGTCAGGATTGAAACAACTGTTGCTACAGGGGATGCTGACGGCACTATTGTGAGGTGCGGGTTGGATAAAGCTGCTGTACATCCAACTGTAGTAATAGTTGAGGAGGATGTGGACAGCAGCCAGGATTGAAACAACTGTTGCTACAGGGGATGCTGACGGCACTATTGTGAGGTGCGAGTTGGATAAAGCTGCTGTACATCCAACTGTAGTAATAGTTGAGGAGGATGTGGACAGCAGCCAGGATTGAAGCAACTGTTGCTACAGGGGATGCTGACGGCACTATTGTGAGGTGCGAGTTGGATAAAGCTGCTGTACATCCAACTGTAGTAATAGTTGAGGAGGATGTGGACAGCAGTCAGGATTGAAACAACTGTTGCTACAGGGGATGCTGACGGCACTATTGTGAGGTGCGGGTTGGATAAAGCTGCTGTACATCCAACTGTAGTAATAGTTGGGGAGGATGTGGACAGCAGCCAGGATTGAAACAACTGTTGCTACAGGGGATGCTGACGGCACTATTGTGAGGTGCGGGTTGGATAAAGCTGCTGTACATCCAACTGTAGTAATAGTTGGGGAGGATGTGGACAGCAGTCAGGATTGAAACAACTGTTGCTACAGGGGATGATGACGGCACTATTGTGAGGTGCGGGTTGGATAAAGCTGCTGTACATCCATCTGTAGTAATAGTTGGGGAGGATGTGGACAGCAGCCAGGATTGAAACAACTGTTGCTACAGGGGATGCTGACGGCACTATTGTGAGGTGCGGGTTGGATAAAGCTGCTGTACATCCTACTGTAGTAATAGTTGGGGACGATGTGGACAGCAGTCAGGATTGAAACAACTGTTGCTACAGGGGATGCTGACGGCACTATTGTGAGGTGCGGGTTGGATAAAGCTGCTGTACATCCAACTGTAGTAATAGTTGAGGAGGATGTGGACAGCAGCCAGGATTGAAACAACTGTTGCTACAGGGGATGCTGACGGCACTATTGTGAGGTGCGGGTTGGATAAAGCTGCTGTACAGAGTACTGCTATTATTCAGCAAATTAAACTTTATAGTAATTTATAGTAAGTATAGTTATAGATTGGTCTCATACAAAAATGTATACAAATTTTAAATATTATTTTAAAAATATGCATATAACCTGTTTTGTAGGAAAATGAAGTTACTGAAGATTAGACGGTCAACTGTATGATTGCTAGAATGGAAGATGAATTCAGCCTCTTTCAGATAACTGATGTTCACTGGAGGAGGGAAGAAACGGCGAGAGAGGAAGTAATAGTAGAAGGAGGTAATTATTCCTAATAATTATAACAATTTTCAAGTAGTTTATTTATCAATCAAAACATATGCTGGGCTTTACAAGCTCACCACAAACTAATACCTATATATAATAAACTGGATAATTCAAATGATGTATTGAATTGGTGAGGGGGGTGCAATCAATACATTTTATAAATGCTTTAGATTGACCTCATTTTAATTTATTAATAAATGGAATTATAATCAAGAAATTTTTAGGCAGTCTACAGAGAAGTTTTGATTCCTAAAATTGGATGTTTACGGAAAGTAAGGTATACAATTGTTTTTGTTTTAAAACTTAATTATTAAATTTGTTGTATTAATAAGGTTTTAATTTATTCTATGACCTTGTTAAAATTAGATTAGAGTGCACTGAACTTCTGCCGTAACTCTTCAAGTGCTCCTACTACAGTTTACACGACGTAATCGCAAGTAATGTCTGCAGCAATAGTCATGTATTAAATGAATCATTAAGATGAGCTTATGCTTCCTTTTTTATTCTGTCTACTAGATAGTTATTTAAGTATTTATTCATTTTAGCTTTATATAGTTATAATAATCTTTTACTAACTTACTATAAGTATTTTACTAACGACTAGAAAATTTTTAAAAGCTTGAAACTTTTTCTTTCAATGCCATTATTCCCATAAAACTTCAAGTTCAAACATAATACAACTCAAAATATGACTTTATTAAAAATGTTGGAAACGGAATATCAGATATGCTCTTTCTGAATTCTGAATCAATCAATACAATTGCTTCTGAAAGCTTAACTAAAAAATGCCTAATTTTGAGTTTATGTTATATGTAGTTCTTTTGAAGGAGCGAACATAGTTCTATACAGCTGGCAGATTTTTCTGTTTGAT
This sequence comes from Arma custos, assembly GCA_037127475.1. Classification (NCBI taxonomy): domain Eukaryota; kingdom Metazoa; phylum Arthropoda; class Insecta; order Hemiptera; family Pentatomidae; genus Arma; species Arma custos. The sequence goes on along the minus strand of CM073765.1, from coordinate 21,798,659 downwards.
CTTTAATAGGATCAAATACCTGTTTTACCTTCTATAATGTACTGGTATAGTCGTATATATAAATGTTCTACATTAAATCAGTATATATCCCTGTTAACATAAAACAAATTTATGCATTATTGATTAATATTAACAATTTTATATTTTGTGTTTCTGTTGTTTATTGAGTTTATTAAATTTGTGGATGTTCATAACGAACTTCATAATACACATATTTATTGTTTTTGATTTGGAGAAACTATTTATATTTTTTATAGTAAAATTATTTAGGCTATGGTATTAATTAATTATCTGTAGTTCTTCCTTTTTGTACTTCATTATCTAATAAAAGCTTATCATTATATTAGTATTTTAAATTCATTATATCCTTTCATCATCAAATGCATTTTATAATTTATTGTTGTACAGTAATCTCTATTACAGTATTTTGCAACTTTGTGTTCATACTATAATAACTAGTCACCCTCTTAAACAAATCTATGGTGCCTATTAGCATTGTCAATGCTTTTCCATATACAGGAAATGCAGGAATAGTTCCATATATATTTTATATTTCATATTGGCATAATAGTTCCGATAACCTCATGACTAACATCTAAGGCAGTTTTATGGTTTTAAAACATATTTACTTGATATTTTTTCCATTTTTTGTGCGAATTAGCAAGTTTGATTTTTTCGTTAATTTTTCAATCAGTAATTGTGAATGGAATACTTCTATATTCCCAAAAAATAGGCAACGAAGCCAATAACTCTTTAATAGTTCCGATAACTGATTCGATAACTTAGATAGCAGCACATGAATAACATCTAAGCCAGTTTTATTTATGGTTTTAAAACATATTTACTTGGCATTTTTTCCATTTTTTTGTGCGAATTAGCAAGTTTGATTTTTTCGTTAATTTTTCAATCAGTAATTGTGAATGAAATACTTCTATATTCGCAATAAATAGGCAACGAAGCCAATAACTGTTTAATAGTTCCGATAACCGATTCGATAACTTAGATAGCAGCACATGAATAACATCTAAGCCAGTTTTATTGTTTTAAAACATATTTACTTGGCATTTTTTCCATTTTTTTGTGCGAATTAGCAAGTCCGATTTTTTCGTTAATTTTTCAATCAGTAATTGTGAATGAAATACTTCTATATTCGCAAAAAATAGGCAATGAAGCCAATAACTCTTTAATAGTTCCGATAACGTCTAATAGATGTCGCTGCTTCAATAACGTCTAAGGCAGTTTTATTTATGGTTTTAAAACATATTTACTTGGCATTTTTTCCATTTTTTTTTTGCGAATTAGCAAGTCTGATTTTTTCGTTAATTTTTCAATCAGTAATTGTGAATGAAATACTTCTATATTCGCAAAAAATAGGCAACGAAGCCAATAACTCTTTAATAGTTCCGATAACGTCTAATAGATGTCGCTGCTTCAATAACGTCTAAGGCAGTTTTATTTATGGTTTTAAAACATATTTACTTGACATTTTTTCCATTTTTTTGTGCGAATTAGCAAGTCCGATTTTTTCGTTAATTTTTCAATCAGTAATTGTGAATGAAATACTTCTATATTCGCAAAAAATAGGTAACGAAGCCAATAACTCTTTAATAGTTCCGATAACGTCTAATAGATGTCGCTGCTTCAATAACGTCTAAGGCAGTTTTATTTATGGTTTTAAAACATATTTACTTGGCATTTTTTCCATTTTTTTTTTTTGCGAATTAGCAAGTCTGATTTTTTCGTTAATTTTTCAATCAGTAATTGTGAATGAAATACTTCTATATTCGCAAAAAATAGGCAACGAAGCCAATAACTCTTTAATAGTTCCGATAACGTCTAATAGATGTCGCTGCTTCAATAACGTCTAAGGCAGTTTTATTTATGGTTTTAAAACATATTTACTTGACATTTTTTCCATTTTTTTGTGCGAATTAGCAAGTCCGATTTTTTCGTTAATTTTTCAATCAGTAATTGTGAATGAAATACTTCTATATTCGCAAAAAATAGGCAACGAAGCCAATAACTCTTTAATAGTTCCGATAACCGATTCGATAACGTAGGCAGCGCCACATGACTAACATCTAAGCCAGTTTTATTGTTTTAAAACATATTTACTTGGCATTTTTTTTTGCGAATTAGCGAGTCTGATTTTTTCGTTAATTTTTCAATGAGTAATTGTGAATGAAATACTTCTATATTCCCAAAAAATAGGCAACGAAGCCAATAACTGTTTAATAGTTCCGATAACCGATTCGATAACGTAGGCAGCGCCACATGACTAGCATCTAAGGCATTTTTATGGTTTTAAAACATATTTACTTTGATTTTTTTCCATTTTTTTGTGCGAATTAGCAAGTCCGATTTTTTCGTTAATTTTTCAATCAGTAATTGTGAATGAAATACTTCTATATTCGCAATAAATAGGCAACGAAGCCAATAACTGTTTAATAGTTCCGATAACTGATTCGATAACTTAGATAGCAGCACATGAATAACATCTAAGCCAGTTTTTTTTTTTTTTTTTTTTTTTTTTAGCAATTAGCCATTATTGGCTACGTCTGTTTCTATTATCATGTAAATTTATATATTATTTTCTTTAATGAAATAAAACGTTACTCAAATAACGTGTTATTGGACTACGTTATTACGTGGTAGCAGTTATGCCATAACGTGGTATTAAGATTTCACTGTTTAGCCCACCCCTAGTAGCTAAAACAGAAGAAGGTAGAAATAAAAGTTTAATCATATCATCTGACTTCAACATAAGTCCTTTTACTACAATACATTTTTTCTTTAAAAAGGTTCAATAGTGTAAGGTAATATTTGGTAATTATTCCGCAAGTTGTCGCTTCGAGTTGATTCACAACAAGTTTTAACTTTTCATTCCTTTCCCTTTCAATATTCTCCAAAAATACAAGTTAGCATTAGTATAGGAAAAGAATATAATTATGGGAAACGTGTATACTTCGGTAATAATTTCATCCACAATAGAAATGAACGTTTCAACAAACATATATAATCTATACTTCAAAATGTTAGTTGAAACTTTTATTTCTTGATGAAATGATAACCGAAATCTACTTATTACCCATAATTGCATTCTCTTTTCTGTAATAAAGCTCACGATAACTTGTAGATTTGGAAAATATAAAAAATGAAACAAATAAACAGTTAAAACTTGTAACTCAACTCGAAAAATCGAAATTAGAAGTTATAGAAGTAAGATAAACTGCATTTTATGTTTGTTGTTTGTTGGCCTAAAACCCTAGGGTCATAAAGGCCTAACATTCAATAATTAAATAGTATAGCTACAATAACTAATTAAATAAAAGACGATAACAATATTGTATTAAAAGATTAATAACATATTTTTTAATTTGCTTATTCTTAAGGATTAGATGAAGAACGATTTTCACAAATTTTCATTTAGTCTGGATGATGTTTGTCTAAATACGAAAATATTTATATTTATATGAAAAAAGGCAATGAATTTACATTTTTTAAAAATTTGTAACTACAAAATTTTATGGTAACAATAAACTATTTCTATTCATCTCTTCTACCCACTTTATGAGTCTATTTTATTATTGAGAACATGGGGGTGAAAATTTTCAGAATATTTTCAATAAAAAAATTCCCCGGTAATTTTAGAACTTTTTTATTGGAGAGAATTTACTTTAATAGATCCAAGATTTATTTTCAGCCGTGAAATTCTTCGTTGGAATGTTTACGGTTACATTCTAATGTTTCTGCTTTCATTTCTCATCGGGACCGGAAGGAATTTCCGAAGATTTCTATGGAATTTTCTACATCCTAGAGGTATTAAGGTTCGAGAAATACAATTTCTTAAAACAAAATAAATTAGCAAGTTTGAATAATATATAAAAGAAACACGCTTTTTTTGTATTTTTATTTTATATTTATAATTTTGTTTTTTTCCTCTTCTCTGTCTCGATGATGCATGGAGTGGCGAAATATTTACAGGTTGTTTGGTATCTTCCAATTTAAAGACTTTAGGCTTTGCTTAGGGAACTTCCCAATTACACCCTACTAATAATTTTATATAATATTGTTATTATATGTATATTTTGAATGTTTAAGTATCTTAGTAATTGGATAAATGTATTAAGAAGGATAATACGGTTGGATTGGCTTTTTTTTAAATAATATCAATTAATACAGATTATTTATTACAAATTAACGTTTTGCTACACATCACATGCCTTCCTCACTATATACCTATTACTGAGTGTTGCTAGACTAAGAATCCATTTGGTTATATTTCTCTCTCTCGGTACTTGATACTGGAACACATAAAAGACACAACTGTACCTACTTTATATCGACAACTACGGTGAATATGTGGTCAAGTCTAATTTTCTCAAAAATGAGTTTCTTGTACTTAGAGAAACAGAATCATGTTATTTTCGTTGTGAATAAGCGATTAAATCAGACATTGGCTGGGGTCACCTGTGGTCTAGTGGTTAGCGTAACAAACTACTAAGCCCAAGATCGCGGGTTCGGAGCCCGGCAAGTGCTTGGAATTTTTTAAACGGAGTATAAAATCCTAAGCCGATCTTCAGAAGGGACGTTAAACGGGGGTCCCGAGCCTGTGCGATGTCAGGTACTCGTTAAAAATCCCTATCCTAATTAAACCTGGATTGGCAAAATTTAGAGCTCCCAACGTAGCATCGTCCGATTAGCCATAGCAGCAAAAAGTGAAGTTAAATGAACAAACAACAACAGACATTGGCTTGAGATATTACTTATATTAGAACTTCATTTTAAGTTAAAACCAACAAGAATAAGACGATTCCGTTTCCCAAAAACAAGAAACTCATTTTGGAAAGAATACGATCTAACCACTTATTCACCGGGGTTACAGATATATGGGTACAGGATAGTACTCCACGCCTACAAGAATAATTTTATGAAGATAGATGAGGCACTCTCAGCTGGTCTACTGGAATAAGTCAGGAATTGACTGGAAATGGAGTATTTCTTATATTCCAATTCCATTTCAAGCCAAAAGCTAAGAGATTCTGATCCGCTCAATACAGTTAACTCTCTCTGGGAAAAATTCAAATTAACCACTTATTCACAGGGGCTGCAGGCTAGATTTCTACTAACCGTTGTACAACCTATTAGGGAAATCCTCAAATATCTCATCTTTAGGTATGTCACACTTCTTTTCGTTTAAATGTTTCAGAACTATAGCCTGCAAGTCGTACAGGTCTATGGTTCGCGAGTTGTCTATATAACTTCTTGCTATGCCTGCTTCGCATTTACTCTTTATGTAATCGCTGTGCCACCAATTGCTCATATTGTATTTTCGGCTAAGAGCTGATACTGGTCTTGGACAGTTGTAATGTTCTTTGGTCACGAAGCCCTGTTTTTTGTGAGAAATTTTTTCACAAACCATACACTCGAACTTCGTGACAATACTGTTAGCGTCATTACCACCGTAATCATGAAAGTGTTCGATCAGACGTTCATTATCGATTGACCGTTCGAATTTATGTATTAAATGACTGTTGTAAGCTTCACGCCGGTTGCTGATATTACGAAGATAGTCTGCTAGCTCTTTGGGGGAGAAGAATTCAGAAGGAAATATGGCTGCGTTGTCATTCGGTAGCCAATCCTAAAAAGAAAAGTTCAATCAATAAAATATCTAATTTTATTATATGCATGCATTTATATACATCTATGAGTTCAGTTCACAGTTTTAGTGTTGCAACAAGTCACCACACCCACTATTTGCCCTGAAGATGGCCTAATAGTTCACATTAATTTTTTAAAAAATTCAAAAATTTACAAAATAAAAAAAAGAATAAGCGATGATAAGTACCAGTAGAGAGTGATTAATTGGTAAGAACACATTTAAAATTCATTAGAAACGGAAGGGGGTAAACTCCAGTCGCGTGTCGGAGCTGACGCACACACCTTTTTTTTCTATTATAATTATTTTGTACTTTTCTATAGCATTCGACATCACCCTTCTAAGCGGACTATGAAACCTTAAACCCAAAAGCGCAAAGCTTTGACTCAATCTTCGTCTTACATTTTTACACTTTGTTAACGTCACGAATTCTTGACCTTATACTTTTTTTTTTGTTCTTCCAGGTATTTATCCCTTAAACTCCTTGTTTCATTTACCTTAATGAACGTTAGGAAAATATTTTTCAAATTCCAAATAATTGCAAGTTTTTAAAATATACAAGAAGTCCAGTGACTTTTTATGGCTTTTGAGAAAACAAATTTAACCTACTTAAGTTCTGATATCCATTTAGTTATACTTCTATTACAATATTCTATCTACTATTTATTCATTTAACATTATTACATACCTTGATTTATAGGTATTTATTCTCTTGTCTGTTAATAAAATAAGTTTTTCAGTTCTTGAGATTCAGTCGTATATTCGCCAAAAGATGGTTTAACGAGTATACATACGATTGAATCTCAAGAACTAGTTATTTCTTACTTACTATAAATAAAACTTATATAAAAAGTAGATTACTTATAAAAGTAAAACTTATATAAATATAAAGTCACCTGTGGTCTAGTGGTTAGCGTAACAAACTACTAAGCCCAAGATCGCGGGTTCGTAGCCCAGCAGGTGGCCCTAGGATTATTTTAAGGGAGTAAAAAATCCTTAGTTACGCCGTCCTTCGGAAGGGACGTTAAACGGGGGTCCCGAGCCTGTACGATGTCAGGTACTCGTTAAAAATCCCTATCCTAATTAAACCTGGATAGGCAAAATTTAGAGCTCCCAGTGTAGCATCGTCCGATTAGCCATGGCAGCATAAAGTGACGTTAAATGAACAAGCAAACAAACTTATATAAATATATAAATATTAAAAGCTAACCAGCTGACAATTTAAACGATCTAAAGTACCTTGATCGACGGAGAACCTAAATACAGCGGAACGGTACCAACAATTAAAGGTCTCCATAATTTTTCAGTTATGTAATCCTCACAGACAGCATTTTCAAAAGATATAGCGAACTTGTAATTAGCAATTATTTTCAACAATTCTGGAGACATCATCGTTTCTATACCATTTGTTAAACTGAAAAAGAAATATAAAAAAGTATTATATAATATTATAAATTGTATTTTTTAAATTATTCAAAATATGTTTTCCTCTTCCTCATACAAAGGAGCCGAAAATATCTTCGATGTCTCATTTGTTGGATAAGCCAAAATAAATGAGACATCAAAATCAGAAAATATCTTTCCCTCAATTTACCCAGGTTCTGAGTAGTCAATTGATTATTATATTTTTAGGAACTATCTATTGCTAATTACTGATTGAGGATTTTGTTCCGCAGGCTGTCGCTTTGAGTTGAGATACAACAAGTTTTAACTGTTTATTCGTTTCCCTATTAATATTTTCCAAAGATACAAGCCATCATGAGCTTTAGTATGGAAAAGAGAATGTAATTATGGGTAATGAGTAGATAGCGGTAATCATTCCTATATGAAATGATTACCAAAGTACACACTTTTCTCATAATCACATTCTCTTTTCCATACTAAAGCTCATGATGGCTTGTATCTTTGGAAAATATTAATAGGGAAACGAATGAAAAGTTGAAACTTGTCAACTCGAAGCGACAACATGCGGAATAATTACCCTCATTACTTTATAAAAATATATTATCTACCTACCTTTTTGGAAGTTTTTTATTATTCAGACAAGCTCCATAAGAATCTATGGATATATACTTCATCAATTCGTTGACATAAGAATCTCTATTGTTAGGTGTGACGCAGTCAGATTGGATATATACTACATCAGAGAGGTTTTTTAGAAGTCTCTTCTCTTCGAAAGTTTTGTAGTAGGCGTGACCTGCGGAAATAATAAATACAACACTGTGAATCTATTAAAAAAATGGTATTCACTAAACATTATTTGGGTAATCATTCCGCAGGTTGTCGCTTCTAGTTGAATCACAACAAGTTTTTGCTTTTCATTCCATTTTACTATTTTTCAAAAAATACAAGTTATCATGAACTTTAGTATGGAAAAGAGAATGTTAAAATGGAAAATGTGTATACTTCGGTATCCATTTCATCTAGACAATATCTACATATATCTATCTCTAAATATCTACATTTTTATTATAATTTATTTTATTTTTATATTTGTCCTGGCCGGTACTCGAACCCGGGTCGCCTGCATCTCTATTGCAGTGCTCTAAACCACTGAGCTACCAGGGGTCGTATCCAAGCCAGACCTATCCATTCTCTTCACCAATCCTATATCCCCATGTTCTAGAAATTTTTGCGATGTATACTTGGATGCTTGGATACGATCCCTGGTAGCTAAGTGGTTTAGAGCACTGTGCTAGAGATGCAGACGAGGGTTTGGATCCCGGCCAGGATAAATCTTTTCTCTTCAAAATAAAAATATTTAAACATGATCACCATCAAAAGAGAGAGAGAAATGCTTTATTTTTTTTCAGCAGTGCTGTCCAACTACATTGGATTGCCATGACACGCAGCATACTCATCAACCCATATTGGACATACTATAGATTACAAATTAAATGATATAAAAATATATCATCTATACTTCGAAATGTTAGTTGCTACTTTTATTTCTTGATGAAATGATTACCAAAATCTAGATCAACTCAAAGCGACAGCCTGCGGAATAGATACTATTAGATTATTTATATTAGATACTAGTACAGAACTCATTTAATGTTTGTATGTTTTAAGAAAGCGACTGTTTTAGTGTTCTAGCTATATCATGAATAAAACCTAAATAAAAACTTAGAAATAATTTGTTTTAAATTATTTACATTTACTATTTTAATTATTAATAATTTAATTCCTTTTTACATAATTTTCCGTTTTTATTTCATGTTATTACTTTTACAATCATTTTCTCCAACACTGTTTTAAAATAACCTGTACTGCTGCTATCTTAAGAATGTGGTTGTATCAAATAATAAAATTGTTCAAGGAAACACAATTGACCAAAGGTCTTCATTAGTTAAAAAATAATTATATAAATAAATTTTTTATACATCTTAATTTTATGTACGGGGAGTGAAAAACCCATAGTTATGCGGTCCTTCGGAAGGGAATAAAATGAGGGGTCTCGACTCTGTTCGATTTTAGGTACTTATATACGTGGTTGTATCAAATAATAAAAAATAAGGGATCTACCATTGGTCAGAGATCTATATTAATTAAAACATAATTATATTTTTTAATAATTTTTTTATACATATTAGTTTTATAAAATATTTTTCATATACTAAATTCTACAGTAAATGATTTGTATTATCCAATGGTGGACGTAGGTAGTTAGAGACAGCACGTCTTGGTACGGCAATTTTCAGATAGTCGTAAATGTTAATGAAGTTTTATTTCTAAGTAGCCTGTCCTTCGGAAGGGGCGTAAAATAGGGATCCCGACTGCGTGCGATAAGTATTATACTTGTTAAAAATTTAGGACTCTCACTATAGCATCGTCTGATTAGTCAGAGCAGCATAAACTGACGCTAAATGATTAAACAATATAATCCATTCATATTTATAGTCAATTATTAATTATTCAGGGTATTTCATTACTATTTATTAAAACTAAATAAATTAATATATTTATCGTAAATTAAATACAACTGAAATGAATATAATTTTGGCAAGAACATGCTCTCGAATTGCCCGTTGTTGCTCAATAAGATGGGTCTTATTATAACTAAAAATTAATTATTAATGTAATAATATAATAAATAAAATATTAAAGTAATAAAGTTAGAGAAGAGTTGGTCGACTGTATCTTCTAATTTAAGGAAGAAAGCATTATTTTCAGTGTAGACCGAGACTTTATCGCTATTCATTATATTCAGTAATTATAATATTATTTATTTATTAACTAAGACCGCATAAACCAGATACATATCTTTTACAGTTTATTTCAAGGCCATTGTCATATTTTAAAAGATTACAGCTCTATGTAGACCATAGCATCGTAAATCGGCAGGAGAAATACTTTTGTTTAAGCTTCCAATGAGTACAAATTTCATAGTTTAATACAAAGCAGGTTATTCTTAGATCGGTTATGTTTGGCACTCTTCGGGCATGTTCGGTGTACTCCATAGCCAAACATCTGATGATCGTATCGCAAAGTTGTACTTGATTAACTTTTGTTTATTGATTACTTGACTACTTGTTAACTATATTGACTACTTGATTATTACTTACCCGTCAAACTTTCTAATGAAGACAAATATTGTAATGTTAAAGGTAGATCGCTGTAACGGCTGAAAGTAGAGGAATAGTTGAACAAACTGAAAATAGGTTCGTGGTTGAGAAGTGGCGAATTTCTCGGCGATTCCTCGTGAAGCAATCCCCAAACTTTGTTACCTCTTGGCAATGGAAGATCAGAGATGTTGAAATTTGAACCATAAAATAGAAAAGCCTTAAAAAAAATTATATATAGAATATATTTTTCGAATAGATTTATATTTTTTGAGATATTAGTAAGTATTTCAATTACCGTATTGCTACTATATTTCGAAAATCTCGAAGATCTACTGCTCGTGACGAAACAGCGAATATCACCGCACTTTATGTACTTGTCTCTTAAAGTAAAAGGGGTCCACCAAATAAGAGTAGTGACTGTAAACATAAATAAACAGTAGGTCATATTTATAACTATTTTATGGCAGCCTAACTATTAAATTTATACAAGTTCATAAGGGACACAAAATAATTGTTAGGTCATGAATGGAAAAACACCAAACAAGAAGTCTTGAGTCTCCAAAATACAAAAAAAAACACTACCTGTCAATATTTCGCCAATTCATACTTCATCCGGATAGAAATAGATTAATAAAATTAAAAAAAAAAAATTGTACTACTACAACCCAGTAAGTCATGGATTCAGTACATGGTAGAGACTCTATTTTTTTATAAGACAACAGTTGTACAGGAAAATGATTCGGCCATAGATTACGCTTAGCCACTACGTATTCCCCCCATTTAAGGTACCCACTTCAAAAACTTTTTGAGCCACAATAATATATTAAATAATATATAATTATCAAAATTTCACATTTTTTTTAACAATATTGTTTTTTCTTAGGTGAATTTATTGATTTCATTAAATAAAATACTATCGAAAATACAAAATGAGACCACATATTTGAAATGTATACAGAATTAATGTTATAATAAATAAAATATTTACCGTTTAGTATACCTCCACTATTTGTAGTAACTAATTCATCTGAGTCTTCTTCCTACATAAAAAACAAAATAAAATAAAAAATTAAAAAGACATGATTCACATTAAGTTTTTGAACAATTTATACGCAATTAGTTTTGATACTTACAATGATTAATAACTCTATAAAAATTAATAATATGAATAATATAAAAGCATACAAAAATATTGGCAATATTTTAACACTTCTGGTGCATAGCATTTCGTTATACTGAACTTTATCGCCAACAACTTCCTGGCATGATAAATCATTTTAATTAGTCATTGCTTTGTAAACTTATAAATAAGTTTACAATTCTGATTTAAAACATTTTCAATACTTTGGAAATCTTTTAAAAGAAATAGAACCCATATATGAGGAAATCTATTGCAAGTCATTTAAATTTTTAAGTAGAAGTTTCGTAATGACCAAAGAAGTAGGAATGAGACTAGCTATTATTGCCGATCAGATTTTAATGAGTTTGAATAACTTTGTAATGGGTCGTTGCATATGAAATGTACATTTTTATTATTTCTAAAATTCAAAGCGGAATGCTGTTGCTTACAGATTGCAATGAGCTGTTATTAATACTCTGCTTTTTTGACATTCACTATCACTACAATTGAACGAACATTGTTTAGTATGCCATCAAATATTACCAAGGAACCACTATTTTTATTTATGACTTTACACTAGGACACTCGGCAGCCTAAGCTGCAAGAAAATTTACCAGGTTGTAACGAACGGACTATTCGCCGTTGGTTCGAGGAATTTTCAGCTGGTGACACAGATTAAGTCAAAAATTAATAATCAATTCATTTTTCCTTTCTACCCAGTTATGAAACCATCACATCAACACCGCACAGAAGGGATATTGACATAATGTAACAAAAAATAACCCGCATTGGTTAATCGGTTAATATTCTTACACGAAAACGCCTGACCTCATGTTTCTTGACAGACAGAGAAGAAACTAAACGTGGTTAAAGAAGTCCTTCCACACCCAGCTTATTCGTGGGTATTTCCCACAACGTTACACTACCTTCCTTCTTTTTTTTTTTCATCCTCGTGATATCTCATTGTTATTATTTTACTTTATCCAACCGTATTCCTTTCCTCTGGTCAGATTTTGGTGTAAGAACAAATTGATTGATTTTTAATTTTATGAATAAAGGTACTTAAGTTTTGTTAGAACGTGATCTTGTGTGAAATGACTAAATATTCGTATTTAATCTAACGTTTTTCATTCAAGACAATTATTTTTGTTCCCAGATGTGCCGCGATTAACTAAAGGTTTAAACTGAAATCGTTTCTGATAAAGTAGTTATGGTGACTTAGCAAATTCTAGGTTAGAAATAATCGACATTTCTTTTTTTGTCTAAACATTCAAAAATTTGAAGTATCATAGGAACATAAAAATAAAATTCATAAAATATAAATTTGATGCTATCGAAGAAAAACCATGGTTAAAAACAAGTTTTACACTTATAACTGGATGTATCATATAAGAACAGAAATGACATTTTTATTGTATTATGCTCAATAAGAAAATTAGGGTGGATGCAAAATCGCTACTATTGGTTTCCATTGTGAAAATCATAATAATCGTGAGTACAAATACTTATTTTATGTATATTTTCTTAAAAGGGATAAGTTTTTATTGACGTTTGTCATGAGCATCTTTTTAACTGCTGGATAGCCGTAACGGATCAAAATTAATTTTGTGTCAGATACACGTAATGAACATTCCCAACCTTACCTGCTTAGTAACATAATTACTAGTCTTTTAATAGCACGTCCTGTTTTTCTTAACGTAACAAAGGATGTAGCAACGCATGTTTCGAAAATGGAGTAGTGTGAAGAATGTTCGGTCCGAAAACAGACGAGTTCACTATATGGTTCGGGAGGTCTCACGTTAAAATAATTAAATTGTAAGCAGGGCTAAGATCAAGATGGGCTAGTAAAGTTGTTTGGTTTAGTAACGAATGAATTCCTAAAAAGTTAATTATTGTTTTAGGATAATTTAACGGATTTGTAAGGTAATATGTTGAAGGAAGTTTGTAAACAACCATTGGTAGTATCGGCATTAGGCTTTCGGTTTATCTAAATCTTTTAGAATTATTATAATACACTTTTCAACTATGCAGTGGAACTGGGTAGTTCAGTTCAGAGCGCTTAGTTGCTTTGGCGAAGATAACAGGTTCAAATCCGGCTGTGGCAGATAAATAATTTAATATTTTGACAGCATTGTGGCATCTGACGAACCTTCTCGGGCTTACTCAAGCTCTATACCTTGATTGAGGAGAAAACCTGGAGGTTGAGTGTAATCTCGAACAAATTCCCTCCCTGCACAACCGCTGTCTTAGACACAGTACAGGCTGTACCATGTACTGAACCCGACACCCTTCATGGGCTGTGGTGATATAGTTTTTTTTAACTATATAAAATCCCCAATACAGAGACCCTGATGCCACGCATTGCAGTCCAACCTCAACATATTGTTATTAAAAGGTATGGTAATTATGTGCTTATTTTGCCAAACCAAGTATAGGTGGCTCCAGCTCTGTATATCAAACCATGGAACTCATCTCCGACATTGCAAATGTCCTTGATCCTGTCGCGATCACTTAGTATACTAGGGTTTTTTTTTCTCTCGCACACTAACCTATTTGTTAAACAAATTAAAAAAACAAAGAATATTTATCCAAATTATATTACTTTTTAGTTTTTCATTATCATTTCTAGGCAACCTGTATTTCAGGAACTATCGTACTCGTTTGGAGCGATACTAATTGGTTTGAATACCCAGCGGCGTTTATTACCACTAGTATGGGAATATTTGGACAAATTTTGATGGTTCTGCCGATGCTGATTTCACAACTTTCAGAAGTGAGAACAGTTTTTTTGGTAAGGGCATGAAGTATTTGTAATTTGGGCATTTATGTATTTGTAGGTTTTAAATAGGATGCAACAGGAAAAAAAAACCTTCAGTTCCTAAAAACCAACCAGTTAACGTTTCGCCAATTCAGGCATCCTCAGGGCACACATGGAAGAATACAAAATGCAGCACATCTCATGTGCATCTTGTGCACAACATAATGATAAAATAGTGAGTGATATTGAACTTGTTCCTAGTCACTCCACAAACAATTAAGCCAATAGAAGGCAATACAGCTGGGGAACTAATAAACAGCTGATCAGCAGTAGTATAAAAAAACTAGTAATTATTAGGAGAAATAAAAACAATAAAATTTATCAGGATTATTTAAAATGCTTAATGTTAAAATTTCTCCAGCAGTTGATGCATTACTTTCTACTGCTTAGTTTGTGGAGGAAGGTTGCAGTCTCTATTTTATGGGTCTGGACAGTTGTTCTGAGATGTGCAGCACTTTGTCTTGATGGTTTTCTTTTGGTGTGTGTCCAGATGATGCCTGAAGTGGCAAAAAGTTGACTGGTTGCAAGGTTGTAGCCAAGGGGGGGGGGGGTCACTACTAAATCCCAAAATTTAGTTAGTAAAAAAAATTAATACGAGGTTAAAAAAGTGCAAATTAAATTAAAAACAACACACACAACAGAGGATCCAACACATTTTAAATCATCGTGCATTGCAACAAGCATACGTATATTTATATTTGCTTGAAAATGTCCTCCAACTTCACAATAATTAACAATTCTATCGAAAATCAAGAATTGAAGTATTGTTGTTGTTGCGTATTGCATTTAAATTATTCATCATCCAATAATATTTTATATGGGCAAATTTATCCACATTTTAAAAATTATCATGAATAATGGTATTAAAGTCCTCGATCCTGACCTGACCCCCCTCAAAGGTTTTCCTGGCTTAGGCCTTGACTGGTTGTTTTTCCCCCTGTATTTTAGAGAATTAAGGCTACGTTTTATAGGTTTTTAATTAATGTCTATTTCTGAGTTATGCTCAATTTTATTTTGTATATTTTGATTATTTATTAATTTCTAATATTGGTCATAATACTGTGTAAATTTTAATTTAATGTTTTATTGATTATAAAATAATAGCTGATATTAGGCCTAACAATGTCGATTGTGTACACAGTAACTATGTATTACAACTTTTTCTTCTTGTGTCAATTTTCCACAATTATTTTTCCGTTACGCACTTTTGAACAAGGCATTTAATCAATTTGGAGGGAGGATCGATCATATAGAATATATAACTATTGTTAAGCTTGGTAGCTTTTCAGTCATGCATTGAGAGTAATGGTAGCAAATAAAAGATGTTTCTTTCATTAGAAGGCTTCTCTTTAAATAAACATAATTTTATTATGTTAACCAAAACCAATGCATTAAAAAAAAGTAATTTTCATTTTTTTTTCAGGTAACAGTATGCGATTCTTTGGGCGTTGCAACCAATATACTTGCTGTTGCTTGCATTTACAATATCGACTTTCTAACAAAAAGTATGCTGTTGGACCATCATATTGCCATTTCTGTGTTAAGTGTTATAGACCTCGGATTGCTAACTTTAACAATTAACGAAGGGATTTTTCGGAAACCTATATCATTCGTAGAAAAATGATGTTAAGAATGAAAATACTGAAATGTTTTTCTAGGAAATAATAATTTTTCTAACGAAACCTATGAAAGAGTTAGTTTTCAAACTCTATTAAAGGATTTTAAGGCACTATAAATGTAACTAATAAATTGCAAATGTGTAAAAGCTACAACTGAGATATTGAGAATAAAATAACATCAAAGAATAAACTGATGATCCTTATCAAAGAGATAAATAGAGTTTCACTAATTAGCTCAATTTTTTTTTTTTTTTTAGTGTATTAAATATGATTTTTTAAAGTAAACATAAATAAAAAAGCATAATGACTTTGGAGCTTATATAATATCATTCAAACAAAAATGTGAAGGAATTAAATGACTTTTAATTGGTCATTCTGTAAAATGAAATAAAATGCTGTTAGAAACAAACATAATTTACTATATTTTACATTTTTTTTTTGTTTCAATGTAGTCTTTTTGGTTTATGTATAAAATAAAAACATATAATACATTAATCAATAAAATATTAAAATTCATTGATATTTAGATCTTCCAACTGATCTTGGTAGGCATCATCAGCAGTATCTGGTACAAAAATGTTCTTTGTTCCGTTTTCTTTTACCTTACTAATATAGCCAGATGATTTTTTCACCCTCTTCTTTTTCTTTTCTTTAGGCTCACTAAAAATAATCATAATTACAAATATTAATTTTAGTTATAAATAAGAATTAACAACTGTACAATATTGAAGAAAATTAATCATATGACATTTGTTGTGCAAGAAGACATGTCCATTGTTAGCAATACAAATTAATAAAATTATTTTATTTTAGTTAAAAGATAAATTGAAAAATTAATACTGATGCAAACTTTGTGACTGATGAATTATAATTCAACTTATAACATTTTTATGTTGGATAGAATTATCCAGTCAACTATTTTCCACTCAAATAAACCATTTTTGGGTCTATTAGGTCATGCCTTTCTTGATGCCAGCTGTACATTCCAATCTTGTTGTTTGGTTGAATAATGTATCTGATCTGATAATATTAGATTTAATGATAATATTATATGCCTTTTTTAATAGATAGATATATTATTGAACGATTCATTTAAATTATATATTATAGAAAAATAATTTAATAATAGAAGGAGATAAATAATAGAATAGAATAAAATAAAAACCAAAAACTTACTCTTCTTCAATGTCAGGGAACTCAAAATCTGATTCATCAGAGGGCAACAGTTCGACAGGTCCTTCCTTATTAACCTTTTTTCTTTTTAATATATCTTTTGATATAGTAGGTAATTTGGTATCTGCTTCTTCTTTCTAAAATGAAATAAAAAAAATCATTAATATGAACCAGAATTAAAGCTAATATTTTTAACTATGCGATTTCATTTAGGATACATATAAATGGAGTAACAACTAGGCTGACATAGTCTTTTTTTATTTGGTTGAATGATAGTTTATATTAAAAAAAAATGTTTTGTCCAAGCACTTACTTATACACAGATGATATTGTCTTACAAACAAACTTACTAAAGCTGTTAAAATGAAATAAAAATAATCTTTATTCTCATATTTATTACAAATAAAAAACTTCATCAGCTGAATAGATTTTTATATATAAATACATTTTTGGATCATTATATTATAATTTAAATAAAAATTATTATCAACTCACCTCTTTCTTATCTGATTCATTTCTTTCTCTAGATTTTTTCATCTCATTAATTTTTTTAAGTTGGTCCCAATATTTCTGTAATGGTGGAACTTTGAGTTTCATGTCTGATTCAAACGCTTTGATTTTGTCATTTTCAATCAAATTTATATTCAATTTACTCCTTTCGCTAACGATGAATTTCGAATTTTCTTCTATCTTAATTAGCACTTGCTTCAATTTGTTGGTGTACTTAGAATTTTTACAACTTTTGATTACTGATTTTAACTGAAAATCAAATTAATTATGGATTAATAAGAACAATAATAAAAAAAAATAATATAGGATATAGAATAATATAAGAACAATATTACATAAATATATTGGTTAAATAATTATTGGTTAACTGTATGTATTATAATGATGGGAATATCATCAAGGCTAAAATAAATTGCAGTACAGTAAGTTAGTAGAACTATTCATGAGAAACTTATGTTTTACTAGTAACTATCACGCCCTGCAGTGTGAGTCGAAAAGTTGGTTTCCAATAAATAGTGTCTTATTATTTAAGAATTTATTTTGATCTCCACAAATACATTGCATATGAAATCCAAGAAAACAAAAAAAAATAAATATTTTTTTCTCTCTAAACTTGTTCTGGTAGAAACAGAAAGAGGTAACAACACATATACGACTTGACCTTATTTATGTCATTATTTCATGAACAGTGGGTCTTAGGACATTAATTTTTAAAAGAACTAGTATATATACTAATTTTATTTACTAGTAGGATAGGTACCCACCACAGAACATTGAATAGACTAGAAGCGCCAAACGCTAGTTGTGGGATGGCACCAGCTCTGGGACGTGTTCCCCCTCTCCTTTAACCCCATTCATTCGGAGTTCGGACGTTAGTTCTAGCCACGTCTTATTATTAGTACGCTTGTTTGTTTCTATTATTGATTCACGTACGATATTTTTTACTTCCTTAGTAATTTATTTTCGAGTTACTATTGTTGTTTTACGAGTTTTTTTCTTTGTAATTTGACTTCGGTATTTCTTTCTTTCGGGTTAGCTTACCATCAGAAGAAATTGAACAATAAAAGTGCGTTCAAGCAATAAGAAGAGGGAACTGGAAACCCACAAAAACCAGCGGCTTGTGCTTCAAGCACTTCAAAGAAGAGGATTTTGACAGATCGTCTCCATTTTACGTAAAACTTGAAAATAGCGTTGTCCCGTCAGTTTTTGGTAGTTTTCCCGAATATCTGAAACCTTAAGCTACTCAGGTAGTAAATATATTTTTCAGTTACTTTGAGCATGATAGGTTTATGTATTATTATTATTATTAATATTTTTTTTGGAGAGACGAGAAATTAAAAGGCACACCTCTCCAATTCCACGTGTGAAAAACGCTCGATCCCCCGAGAAAAAGAAATAAAAAAAAATGCTAAAATTTGCGGACAACAAGTTGAGTAAATTGACAAATAAAGTCAATCAAACATCTTCATAACATAACCAGCATTAGTAAAATTTGTGAAAAAAAATTTCAGGCACAAGAAAGAAAAAAACAAATTTCTCTATTAACAGAAAATCCACTATCTGTCGATCTTAATAAAAGAATGCGTGGGAAAAAACTTTGTTCCACAATCACACTTTTTTGATGGAGAAATTCATTATTCTTCTCTAATAAAGTCTATAGGGAAGCTTTATTTTAGAACGAGGATGAACCATTATGTTAAAAAAAATAATGACAGCGTTCAAAAAATTAGATTTTTTTTCAAATAAGCTAGTTTTAATTAAGGGCCAATAATTAATTGTATCAAACGAAAATGAAAATTGTGATATAATGTTTGTAAGAAAAAATACCTAATAAATAGTTATAAACTACGTTATCTAAATATTTGAAGTCCCAATTTATGACGAACTACACCCAATAAAAAACCTTAAAAATCATTATGCACTCCTCAAAAAAATTAAAGGATCAAGTTGTTACATTATTTATTTTTGCCAATAATGTATTTTCATTTTTTTTTTTTTGTTCTCTTGTTCAACTAAATGGGAAAGCACAGAAAGATCCCAACGGAAATTAAAAGAGAACTAGAAAAGAACCAAAAATATGAAAATACATTATTGACAAAAACATAATGTAACAACTTGACTCTTTAATTTTTTTGAAGAGTGTACTGTTTAGTAAACCTTGAATTATTACAATATGCAATAGAAAAATGTTAGTTTTTATTGTACCTAAATAAATTTAATATATCATAGATATTGTTTGTTACTGGATAAAAAGATTAATAACATAAAGGCGAACGCATGAGGCTGGATGAGGGGGTCAAAGGAGTGGGGGGAGTGTAGATGAGCTGGTGCCATTCTCACTCATAGGACAAGCCCCGGGTAGCGCTTCTGGTCTATTCTATGTTCTGTGGTACCCACACAGATAAGTACCTAGCAACAGACTAACTCCCTTTTTCTAATAGTACAATTGTTCAAATCACTCAAACTTCTATTGCTATATAATTGTTATATTATATATTTATCTGTCTAACACTAAAAGGAAATATTTTAGAATTTAAAGAAATTAATCATCAATTAATACCTTACCAAGGCTCAAGCTAATAAAGTGAACGTATAAGGTCTATTTAGAGCAATTATATGATTACAGTAATTAATTAATTCATCTTTCAACAAGAAAAATCTTATTATTTATTATTGTTATTTAAGCTACAACATTAGGCACTTCACAAATATTAGTAGTTTTTTGTAAATTATTTTGTTTTATATTTCTCTTTATAATAAGGGCTTCATTCATTCATTCATATTTACCTGTCTATTGAAACTATAAATAAAAAAAATTATTAAAATTTTCCTTTCAATCATTTAAATTTGTATGCCCATTTTTATTATTCCACCTTATAGGTAAAATAAACAAATAAAAAATCACTAAAAACTTTTATGTAAAGAGAGAGAGAGACTAATTTTATTAATAATTTTTAGCATTTTATATCCTATCATATTATATCATATTATATCTTCATGTTCAAAATACACATTATTTGGAAATGTAAATAATAAGAATCTTAATAATTTCTTAATTCACTAAAAACATATCAATTAAAATAACTAGTTGTATCATATATTTTTTTTAAATACCTGTACAGTGGCGGGAATAAAAAGATCAGGGAAAGCTATAGAAGAAGAACATGCAGCAGCATACTCCAACAGCAACTGGTAAACATATTCCACAACAGCATCTGGGAATCCTGTTTCAGTCATGGCTTGTTTAGACAATCGTAAAACGAAAGTAAAATCAAATGGTTTCATCGAAACATTTTTGCATTGCTTATTGACATCGGCGCATGATAAGCTCTGAAAATATAAATTATATTATACATTTGTGATTGAATAGAGAAATTAGCATAAAAAAACTTATGATAAGTTTTTACTTACATCAGTTATGAAAGGAAGAACTGGGATATATGTATCAGTTTCTCGTACAAGCTTGATAAGCATTTGTATACAATGAAACCGCAGAGGGATGTACTGTGACGTAGGTATCAGTTTGATTGTACCTATTATAACCTTATGGAAATAAAATGCAAACAGTTATATTAATCATGAATTATTCGTCAGAACGAGTAAGTAATAATAAAAAAATATAAATTAAAAATAATTTGTCTATTAAATTAAATAGTTGAATATTCAACTTCATTGATAAATGTTTATTACCTGCACAAGAGGATAAGCTAACTGAAGTAATTCTTTAGAATTAGTTTCACACATTAGATCAACCCACAATTTTAGAGAATGGATGTATTGCCAATTATAGACAGACTGGAAACTTTCCTAGAAAAAAAATGAATTAAATTAAATCTTTTGGTCTATCTTCATTCGCAATATTAGTCTAATTAAAGTAGCAAGATATAAACAGAGCAGAACCTCCAATATTTTGATTTAAGTATGAATAGTATTAGAAACATGGCTATATCAAGGATCGACAATAGAAGAAAATGTTGTTATAATTTGATTAAATTTAAACAATTTAAAGAAAAGAAAAAAGGTTTCTTTCTACAGTATATTATATTCATTTTAGCTGAGGTAATTAATTAGGCTACAATCTTTGTTTAAATGTTACTTATTTTATTCTTTCAATAATTCTTACTTTTTGAAATTTTAATTTGAAATAATATAATAACACAAATAACATAAAAAATGTAAAATAACACTGAAATAGACAGTTACTTGCATATTTTCATAGATTTACCATACGTACAATATTTCTCAATATAAATACTGTTTAATAAAAATTATTTCGGTACAAATATTTAATTATTTAATAGTTTGAAATTTACAGAAATAGAAACACAACACAAAATAAATACAAATTCAATTAAGTAAGAAAAACAACTATATTTTTTTAAAACAACCTTCATTTTAAAAAATACGTCAATAACTCAGGAAATGAATTTTATCATTAAAAAAACCATACTTCATTAAGGAATTTTAAAAAGAAATTTAGATTATTTTTTATATATTGATATAAATTACTTTTTTATTTAGAGGCAGGGCTAGGATTAAATTAACAATACAACTTTTGAAAACCAATAAAGAAAGGAAGTATACAAAGTGAAAATAAATGTAAACTAATTTCTTTTTTTTTTATCAGAACAAAGCAAGGTGAGGTTGAAACAAATTGTTTTCATCAAAATTTTAGGGACCAAATTTTCTGTCTTAAATCAAAAATAATTATTAAATTAAAAATCACAAGGAATTATACGGTTATATATCATAATCCTATAAATATTATTGTTTTTAAAATTTGTAAATGCATGTTTCTTTCTTATTTTTTTCAATCAAAGTTGCGTATATGTAAATATTTATTATCTTTTCCATCTTTATAATTATTGTTAACTAATTTTCATTTTTTCGTTCTTTCTTTATTTGAGTTTGGCGCATTTGCATTCATTAAATTAATTGATTAAATTTATATTATATGCTACCCTAGGATTATATAGCTTATACGTCATTCTTAAGGGGCTTGTCCCTGAATAAATAAAAAATTTATTATTATAAAACTTTCAGAAAATATAAAACTTAAGCTCACCTTCTTTTTTAGAGTTACAGCATTTCTCAAATGGATGGCAAGTTGCCTGATGTAGAGGAAAGAGTGCTGATAGCTCAGAACAGGATCTAAGTTGAATAAGTCAACAAGAGACCTCTTCATAAAATTTATTTGCGGAAGAGTGTTTATTGATACGAATTTTGATCCTCGGATGTAAGCTATATACAGGTACTAAAAATAGAACATACTTATATAATATTTGTTATAAAAATTGATTTCCACTGAGGGAGTTAAAAAAAAACCAAATGTCCTTATTAACGATTTACCAGAAAAGTTAATTGAATGTGAAGTAAATTACTTATTAATAGAGTGTTCTTATGAACTCGTATTAAAGACCTTTGGCTTTCTATACCATTCTCGATAGATATAATATTTTAACTTAAAAATAAATAAAAAGCTTCTTTCACGACAATCCATGAAAGGTTTTTAGTTCAGTACACGGTAGAGACAGTACTTTTTACAGTTGATTTGTCAACTGCCAGATTTTCCCCATTTTGGATCCCCACTTGGTAAAGGCTGGGTGAGCCCCATGAAGGTCCCATATCTTAAAGGATCCATCCCCGGATGTTTACAGATTAAATAAAATCTTCCGCAGCCGGACTTGAACCATTTTAAAAAAAAATTGTATATTGTATGCTCAAAACCAGGGCTACCATGATATTTGAATCAGAACTTATTGAAGGCCCTTCATCATATCAGTGGGATAAATATCAGTTACAATCTAAATTTAAACGCTATTAAGAGATTTTTAATCAAAATGACTCTAATGGGGATAATTTGCAATCATATTTTTCCTTTATAAAATGAAAATCATATAGAAATAATTTAAAAGAAATGAAGAAAATATCAGAGGGAAATATTTTCATAACCACAACTCGCACTTAGACCCACAAGATAACAAATTACTTAAAATTCAAGAAGTTAAGTCGTAATGATCACCAAGGCCAACATTGTTTAGATAAAATGTAATAGTAATATTAACCATTGTAAGCAAGGTAATAAATATTAAAAATATAGGAAATAAATAATAGTAAAATATGATTTACCTTCAATGCACTATTGAGGAGATTAGATTTTTTTAGCGTGCACAGGCGAAGGATACACAAATACGCTAAAACTCTAACGCTCTCCTCTCCGGTACTCCATAATTTTGTCAGCTGTTTTAAAGCAATTTTACTCAATTTGTGAAAATAAATGACGATGTGACAGCATGAATGTAAGTGTTTCAGAAGTACGCTGACAATGTTTTCTGATGCTACACCTGCCAACAACTGAAAAAAAAATCAATCAATTAATGATAACTATAACCAAAGTTATGAACTTGCACTTTTAATGGAAATAAATTTTATACCTTTAAGAGATCAGTAAAGTATCCTTCTACTAATGACCTAATTTTAACCCATTTTTTGGCCTTTTCGGGATGTTTGATAGTAGTTGGGTTCAGTTTCAGGAAATCGTTAATTGATTTGTGGAGGTGCAAAACGCACATCTCAATTATTGCATTGAAAACTAAAAATGATTAAAAAATTAATCACCAAGGAATTATATAAATTATTATTTTTTTTCCATTAATTTATTGATATTTACAACTGTAATAACAACAACAAGTAAATTTGCTAATATGAAAAAATGACTTGAAAAAAAAAACACTTCTGGAGAAACTACCCATCGGTAGCACTCCAAGAAAATTCACTGACACGGTCTAAACCAGAAGAAACAACTGAAGTCTTTTTATATTATTTTAAAATTTGTATAATTTCTTGTCAGAATATTTATTGTTATCACCTATTACACATTATATTTTTGAGACAAAAAATAATGAGCAGTCAATCTCCAGCACTTTCCCTAAACACTTTTTTTTTTTTATGTTAGAGAAGAATTGGTCGACTGTATCTTCTAATTTAAGGAAGAAATAGTTGGGGGTGCAGTCAAAGAAAACACCATAATAAGCATAGCTTATTTATTATGTGCCGACGTTTCGGCCTACAATGTAGGCCATCTTCAGGGCTAAGAGAGAGAAACAAACAAAAATATATAAAAACGCAGCAGTAACAAGAATATATAAAGTGGTACAGGAGTGAAAATAAAAATAGTGACTAGATATGATGAAATAGTGAAAAGATAAAATAGTGAATAGATAAAAATAGGTAGTACATATCTTGGTTTTTATCTTATCTCCATATAATAGCTTTTCACATTCACCTTTCTTCGCACCTGTTCTCACACCTTCTTTTGGCATCCATCATTTGTTAATAGTGTAGAGTTCATTATTATTTAGCCTCATATTTTTCATCCACTGTATTTCTTTACCTATTTTCTACATGTTTATGTTATATTCACATCTTATTTTGCATTAATGCCACTTCTTTCTACTGTATACAGTTACATATTAACTTCCCTTACTTATATTTTCTTTTTCTTTTCATTCTTCATAGTTCATAGTTATAAATACCACTATTTTCAATGTTTTATTTTTGAAATTTATCAAGCTTTTATTTCTATATATGCTTATATTATTACACTTTACCTATGTAACCCCTCATACCTATGTAACCCCTTTTTCTATATTTTAATCTTCTCTTTTTGTATCTTTCCGTTTACCTCCTCATTTTTCTTTCCCTTTATATTATTGTTTACATTTTATCCTTTCTTGACATGTATTTTTTCCATTTTATATTCGTATTCTTGTATTATTATATCTGTCACCATTAGAATTTCTTTTCATCATCTACAATTTTATTTTTATCTATCACCTTTTTAAGTTTATTATATTCTGTAACCAGTCTTACATTCTTTCTTATTTATCATATATATATTAACTATTTCATCATATCTAGTCACTATTTTTATCTATTCACTATTTTATCTTTTCACTATTTCATCATATCTAGTCACTATTTTTATTTTCACTCCTGTACCACTTTATATATTCTTGTTACTGCTACGTTTTTATATATTTTTGTTTGTTTCTCTCTCTTAGCCCTGAAGATGGCCTACATTGTAGGCCGAAACGTCGGCACATAATAAATAAGCTATGCTTATTATGGTGTTGTCTTTGACTGCACCCCCAACTATTTCTTCCTTAAACTTTTTTTTTTACTTAATATTTTATTGCATTATGTTTTGAGGAATAAGTTTTGTATAATTGTGTTCAAATATATTTATAATAAGGGATTTATTAAAAATTCTTTCACCTCCACTGCCATCAACTTTCAACTCTGATTGGTCTTCTCCGGTTACACGATCTAGCGCAGCATGAAATGCTTCAACAGCATTTGATATACTTCCGACAGACCTGTCAATAAAAAAAATTAATTAATAATAAAAATTATATTATTCTAATTAAAATAGAACTTGAATTGATTAGTGATGGGTTGAATTGGTCAGGGGGAACAGTCAAAGCTAACACAAAATAAGCAAAAATTATTTTTTAATTGTGCCAACGTTCCGGTCTAAGGTGTAGGCCATCTTTAGTGCAACCAAATAGTGGGTGCCTGGTCTGCAGTGTCTCGTCAAGCTAACTCTCAACTGTGTCAACGTTAATTTGGTTTAGGTTTTGTCATTTCATTAATTTTAATGAGGATTTATCAATTTTAATTTTATTAGGTTTGAAAACAACATTATATTTAAAATATAGTAGATAGGAATAGAATATGAAAAGATAAAATAGGTGAAAACGCTAGTACCGTAACAATAGTTTACAATGTATGTATGAAAAAAAAAATTAGATGGGATTAATGAATTAGAAAAATAAAATAGGTGTTTAAAAATATGAACACATGATTACCAACATATGATGGATGCCAAAATGATAAGGGGAAAAAATGAGAAAATTAAAATTGGAGAAAGGATAAAGAGAAGAGTTTAAAAAAGAAGAAATGAAGAGGAGACATACCGAATGATGGGAAGCGTGACCGTTGCAGATCGCGGCTAGAGCGTACTGGGCCAATTTGTCCGTTGAGAACGAGGGAAGCGATGGGGGCGGAATCTAGTGGCCGGAAAGTTAACTACAGAAGGAAACTATACTGGAGTATAGGAAAAAAGGATAAAAATATAAATAAAATTAAAACAAAGAAAGAAATGTCGAAGGAGTGATAAAAAAGAAAACATCAAAGTCGGAGTAACGGGAATTTATCGGATTCCAGCAAAAGAACGTTAAGACCGGGGGAAGAGATAGAGGCGAAATCTAGTGGCCAAAAGTTAACTATAGAAGGTAACCATGCTGGAGAATAGGAAAAGATGGGGAAAGGGAGTAGATGGATAAAAATAATATGAATACATATTTTAATGTATTATGAATACAATAAAAATAAAAAATTGAAACAATGAAAGAGATGCAAACCGAGTGATAACAAAAGAAACGTAAATGACGAAGAAACGGAAATTTAAGGTCTTTTGAGTAAATTAAAAATTTGGGAGTAGGTAGAGGAAAGGTGATGAGAGTCAGACTTAAGATTGATAGAGGAGGAATCTAAATTTATGTGGATGGTTTCAGAGAGGATGCGTTTGTCATGGTTATGCGCTGTAGCTAGGATAGACGTATTTTCAAAATCAAAGGTGTGGTTTAAGGAAATGGCATGTTCGGAAAGTTTAGAGGAGGTGAGGTTATGGGAGGAAATGGCATATTTGTGTTGAGAAATACGGTCTTTAAGGAAGTTTTTGGTTTCACCTATATAGGAAGAGTTGCAATTAGTAGAAGAACAAGGTATCCGATAAACGACATGGGAACGAAGCTTGAAGGAAATAGGATCTTTGATACGGGTATAGATATGGGAAAGTTTGTTATGGGATTTGAAGGCAATACGCAAATTGGGGATAACGGAACATAAGTATTTTTGAATGCAATTAGAGAGGGTGGGTATATATGGCAAGGATCTGTATATAGGGATAGATGGTGGATGTGGTGATCGGGTGAGGGTGGGGGGGTTATAGTAGTCATGGATGAGTTTATTAACAATATAGGGAGGGAAATTGTTTTTAAAAAGGATTTCTTTGATACGGAGGGTGTTGGTAGTATGGAAGCAGGAGTCAGAGAGGGATAGGCCACGGTGAATAATATTTTTAGCGACGTTAACTTTAACATTATATTTAAATGGGGTCTGAAAATTTTAGAGGAAACATCACATAGCAATAACAACTTGTATCACATCAATGATTTTTAGTGCATTTTGCGTAACAGTCCAAGGTATTAATAATAATAAAATAACTAATTGGATTGGTTATGGAAGAACATAACTTTTTAAACCAACCAGTTATTGCATTTTCAATCAATGAAAGCTACTACCAGCCTGCTGGACATTAGCACAAATGTTTTTTAATTTAAAATTATTGAAAATATACTTATTATTATATAAACTAAACACACTTTAAAAAGATTATAAACACTTACGGTTCATTAATTAAATTTTCCCGCCATTTTTTAACCATTGCCATCGTTACTTGATTCTCACTTTTTTCCTTGTTATCATCTTCAAAGTCACTTTCTTCACTATCAACCTAGGAATATATTAGAAATAAAATTATTAGAGTTTAATCATTATAATTTTATTTGCTTTCATACAAGCTAATATAACAATAAACCAAGATTATGGAAGAGTAGCTGCAGAGTTAGTTCAATTATAAGGAGCTGATGGCCACAAACTTTAGAAGAAAAAAGTAGGACTTTATCTAAAAGAGAATTATTAATCTGAATATAGCTAATAGCTGAAGAACAAAACTTAAATAAAGAAGTTGCAATGCATTAAAATTATTTTAAAATTTCAAAAACTTGCATGAAGATAGCCAGGAGGTTTATAGACTGTTCCTTCATCATCATAATCTTTTGTTTCTTCTTCTTCTTCTTCTGAGCTGCTGTATTCCAACAATTCATTAGCATTTTCCTTTAAAAACTTATAAAACTCTGGATCGGTCTTTTGCAATTTTGCCAATGACTGTTTGTGAGATTCGGTAAAATCTAATAACATAAATAAAAACAGATATTAGAGATGAGGTAACCGGAAGTCACTTATAACAAACAGATATTTAAAAATACCTTGATAAAATCATCATGTTAGGTGCAAATAACTAAAAAAAAAATAAAATAAATAGAGGTAGATGAACGAAATTTCTTAGTCAATAAATCTCAAAAGGCCAAACTAAACAAAAATATATCTGCAGCCACAGTGAATAAGGGGTTAATTCAATTTTCGTTCAGAGATAGTTAATTGTATTGAGTGAAGAGCAATTGTGACATTCCTGTAGTTTTTGGCTTGAAATGGAGTTGTAATATAGGCAATAACTCCATTTCAAACCAATGCCTGACTTAGCCCCTCATTTAATACGAAAATAACAAGATCCTGCCTCCGTAAGTACAAGAAACTCATTTTGGATAAAATTCGACTAAGTCACTTATTCACCGGGGCTGTCGATATATATTTCAGGTCTGTAATAAAAGCTTGAGATGTCTTATGTTCTTAATAAAGAATGCTTGAACATTTCGAAACTAAATTTTTAAGTATTCAGAGGCAACTTTTGAAAGATTAAATGGTTACAGATACAGATTAATCTGATTTCATGGAATCATATTTCCATTAACATTAGAATTAAAGTCAATAAAACATATTCAATCTTTAGAGAACCTATGTAATGTTTTCAGAATAAGATGTCAAATGTGACCGTTACTTTTGTTCACAATCCACTACGTAAGATATCAATCACTAATTAATTCCTTGCATCAGAAAACTCAAATGTGATGTGTTTTTTATATCATCATATGAATCAGAGGTATGGACACTTATAAATGCTTCAAGTAGTCATCTACAAACATTCAAAGTGTAGTGTAGGTGTAAGCTCGGAATTTCATAAGTGCACCATATCAGAAATGAAAGCATACTACGACTACATACAATCCCCCATGGTAATGGACAGCATCAAAAGATATAAAGTGGCATACTTTGGTCATATGATTCGAAATGAAAATATCACCTACTGCAATTAATATTACAGGGCAACATTGAAAGAACGAGAGGTAGGTCCCAATCACAGGCTTCATTCCTGGATGAAAGGCCTGGAGGGGGGGGGGTATGGGGAGGATTAACATCGGTATGCTTTTTGTAGCATCCAATAAAATAAGATGAGCCATCATCAAAAGAGGATAGGCACATTTAGAAGAAGAGTTAAATTTTGGTAAATAATAAATAAAGAATCAGGTGTCTTTCTAGATGAGATATGTGATAAACTAATGACCTCAGCGCATCAATCCTACTGTCCTTTAACAAATCAGCTTAGCAAAACCATGCCCTACCTTCAGCTTCACTCTCAGCTTTTTCAGATTCACTGTCAGCTTCCTCAGATTTACCCTCAGCATCTTCAGACTCATTTTCATCTTCTTGAGAATCATCCATTTCTTCATTAGAACCATCATCTGACTGCTCATCATCTATGGAATTCTCATCTTCCTCTGCATTAGACAAGTTATCTTCATCACTGTAATCCGATTCGTTGGGTATAGCCATGATAATAAGTTGATATTTACTGCTGAGTCTATTTCAGAGGAGAATTCAACACGATTATTAAAATTTAGCGATCAACAGGAAACTGTGTACTATAACCCCAACAACACGTGGATAACTTGTAAAGAGAAGGTTGTAGTTTTCCACAAACATACCTGTCAAATGTTTTTGTCCATAGAAGTAGTAAGCTGCTTATTTGAGTAGTGGCGTTGTGTTAAGATAGTCCTGTAACTAAATTTCAAGGTAATGATAGAAGTTAAGAAAATTAAAGAGTTTATGAATCCAAAACATTGTTGGGTTCAGTTGAGCTTAAACTAGGTTCTGTTTGGTATTTTAATTGTTTTTATACGATTACAAGCAGGCCACAATTCTCTTCAAAATTTGAAGAAATGTTCCTTCATGTAAGAAAAAACGACATATCACACTTCTTTTCTGTGTGACACAACTAAAAAGTCATTGTTTTCTCGGCGGTTTGTTGTGAACATGAAAGAAATGTGCAAATATATCTTTACCACTCATTAACAATGTGTCAACCTAGCTTCAGAGCTTGTCTGCAAGAAGGCACTTGTGTCACTCTTGGTGTCCTTGTGATATTCCATGCTCTCTAATAGTTTTTCCAAAAATGATTTTGATTATATCACTTTAAAAACACTATTGGGGTATATTTAAATTTTTGTTTTTTCGGCTCCGATGCATTACAGCCGTCGTTTTAATGACCCCACATCATTATAATTATGATTTTTTTTGTAGTCGCTACCGATTGCAATGTTCGATTATCCTCTAATTTGTCAAAAATGTCTCTTAGAGGAAAAACGACAAGGGAACGATGCATGAGGGGATTTTGGTAATTATTGTCGATTCGAGTTGAGTCACTACAAGTTTTTAACTTTTCATTCGTTTATCTTTTTAAATTTTCCAAATGTGAAAGTTGTCATGAGCTTTAGTATGGAAACGAGAATGCAATTATGGAAAATGTGTATACTTCGGTAATCATTACATCAAGAATTGAACGTTTCAAAAAAAGTTATTTACATATACTTCGAAATGCTAGTTGAAACTTTAATTTCTAAAACTTGTAACTCGAAGCGACAACCTCCGGAATCAGACCAATATTTCTCACTTTTACGTGAATGTTGTTTTTTTTTATTATATATTATCCACCAATCGTTCAATAAATCGCCTTGTAGTATTTCTTTCTCTTTTTAAAATAAAATTACTTAAATATTTTTAAAAATTACGTTTAGAAAGAAAAGTTAATAAGAACAATGACCAAGTCTTATACCTCTTTGTAAAAGATTTTTCGTAATGGTCATGATAAAGATGTCTTATACCTTGTAAGAAGTGGCGCCTTTTGTGACAAAATTATAAATTCGGATTCACTGTTAAGTTTTAGGAAACCTGTTATCATTATTTTTGATTGAAAATGACAGTTTTAGAATGCCCACTGTGCTGCGCTGAGAGGTTTCCTGATATTTGTTCTTTGGAGAACCATTTATTGGATATTAGTGAAAATATAATTTGTCCAATTTGTGAATTACAATTTCTAACAATTAAAACCTTAGCTCGGCATTTGGGCCGGGAATGCAAAATTCTATCAAAGCCACTGCCTGACCCGAAAAATAAAAAGGAATTCATTTCTTCGGAGTGCCAAGTAAATTCTAGTTCCTTAATAAAGGTATTTTACACATCTCTGAAGACCTCTTAATTATTCTAAATCTACCTAATAATTATTTATATTTAACGAGGAATTTTCTAAATGTTAATCTTTAACGACTTTAGAAAGCTTTATTGAGAGCAGAGAAGCTCAGTGTATAAAGTGCTGAACTATTGCTCTGTGGGTCTCGGGTTCGAGAATGATTTTGTCAGCTTTAGGTCAACCCTCTGGGGTCGTGAAACTATGTTGTGCTCAATTATCCTCTATTAAGTGAGTACCCTCATAAGAATATGGATGAGGGATCAGCTATCTATAAGAGTATTAAATTAAGCCGTGAGAGATATACCGCAGGGTACTGTTCTTCATTTCTCTCATGTCATTTTTTTTTATTTTTCACATCAAAAATCTGCTGATTATTAATTTGCTTTATTGAGAGCTGTATATATAAAGAGAAGAAAAAAATTTAACCTGAAGTAATTTAGTAATATTACAGAAGTAGTAGTCAGAATTATTTTCAATTCTTGTTTCTAGTGTTAGGGTTCAAGCCTAATGTAAATATTTCTTGAACAAACATATTAATTTTTAATTATTTTTATTTTGAAGAGAATAGATTTGCCCTGGCCGGGATTCAAACCCGGGTCATCTGCCTCTTCGTGGCAGCGCTCTTATGACCATGGAGAGGTGGACGACCCGGGTTCGAAACCCGGCCAGGGCAAATCTTTTCTCTTCAAAATAAAAATATTTAAAAATTAATAAAAAATATTAATTTTTAGTTCATTTATTGTTTATTGAATACTTTTATCTTTTTTTTTTATTATTAAATCTAATTTTTACAATGCTAGGAAACATCATCGGAAATTAATTTGAGATGTAATAAAAATATTGACGAAGAATTAGTAGTTAGAAAGGAAGTTACTGGAAATGATGTAATCGTTGAAAGCAAAAATGAATTTTTAACAAATAAAGGTATGGACCTTTTTTTAAATTCACATATATGTATATAGTTTAATAAAATAATTATGTGTGATTAGTACTGAAGAATAATCACAAATCATCTGTAAAATTATTCCTCATTAAATCGTTTCTCTTTACCTATGCAATAACTGTTTTAAAGGCATTTGCAATGTTTCTCAATGCCTTTAGATATTTTTTCTGTTGAGTTTTAAATTTGTGTTGAGCGAATATTTCACTAGTCATTTTGATATAAACATTTTAAAGAGTTTGTGAATACCAAATGTAACTTCATTACTCGTACATATTTATTTATTATTTCAATACATTGTAGATACCATTTCTGATGACAATATTATTGAAAATGAATCCAGAAGTGTTTATGAAGAGTGTATAGAAGATACAAAAGAGTCTTCTGCTTCTTTATACAGCTGTTCTGTATGTGATATTACTTTCTACTCTATCGAAGAACATTTGAATGAATTTCATAAAGATGAAAATGTTATTGTTGATAATAATGTAAATGTGAGCAAAACATCAATAATATTTTATTTATTATATATACATATATAAATTTATGTACAATGTATTACATCTTTTTATTAATAAAGTATTACTTAAATTTAAAGGAATGCATGCAGAAAAGCAGTAATGAAAGTTCAGTCAATAGTAGTGGGAAAGAGGGTTTTCCCAGTAGTTCATCAACCTGGATCCAGGGAAAAGTTACCGATTTGATGGTATATATAATTAATCATTTATTTATGTGATTTTGTGTGTTAATATTTTTTTAAATATGGTTTATTGTTATTATTTTTAAATAAATATTCTTCGAGGGTGTTGTTAGGAAAGATTTTTTTTTATTCGTTTAATGCCTCTTTGTTGCTGTAGTAGATTATATTATTAATGCTATTGTAGGATTCTTAAATTTTGCCTATCCAAGTATACCAGGTCTGCAAGTTTAAAATGTCGTTTATTTCTTAAAATATAATTTAATTTACAAAAAAAAGTATAATATATTTTATTCAAAGTACTGGCCCTCGCTTTCTACACATTTTGTCCATCTCTCGGGCAATTTATGGATACCATTCCAAAAGAATGCTTCATCTTTATTTGAAATCCATTCATCGAGCCATTTTCTTACATCCTCCAAATTGTTAAAGTGTTGCTCAGCCAATGAGTGTCCCATCGATGAGAATAGGTGATAATCAGAAGGCACCAGGTCAGGTGAATACGGCGGGTGGGGTAGGAGTTCCCAACCAAGCGAAGAAATCGTTTCCTTAGTCAATCTGGCTGAATGTGCAGGAGCGTTATCATGCTGAAGAATGACTTTGGCGTGCCTGTGAGCCCATTCTGGGCGTTTTTCAATCAATGCGTGACTCAAATTGATCATTTGTTGTCGGTAGCGGTCGGTATTGACTGTTTCGCCGGGTTTGAGAAGCTCGTAGTAGACTACTCCCTTCTGATCCCACCACACACACAGCATTGTCTTCTTCCCAAAACGATCCGGTCTTGC
The DNA here is from genome assembly GCA_037127475.1 of Arma custos. Classification (NCBI taxonomy): domain Eukaryota; kingdom Metazoa; phylum Arthropoda; class Insecta; order Hemiptera; family Pentatomidae; genus Arma; species Arma custos. The sequence continues at coordinate 21,764,504 of CM073765.1, read as the reverse complement.
ACTCGATGTGGATGGTTGTCCTGGCGTTACCCATGATTTTATTCGTTTGGGATTCTGAAAATAAATCCATTTTTCATCGCCAGTTACAACTCGATGCAAAAAACCCTTTCTTTCGTGGCGTAAAAGCAGCATTTCGCACACAATTTTTCGTTTTTCCATCTGTCGTTCGTCCAATTCATGTGGAACCCATTTTCCAACCTTTTGAATTTTTCCCATAGCTCTCAGGCGATCGGAAATGGCTTGTCTAGTGACATTCAACTGTTCTGCCATCATTTGTTGGGTTTGGGTATTGTCTTCGTCTAATAAAGATTGCAATTCGACGTCCTCAAACTTTTTTGGTTGATTTTCTCGTTTTTTATCAGTAACATCAAAATCACCACGTTTGAAACTTTGAAACCAACGTTCACATGTCTTGACGGTTGGAGCAAGATCGCCATAAGTCTCAACAAGAATTCGATGACATTCAGATGCCTTTTTCTTTTGATTGAATAAGAAAATCATGACATGCCGCAAATGCTCTTTATTTGGCTTAAAATTAGACATTTTTAACACCAAAGAAAGGTATGATACGTCCAAGTAAACGACTTAAAAACAACTGACTTTTGTAAACAAATGACTAACAAACAAAATAGCGTTTAGAGATAAGCAAATCCTTCAATAGGCTAAGAGCGCATTCTATTGGAATTAAAACGACATTTTAAACTTGCAGACCTGGTAATTAGGATAGGGATCTTTAACAGGTACCTAACATCATACAGGCTCGGGACACCCATTTTATGTCCCTTTCAAAGGATGGCATAATCATAGATTTTTTTACTCCCTTTAAAAAATCCTAGGGCCATCTGCCGGGCTGCATACTCATGACCTTGGGCCACTGGTGACTCCTTTAGAAAATATTCTAGAATTATTTAATTATTTTCCAAATCTAATGCCCTTAAAATTTAGTGAATAATATTACAATTATTGAAAAGGGCTTAGTGCAATTAAATATTCCAACTGTTGTATGCATATTCTATTATTTTAATAGAACTTATATTATTTTCAAGTATTTATGTAAAAAAAAATTAAAACCTGTACTACTACAACCAATGGAGGATCTGAAGTTCAGTACGTGGTAGAGACATTACTGTTCCTTGGGCAATGTTTGAGCAGGGAGGTGATTTGTCCTAGATCACGCTCAACCGCCAGATTTTCCCCCCTTATTTCGGGTGTCCACTTTATAGTGGCTAGGTGATCCCCAGGAGGGTCCTAGATCCCATAAGATCCATTTCCTGCTGCTAAAAAATTAAATTCTGCCAGTAAGCTGGATTCGAACCCACCAGGACCATTTGCATGGAAACTCAGTGCTCTACCACTAGGCCACTCCACTCCCTTTTATTTAAATACTATATGATTCTTATTAAGTAACCTCTTGGCCAGATATATATTCTTAATTGGCCTGGTCCTAGAATAAAATTATTTTTCTGTTCTATTCTATAATAAAGTAGTTATTAAATGATTTCCTTTATTATTTTTTTATTTTAGATTGTTAATTGGGGTTCAAAAGATAATAGTTCCGTAAGAACTAGACCTAATGCTACTGAAAATCCTTGTTTGGAATCAATTCCTAACTGTGATGATAATAATTGGGTTTTGACTGCCAAAGGTTATTACATTACCCAATCAGAAGGCACAGTAGAATGCATTGATAAATCAAACATTTCGTTGGAAGATGATAGCATGGTAAACAATACAATAAATATTAACAGTGGTTCAAGATTTGTAGAAGAATGGCCAGATTCATTGAAGAAGTATCCACTGGCAACTTTTGTCAAGTCTAATGAAATAGCTATTGATGATAATATTTCTTATTTATGTGAAAATAAACCTTACATATTTAATGAGCATCGTGTAAGTATTTGAAGAATTCAAATATATAATAAGAAAATATTTATTTTTCTAAATTTTTGTTGTTGCTTTAGGTAAGGCTTCTTAAATTTAGTCAGAAAAGGGGCGTTCCAAAAATTGATGATATACCATTCCCTGAAGAGCCTCCGGATTTCATCGAACCAATTCTGCAACTAGCTCAAAATGTTCCCGAAGATTTAGCTGGTTCTTACGCTGTTATGTGGCCCTGCCATCTCTGTAGTACGTTCGTGTACCACTGGTCCGACCTCGCAAAACATTGCTGTAGCTCTTCTTCAAAATATTACCCTTGTACAATATGCAGAAAGACTTTTCAAACTCGTAGGAGTTTGAACAATCATTACACTGTAAAAATTTTTAAAGATTGATTTTCATGGTACTTTTCTCTTATACAGGCCCCATCTCTGATTGGGGGAGAGTGTTTATAGTTATAGTTTGGGTTATAGCTATTTTGTAACCTTTTGACGAATTTGTGTTTTCTTTTTGACTTAATTTTTTTTAATTATTTATATAACATGATTTATAAAATTGATCTTCCAAAAACAGATTTTGAACTGGTATCATTCTTCAAAAAAACACAAAAAAAAACAGGGATATTGCCTCGGAAGAAGTGTTGTTAAGAAGGTCACAACATGAAATTGTTTTTTAAAACAATGGATTGGAGGCGTCATTTGAGAAGTTGCAGAATTGTGGCTTTAAGAGTTGTTGCCTGGCTTGATTTGACAAGAATATCATTCATTAATGCCTTAAGATTCATCTATCTCTGTTGTAAGAGAATGATTTATGTTAAATTTTGTTCAAAAGTTTTACCAAACATGTCAAAAAAAGGCATTCACGGAGTGGAAAATGAGTTTGAGGGAGTTTATGCGCTATTTGATATTGGCTTTTAAATAATAATATCAATAAGCCATAGCAAACCCAAAGGCTCCTGATATCGATGCTGATACCACCAATCTCTGCTTACATTCTTCCTTCCACGGACCACTATCCAAACCTAAGTCTGCCAGATCACTTAAACTATAAGGGTTTCCTCCCCTCTCCTAAAATGTTATTATTATTATTAATTAAATATTGTCATTACTATATTTTTCAATCAAAACTCCTAAACAGAGGCATTAGTGTTGTAATGTTAAACAATCTTATTGATGGTGCCTGTATTAGAGAAAATGTTTTATTTTTATAAAAAAAATTTATTTTTAAATAAATTTTGTTTTCTTAATTTTCTTATTCTTACTTTCTATTAAACTTTCAGGCAGTTCATAAAATTATAAATTCACCGAATGGATGTTATCCATGCCCACTTTGCCCTGCAAAAGTACAAACTTCTTCACATCTAGAAAAACATTTATCTATGCACAAGAAAAATGATCTCGTCAAATGTGATTCTTGCCAGAGCATGATTCAAAAGTATACTTATTCTGATCATGTGAAGGCACATGAAACCAACGGATCTCTCAATTTAGTTTGCCAGTGAGAGGTTTTAAAGTGTTTATGAAACATTAAAATTCAGTTCAATTTTTTTTTTTTTATAGTTTTCTTAATTTTTAGGTTATGCAATCGTCCTTTCAAAGGAAAAAGTGAGCTCGAATTACATATTCCACAATGCCACATAAAGCATAATGAAGTCGACAATCTTAAATGTCAAGAATGCAAGTTAAATTACAAAGATTTGCATGCTCTTCGAGAACATATGGTTTCTCATGGGGTTTCTATAAGACCCCACCTTTGTACCTTCTGTCCGAAATCATACAATCGTCTAATTGATAAGGTAATGCATATTTTATTTATAAAGTAATCTCTATTACTGATAAGATTAACTCCTCATAACTACAGGCCAGCATGACACTTGGCCTCCTGAGTTATCTTCTTCCATTTCTTTCTTTCTATTGCAGACATCAAGCTTCCTCACATCACTCTCCACCTCATCCTTCCACCTGCTTCTTGGTCTACCGCTTTTCCTCTTTCTAGTAAAGTGTGCTTCTAGTATTTATTCCTGAACTCATGAGAAATAACGTAGTTAGCTTAGTTCCCATTCATTATTATCTCTAGCTGTGTCTTAAACCCTTCTAACCATCTTTTCCAAATACTTTTACAGCAGTCCTCTTGTGATCGGCACTAAGTTGATTTATAATATAAATATTTATAAGTAATCAGATGAATTAACACACACATACTTATTTTTTTTTTTAACTAGGTCATTCATGAGATGATACATACCAAGAGTAAACCATATACCTGTAGTGAATGTGGCCGTTGTTTCAGACTTCGGAATTCGCTTGTTACTCATATGAGAATCCATACTGGTGAACGCCCTTTTAAATGTTCTTTTTGCAGTCGGTCATTTCGGACACAAAATCTCTTAAGATCTCATCTTTTTACTCATTCAGGAGTATATCAGTACAAATGTAAACATTGTAACAAACAGTTTCAATCTAAGGTATGTTACATTAAATAGAAACATTTTTTAAATTTTATAATTTTTTAAAATTATAATTGTTTTTTAATTTCAGAGTAAAGTTGAAGCTCATGAGAATTTACATAAAAAGCCATTTGTGTGCTTTGAGTGTAAACGGAAGTTTTATTCCCTTCATTTTATAAAGAAACACATGGACAATCATAAAAATGGTCAGTTGCGTTACACGTGTAACATGTGCCCAAATATGTTTACACGAGCGGCTTACCTCGAATCTCATCTAAGAACGGAACATGGTCTCGATACTCAGGCTTCCATTTCTATTTCTACTCAGAAGACGTACCAACAGATGAAAGGCAGTATTCTATAAACATTTACTTTAAGTTAAAAATAAATTAAATTGTGGAAAGATAAGTCAAAAAGTTTTACTTTAAAACATCTAATCTTAAAAAAGTTATGATTTATTTTTTAGTAAAGGGATTTTTTTAACATTATATTTCCATCTTATCATCTTTCCAAAAATTAAGGTTAGCCACTTTATAGAGGCTTGGTAAAAATCAATAAATCCCGCGGGATTCATCTAAGGCTGTAACAGATTAAGTAACACTGGCCAACAGTATTTTTGTTAAATGGGTAAATGTGGCTATCTAATATGTATTTTGCTTTGTTAATTCTGAATTTGACCATTAAAGTTGTCCATGGGCTCAGATTTTTTGTAATTTTAAATTTTGTAAAAAAAAGGTGATATTTCATAGCTATGAACGTGTCTTGATTAATATATTCTATTTATTTGCTCTAAATAAGACTCACCACCAATGCACGATAATATTGGATGCAATAGAAATAACAAATAAGTTGTTTGAACTCTTAAAGCATGTTTAACCAACAAGTTTCAACAGGCTCAGTCAAAACACTGGCCCCCGGACACGAGTCCTGGCATGAGTCCCCTCTGGACTCCTCTCACCAGTCTGCATCTGTTAGCCGGCCTAGTTAGGTGCCTCTATTAATTTAGAACATAACCTCTTAGCATCTTCAATATGCCGTGAAATTGTGAAAACCATCCAAACAATTTTTGTTATGTGTGTGGGGAACTAACTTTAAAGAGTCAAAGAAGAAGCATTACTCCCTTAGTAAAAACGGCATATAGTCTTTATTTTGGGTGCCAAGTTGGTGACCATGACAAATATTGGGCGCCTCATATATGCTGTGCCTCCTATGTTACATCGCTTTGTGACTGGATTAATGGGCAGTCACTACATAAGCCCTTCGCTGTTCCTATGGTGTGGAGGGAACCTCGGGACCATTCAACTGACTTTATTTCTGCATCACAAAAATCACTGGAATAACAAGTAAATCTAAAAAGAATGTTAAATATCCCAATCTCCCCTCAGCTATTAGGCCTGTTCCTCACAACGAAGATCTGCCAATCCCAGTGCCACCTGAAGATTGGAGTTGACATTCAGAAAACAATAGTGAGGAAGGTACACCTTTAAGATCAGAAACAGATGATACTGATGACCCAGATTTTCCTGTGGAGTCTTCAGAACATCACAGAATCAATCAGTCTGAACTCAATGATCTAGTTCGAGATCTTAACTTGTCAAATTAAAATTAAAATCAGGCCAAGTTGTTGGCATCTAGATTAAAAGGTTGGAATCTACTTGAGAAGGGAACAAAAATATCTGCATATCACCAACGGGAACAAGAACTCCATCGCTTTTTCTCTGAAAAAAATCATTTAATATTTTGCACAGATATTGATGCATTAATGGGTGAATCAGGATATAATCATAATTCTATAGAATGGAGGCTGTTTCTGATCTTCTACAAAATTATAAGGCTTTAGGATGTAATATGTCTCTAAAAATACATTTTCTTGACTCGCGTTTGTGGATTTCTTTCTTGAAAATCTTGAAGCTTTGCAATCAGAGCACAAAATTCTAAAATAAACAGCCATTGTAATTCATTTAAGAGATAAAAAGTTTAATTTTGTTGTCTAGTGTAATTGATCTGCCACAGCCTGGTTTGAACCTGGAACCTTAGTATTGTTAATGTTTTTTAAATTTATTTAATATCTATTAATAGTTTAGGTGTTTTAATAGCTTGAAATGTAGGTGTGTGTTGCTATTATTTGTTATATTTATTTAACACCAAATAATTTGTTAAATTAACTTTTTTAATTAAATATTTTATTATAATATCTTATTTCTATCCCTCTTCCAATAAATTTAGTTTCTTTTAATGATGGTTGAGTGAGTAATCAATGATTTGGTATTGATAACTTTTGCAGGTAGGACTTATAAACAAGAATAAAGAGAATAATAATTAGTAATGTTAATACTTTCAAAGAAGAGAATAGAAAGTTAATTTTTGTATTTATTCTTAACCCTTAACTACTGAGGTGAAATTTTTACCCACTCTTACTAAAGTGGGGTACATGTAGGACTGATAGTTGAATAGGTCTTTATCTAAATCAAGAATATTTGGAATACAAAATAATTCGTTCTATTATATTAATATAAGTATGTATTTATTTATATGACAAAAAAAACCTGTACCACTACAACCCGTGAATGGGTCTGGGGTTCAGTACATGGTGGAGACTGTACTGTTTCATGGACAACGGTTCTGCAAGGAGGTGACTTGTCCTAGGTCATGCTCAACCGCCAGATTTTTCACCCTTATTTTGGGTACCTACCCTATTCTTATAATATTTTATAGAGGCTGGGCGAGCCCCAGGAAGGTTCTAGATTCTATATGATCCATCTTCCGATGCAAACATACTAAATAAAAGTCTTTCCGGAATGGCAACTCAGTGCTCTACCACTGAGCCAGATTCCATAATACATACAACCATAGGTTGTATAAAGAGAGGAATGCAGTGAAACATTATAGATATAGACGGAAGAAGATAGATGGATTAGACGTTCGAAGCCAATGGAGCATCTGTCCAATTATAACTATCTAAAAGAGCAAGAGCATTTATGAAGGTACAAACTTATGTCTCTTTAAAACAAATGGGTGCTCATGTATTAGCTGGTCTGCATGAAGCTTTCCCCATCATATCATTAAATTGTTTTTTTTTAGTGTATGTTGTTTATTATTTACTAGCGACCCACCCCAGCTTTGCTCGGGTAATAAGGCATATTATGCCTACATAATTTGTCTGTGTAATGTATTTTTGTTTATCATGTACCAGCCACTAAGGACCAGGGGAATATCATTGGTTAGGCTTCTTTGAGAGTCTTGATTTTCTTCCTTCCCATCTCAGCTACTGTACTTTATTATATAGAAATTATAAAAATAAAAACAAAATGAAATATTTCTTTATATACGAATTTATTATCTTTCACGTTAGATAATTGCACGGGATTACGCAAGCAGCGTCTTCGGTGAAACCCATTGATATTCCAACCCATTTACACAAAACCTCGACAAATTATGTAATTAAACCTTCCTGGTGAATCACTCTTATCTATTGTTGAAGACTGCATGAAAATCCGTGGAGTATTTATTGAGCTTACTGCGAACAAACTCGGCCGGGGACTTTGTTTAATAATATGTATAGATTATTGTTAATTTGTTATTTATTGTAAATTGGTTATGGACTATTAAAAAGTAACATAGTGGCACTTAGGAAATTGCCGTCTTCCGAAGTAGAAGTTGTGAAATACTTGCAGAAGCTCGGAATAAATCCAAGGTTGAAATTATTCAGAAATGTCATGAAATGGATTTTGACAAGAATATAAAATGGAGGTTATCGAAGGCTCCTATCTGCTAAGCAATTACCTTCTTTTTTTTTTTGGAGGAGAACTTCGACGTCTATATTTTAATATTTTGCTTGATTTCAGCGATAAAACAATGCTCGCAGATATGTAACGTGATAATTATTTTTTACCCTTACCTCTGTATTTTATTTAATAATATTTTTTGTTTGATTATTTAGCCCCTTTTATTACATTGATTAAAATAAATACTTAAATAAAAAAATAGTAGGAGATTTTGGTTTTCCTAAGAACTATAAAACACTCGATTAATTTAGATCCTTGATATTTCAATGTAACAAACAAGGAAATCTACTGAATAGGAAACAGTTGAAGTATATTTTAAAGGAATAGAAAAACTCATATATTTGCCAAATAGTTGTTTGAGGGGGCGCCTCTCAGTGATCAGATTGGCATAGGTTCGTTATCAAATTCTGATAACTTAAACTTTATTTCGTATTGTTATGTTAATAATTTAAAGTTAGAAATGGCCAAAAAATATGATAAAATTGTCTGTGAAAGCTTCATCGCTTAGTTTTTCATTCAACGATGAAGTTGGTTTATTCTGGAGAAAACAAAATATTAAAAAAAAAAAAGGTATAAAATAGCTCAAGTTTAAATTAATTCTTAACTCATCACTGAACTGAATAGTGAAAATTATGAGTAAATATACCATTTGTTTAATATAAATTATATTTAAATAAAAATTAATCATTAATTTATAATTTTGCGGGTAAAAGAGAAATAAATTATAAACTGTCATTGTTATGAGATAGCACAAGTCCCTCCCCTCATTTAAATTTCGACTATTAAAAATTACTAAAAACTGTTGAAACTAAATAAGATAATGCTTCTCTTTAATTGTGTTTGTTTTTAGACAATATCAACAGAGTTAATGTTTTTGTTTGAAATTACGTATTGGCTACACTGAGTCCTCAATTTCAGTTTTCTATCGCTGTTTGACTGAATAGCCATTTTTTGTGTAAGGTGTAGTTAAAATGTGACTTTAAACTGTTTTTTGATGTTTTTACTGACTGTTAGTGATATTAACTCTATGGAAGTTAAGAATATAGGTAATAATTATGTTTTTGAACTCTTAAAATGGTTACTCCTAATTGATACTTAATATGTTTGAACTTTCTTTTTGCTATTAGTTGCATAATGTTGCTCATTATTAATTACATTTAATTGGGAAAAGTGGAGTGGTTTGGGAATTACTTGAGTGCTAGTATTGTATACTTGTGATCAATGATTAATGTTAACATAGTGGCCCACCTAACCTATCCACTTGAAATGTTATTTTTCTATGTATATCCTGATATGATTTTTAAATTTGCAGTAGTTTCTCTGTGAGGAAAGAGGCCATGAGTAACGAGAATAATGGCAATGATGTACCAGAGGATGGAGGAGAAATTCCCTCAGCTCGTATGGACTGTGAGGCACCTGGTGCTAGTGACTTAAATACTAAAGTAACTCGTGTGGAACTTACAAATGAACAGTTGAAGGAAATATCGCTTGAAGAACTACGGACTTGTTGGAAGCGACAGGACAGTTACATTAATATGTTAGAATCTCGCAGCAGCATCTACGAAGGTAGACAACTTGTGCACTTCGTAATTTATTGTGCTATCTTTATTAGACAGGTTGTAAAGGCACCTTTACTTAAGTGGGTTTTCATCGATCTTACATTTTGATATTTGGATAAAGAAACATTTCATCCCACCTTTATGGGTTGAGAAGTGTTTTAATTTTGGTGATTGTTTTATTTTATTTTTTATATATGCTTTTCTTTATTTATTTTATAGTCGTATAAGTATTTGCTTTTCATGGAGAAATCCAAACTTTGCAGTGAATTGGAAGTAATGAGATATAAAATATCTGTGATATGACTATAATTGACTAATAAGTTAATAGACCGTTATTTGTTATTCTGAAAAGGTACGTTTTCTTCCCGGAAGTGTGTACTGTTAATGTGTTTCTATTGAAAACATTAGATTTCTCTCCAATAAGTGATGTGGAAATATTTGAACTATGTATGTTATGTTGTGAGAGTAAATACCGAACTGAGGTAAAGTTCTTCAGGCATTTATCAAGCCTAAAAGTGGGATTACAAATGTGATATTTATTATTGTTATTATTGGATTGTCATGTACAGTTTTATGGTTTTCAAAATTTCAGTTTAAGCTTTACAGCTTTATTCCAGAGATTATAATAAAGTTTTATTTTTTACAATACTCTTTGAAATTTTTTCCATGCTTGTCTTTTATAACATGACCTTGTTATTTCGTGATAAACATTGCCCATACAAATTGTTTTAAATCAGCAAAATGTTTTAATGTTTACTCTATTGTAATTAATTGTAAATTTGAATGAGAATAAGCAAAAGATTCCTAGTTTATTCAGTCTTTCTTAGTGTTATAGTCATAGTCTTGTGTTTTTATATTCTATGTTTTATTGAACTTGATTAATTTTTAAATTATTGTTTAAGGTGAAAGTTTACATTATTCAGTGAGATAATCAGTTTACATCTTAATTTTGTTAACTAAATATCTAAGGTTTTAAAATTTTGATATTTTTTCATTTATTTATATAGGTCAATTAATGTCAGGACACTAGTTGTTTATTTGAATACAAGCAAAACCTAAATAGCTGGTATAGGTATTAAATACACAGGTGAAATTCATGCTTGAGAATTATAGGATAAATCAATTTAGAATTTTACTTGCCTGGCACTGGTCAAGTTCATAGAATGGTTATTGACTTTCTTAGTTTATTTTAATGCTTTGGTCTTACTTTTTTTTTATCATCTTAAATAATTAGCGTTGACAAAGCCATTTATAAATCACTAATTAAATATTTTGTGTATTTATAAAACATTATGCTGAGAGAAAAATTAAGTGTTCGCATTTATATTATGTAATGATGCACCGTCTTTCCTTTTCTGCTAATTTTTTTTTCAAATTGGAAATTTCTAGCGCTTGGTTAATTAAAAGTGTTTGGATACCCCAGATACTTTATAATATTACTTACATTATTATAAGCAAATGTAATAATTCTGCCCAAGCCTAAAAGTATGGAATATGAATTATGTTAACAAATCAAATTATAAATGTAGAATTCTATTTATTAAGTTGTGGTATTTTTAAATAATTATATTGAGCTGATTTTCGTTAATAAAATAAGTTTAAACAAACTTATTTTATATAATTTTTCTATTTTTGTTCAATTCCTATTTTAAAGGTTTACTTACCATTTTGTTTAATTTGTTTGTCAAAGGGTCCTGATGCTAGATTACCTTTTTATCTTAATATTATGTTGCTTCAAATAGTTTTTTTTTCCGTTCTACTCCTATTAAAACAAGCATAAGTTGGGTTATTCTTATAAGTTACCAACTACTCTAATCCTGGTTTTATTATCAAATAAATTTCTACCTGCAATACAATTTCAATCCGGCATAAAAATAGACACGAGGATGTTTAGATGACGTGATGTGTTAAAACTCTTGGACCCTATTGCCTTAACTTTAGATAACATTTAATTAGCATATTTTTTTAATAAATTAACACTGGAACAGTTTATTGATTGCAACAAGCTTTTAAATCCCTTCCTCATAAAATTTTGTGTTGATTAGGAATAGTAGGATTGTAGTTGGAAACTGATCTAACATGCATACTATGTGATGTTAGATCTGTTAGATAAGGAAAACATTTTTAATAGATGTTTTTAAATGGTCTGAGTAAGGATGCAGATTGTTTCATTAGTGTCCAGATTTGTAATTGATTAGTAAGCTATTAGTTAATAATATTTATTCATCTTTAAAATATCAATCTAGATGATTTTTATCACTTTGATTTTAGTATTGTTTGTTCAATAGCCATGTGGTACCTAAATCTTCAATGGTATAGCATATTTCTAGCTACAAATTTTGTATAATTATTTTTTCTGCAGCCTTTCATTAGAGCAACTTCCAAGATAAGAGCTATCGACACCATGTTCTCCTTTTATTTTATTTTTTCAAGATTGTCATGATCAGCATATAATACATGGTCTCAAACTTCATAAATGGTACAAGGTAAAGACTGCCCACTTTCTTGACTATTGGTTGTGAATTGAGATGGCTTGGGTGAGCTTATGCTCACCACTAGCTTTTTCCCCAATTAATAGAAGGCTGTGTGAGCCCCAGGAATGTCTCCAATCCCCACCTGATAATTGGTAATTTCTTTCTTTGCAGTTAGTGATGCTAATAATACTAATTTGTATTATAAATATTTTTGACCTGTCACTATACAAACTAAAAAATGAATTTAATTTTTAACTACATTGTAATTCGTAATATTTTACTTTTGGAACATTATTCAGTATTATTATTATTCAATTAACTATAAATAATGTAATCTATACAGCCATATTGTCTTGAAATAATAACCATCGAATACAAAGAGGTATTCTTTTAGGATGCACATTATTAACTAGAAAGAGTAATGCGATATTTGTTAGTGTTTTGTTGCCTGAAGTTATATTTTTTAAAATCTGTAGATTTAGGAAACCATCTTCCAAATCTAAGAAATATTGTAGCTTTAAACTTTAGATTGATCTTGAATTTCTGGATACTTTTATCTTCAAAAGAATCTCCCTTCTTGATATGAACCGGATTTATATTTTTATACATCTTTGTTGCTCACTGTTTTCTTTTATTTTTAATTTGATCTAGCTTATATTTCACTATTTGTAGGCGTCGGTCCCCAGCAGAACTCATTTACATGCAACATTTCATTCTTTAAAACTATTTACTATTAAGTAAGTTATTTAGTGTTTTATAATGTTGAATAATTTTCTTATAGTGGATGATAAACATCAACAGGATCCGAAATGCCTAATATTGTTTATTTAGTCGTCTAAGTCCCTTTATGATCATCTTGCTTTGATGAAAATATGGTAATTTTTATGAATTTTACATTTTAATTGGTGATATAGCTTAGAGGTATGGGTCTAATTGACAAAAATAAGGGAAGTTATCTGACAAGGATCTGTGAGGTCCTGTAATAAGTTCAGGACTAAATCTTTTTGTATTTTCAATGTGGTTTAAAGAGTGGCAACCTCCAGATAACTATGTATATCCTACATGAAGTTTTGGTTATAATAATTGGCTATAATATACTAGGATTGGAGAGTTCCTTATTTATAAGGTGTTGGGAGGGGGAATGACTCACATTGATTGCTACCTCATACGATTCATCTTTGGGTGGTAAGTCTGATTGTCAGTACCATGCAGCAGTTTCATTTAACAGACCTTAAAGTTTTTTTTTCTTAGCATCTTCATAAAATTGATCCGATATTGTGCCGAGAATATATTTTCTCAAAGACAATGATGCCCTATTTGTATTTTTAAACTAGGGCTCTTCCAGTTCCCTGATGATGCCCAATAGGGTTGTAATAGTTTCTATAGTTAATAAACCTTAATTTTTTTTTTTTTTGTTCCAATGATTAAATATCCTCTTATGAATCCTTCTCCCAGAGGTGAGGATATCCTATGTTCTTTAATAGAGTTTGTAAGAAATCTTCCTGTAAGTGTTTTTTCATGTTTAATTTTACTTTGTGACATCTGCTGAATTTGTTCAATATTTCTTTGTTAATAGTTGTAATCTTTCACTTGATTTCTAAAGATGTACCATCCAGCCAGGATTAATCTGGCTGTTCTTACTTATATCTCTCATGATAAAAAATATAACTCAAAAACTAGAGTATGCTCATTTTTTGCTGGATGTCTTTTGAGTTTTTGTCATAGTTACATTAGATTAGGTGCATTTTCAAAATGCTGATTTTTTTTGTTTATTTTAAACAATCAAGTTTTCAAAAATATTGTGAATAAGCACTCATTTCTTTATGTATAAGTTTTGTATTTCTCAGTTAGAGTGTAGAGACTTAAAGTAGACATCTTTTAAGAAATTAAAAAAAATCATATAATATAAAAATATTTTAAGCTGCTTTATCTAATCTCATAACCTTAGTTGACTGTTTTGGTCATGAAGCCCATCAAAATTGTAAGAGTGAAAAATTATTTGCTAAGTTTTATTTCTAACCACACCCACAAATGACTTTTTGAACAGTTTATATTTCTTCATCATGATATCACTTTGACGATAGCAAGCAAATTTGTAGGCTTTGTTCTTTTAGGATGTCGAGGCAACAATTTATACTTCTTATACTACACTATAAGTTGAACTTTTCTTTAAACTGGTGTTTGTTTGGTCTTGTGGTATTTTATTTACTATAAATGAACTTTATTTTAGGTACAATAAATGATAATTCTGTTATTCATTAATGTCTTAATTAAAAAAAAAAGTGATGTATTGCTTTATAAGAATGAACAGTAGTAGTTTTTGAATTGATTATTGGCAAAATATTTATGTTTGTTTATTCATTTAAGGTGATTTTATACTGCTATGTCTAATCACTCAATGCTATAGTAGGGGTCCTAAAATATTTCTACCTTGGTACAATTAGGATAGAGATCTTTAATGAGTACCTGACACCGCACTGCATAGAATGTTCTTATGCTATCCACTCTTCATAGACCGCAATAGCTCCTAAAATATTTATGTTTGAATTCCATTCATATCTGAATACTCTGGTGATATGTAAAAATTCTATCTCTTAGTGTTTAGTGATTATTATTTCGACACAACATCCCTGGACAGATTTCATTATTTCTAGTTTATTCAATTTATATATATATATATATATATATATATATAATATTTTTAAATAGTATATTATATTTTATAGCACTGAATGATATTCCAAAAGTAAAATATTATATAGTTAAATATTAAATTCACTTCTTAGTTTATATGGTGTGACTGGTCAAAAATATTTGTAATTCAAACTACAGATATATGACTAGTATTTCCAAGGCTAATTGTACTATTTGGAAAATGACTTGCATCACTGAGTGCTTGGAAAGAAATTTCCAATTATTAGCTGTGTATTGGAGACATTCTTGGGGCTTACCCAGCCTTCTAATGCTATGTACCCTTAATTGGAGGAAAAAGCTGGTGGTTGATCATAAGCTGGGCCACGTCATCTCCCTTCACAACTATAATAGTTGAGAAACTGTACAGTCTTTACTTAGTACCATTTATGAGTTTTAGGACCATGGATTGATATTTCTCTCTTAAGATGTATTATATTAGTTCCAGTCTAAGTTGTAATCAAATGCCAATTGTGCTCTTCTGTTGTTCCCAGATAATTTTTTACCATTCTCTAGGACCATTGTCAATTCCCGAAAGAAGATTCAAACTTACCAATAAGAGTTTCAATTATTTAGTACAGTCATTAAGATTTATTCTGTAGGTCAACCTTAAACTCAAAGTAAATCCCTGAAGCCAAATTGAAACCGTTACTGCATTGATTTGTTGAACATGGTCTTTATTAAGAAATATTAGAGTGATAGATTAGTTAAACAATTGAGGTTTAAATAATCATTATGATGCATGTTAGTTTATTGTATCGAGTAGTAGGCTATTAATGTATAATTAAAATTTTAAAAAATCATGAAATATATCATCTTTCTATTAACAAATTAAGCTTTGTTTATTCATCAAAGTACAATGATTTGTCAACAGTTATATGCTTATTGGAAAATTAAGATATAAGAAATTGTTGTGCTGTTTTATTGATAAGAAAATGTTTAATTTACTTATTAAATATTTTCACATTAATCGTGTTATAGCAAAAGTCATTTCATGATTTCCAAGTTTGTTAAATTTCTTTATGGAACAAAAAAATTACAAATACAATGATTCACAAAAAAATGTAAATAACTTAAAAAATTAGCCTGCACCAAAAATAAATAAAGCTCAATGCTGTTTATTTAGCACACTGCGTTATTTATTCATAATTTTGTCGCATAACATGCACTGTATCTGCACAACAATGGTAAATTACAGTAACATTTTCAAGGTTTTGAAGGAAAGCAAAAAAAGTTTCTTATCACTTTTATGGATATTGGTCAATCTTTATATCTATAATGTATTGTTTCTTTACTTTTTTTCTTATTTATAATGCCCTTTGACAACAAAAAGGGTGATGAAAGTATCATAATGTATTATAAATCAGCAAAATTGGACTTAAGATAGTTTAGTTTGAGATACTTGTGCATATTTTAATGAAGTCATTAATTTTATAAATTTATCTTTGATGTTTTAGTTGTTTTGTTTGTTAAAGTTTTTGTATAGTAGAAGTATACTTTAACCTAATTGTATTATGCTAAAGTTTAAATTGATTTCTAAACTAAAGATAAGCTCTTAGAAAATAGAAAATGTTTTCATATTCCATGATTTTTTTAAAAATATTTTAATAAAACATTTTTGTTATTAAAATAGTTGGATGTTTGTTTATTAATAATCTAATATGCTGTAAAGTCATATCAAATATCTATTCATGGGTAACGCTAAGTCTTTTTATAAATCTTATTTCATCGATCAGTTTATAATAAAGTGGTTCCTTTATTTTCGTGAAGAAAACCAATTAAGACATTTTTGTATCTTATGAGTCATCTTCTATACCTCTAAAGTAGGGTTGTAAAAAAAAAACCTTGAAGTTAGGATTTATTCTTTTTTTTTTATTTTAAATTTCAAATTGTCTTCTTATTTATTTTATTTTTGTATATAACTGTATTTTAATGTTCAATTAATAATACAATTTGAACTTAATGATGCTCTATAAAACTTAAAAAATTAGTATTGTACAACCATTTAACATTTAAATAACTTTGTATTTGAAAAATTGATCATAATTTATTGCAATTTTCCAGATTTTTCTTGATCAAGTATATAGTGGATCCTATCGTTTCTTTTCAGTTCTCTTTGTTTTTTCTATTTATCAGTTATACATATTCATACATCCATATTCATTGTGGTTCATTTGAATTTTTATGAAAATTTCCTTTGTTTTTCCTTTTTTTTTTTAGTCTGCACCATTTAAAAATGATACATTTATTTAGATGCTTACTTTAGTTTAGGTAAGTCTTTGAATTAATGAAGCACTCTATGATTGAGTATGCGAGTATGCTGTTTTAAGTTTTGTGAGATATTAAATTTTTTTTTTGTATTTTGAATTTTGTTTCCCCATAAAAGATGAAGTTCTTTCTATTAGATGGAAATTGTGGCCAGAGTCATGAATGATTGGTAAACTGATATTTCTTGTATTTGTAAGTAAATTTCTAAAAACAAATTCACTTTCAAATACATCATTGTAATTTTTTTTTAAGTGATATTGGAAAAGGACTACTATAATTATTATTATATAACTGGAACCTTATCTACTCTAATTCCTAGCATTTACCATGTTTGCTTAGAGTTTACATTTTTAATTTCATTATCAGATAGATTAACGATGTTTTTGTATTTTGAGAAAGCATTCCCAAACTAAGAGTAGTTTGACTCTATGCGTTCCTGTATGTTAAATACAGATAATTCATTTATCTAGTCCAAATTTAAAAACAATTAAAAAAGAAAAATAATCAAGTCTTTACTAAAGCGTCAATAACTCATTTTATAAGGGC
Organism: Arma custos; assembly: GCA_037127475.1. Taxonomy (NCBI): domain Eukaryota; kingdom Metazoa; phylum Arthropoda; class Insecta; order Hemiptera; family Pentatomidae; genus Arma; species Arma custos. Next base: position 21,746,857 of record CM073765.1, on the reverse strand, counting down.
TGTATCCTTTGCATTGGTAAAGTTATTTTATGATTAATATAAAGGAAAATAAACTCATTCATCAGAAGTATTCAAGGTGGCTGATAACGTTTTATTTAAACCTAAATAAATAAAATACATTTATTAATTAAATTAATTTGTAATAATGCTCTTGGGATGTAACCGAATTATTTATTTAAAGACTATTTCACAACAGAGAAACTTTATCCACCTTCTGTATTTGTCTCATTTTAGATCCGGTCTTATGCAAAATCCTCGTTGTCCTAGAACTTCATTTCTCCATTATTTCATTAGATTCAATTCAATTTAACTAATGGTTAAAACTAAGTTAACTATAAATATAAGCGTACATCAAATAATTTAAATTATAAATTGTCCTATCTAGACCACCTAAACTAAATAATCTTCCAGATATAGAGTTGCTGTTATTTCAGCAGTAACAATTTGGGTCTATCATGAAAGTAACATATGTCTTCTGACTATTATGGAGAATGATAACCAATGCAATTCTTTTTGTTCCTTCTGATACATATGAGTATTTTTTTTTTTTTTTAACCAAGTTGATTAATAATTTCATTATATTTATAAATTGCAAAGATCAATAATAAACTAACTTCTTGTATACAACAAGCGTATCCACTTGTTGGGCCAAATAGTAGCATATTTTCAGGTTAATTTGTAAATTGTGTTTCAGAAGAACGTACTAATTCTAAGGATGCTGAAGAAAAATTAAGAAATCAAATCGCTGAGCTATCTTTCCGGGAGAGAGTTTTGATGAGGAGGCTTGCTGCGAAAGAGCAAGATATGCAAGAGTTTGCTGTAAGTTTTTATTTTCTTAAAAATTGACATTGTCATCTACATCATCAGTGTTACATGTTTTATGCCACTTCTTGTCTTCCTCTTTGAAGATTAATGATTGACATAAACATCTGAGGAAAGTGTTTTTTAAATACAAGGTGAAAAACTATTTCCAAAATAAAGTTAATTATTCCGCAGTTTGTCCCTTTGAGTTGTGTTTCATTCATTTCCCTTTTAAGTTTTCCATATACACAAGTTATCATGAGCTTTAGTATGGAAAAGATAATGTAATTGTGAGAAATGTGTATACTTAGGTAATCATTTTATCTAACGTTTCAACAAACATATATCTTCTATACTTCAAAATATTAGTTGACAATTTTATTTCTTGATGAAAAGATTTCCAAAATCTAATCATTACCAATAATTACATTGTCTTTTCCATTCTAAAGCTCACGATAACTTATATTTTTGGACAATGATACGATAACAATGAAACGAATAAACAGTTAAAACTTGTAATTCAGTTTGAAGTGACAATATGCGGAACAGATACCAAAATAAGTTGTACTTATTTCTGTAAAATTTAATGCAGTGTATATTAACTTTTTCAATAAACTTTAAAACCTGCCACTCAGAAAGAGACAGTTCCATGGATAAAATATCTCTATTATTTATTTTTATAATTGTGTTATGAATTTTAACATTTTTTTTTTTTACCTTTTTACATTTGAATGCATTTAGTCTAGAATATTATCTATTACATAAAAATTAAAATTTCACTAGTTTTAAAGGCCAGGAGGTCTGGAATATCTACTCATGCAGAAATTTACCCTAGCAACCAGACCCTTTTAATAAAAACACCATTGAAATTTTTTTTTTAAAAGTAAAAAAAATTGATTGATTCCCTTCTTATTAAAATTATTTGTACAATATGAAGAGAGCAACCGTATAATTATTTATTCATTTCAGGGTCAACTTTCTGAATTAAAAGTTAGCCAAGTGTCAGGAAATGGCGCGCTAAGGAATACTCTCTTAGACCCCGCTGTCAATCTACTTCTGCAGAGGTTAAGGCAGGAGCTTTCAGAAACAAGAACTCGCCTTGACGATACTCAAAATGAACTATCAGCTTGGAAATTTACTCCTGACAGGTATAATACAAAAAAAAAAAAAAATCATTAGTCTTATTTTCCTTTAATTTTGTAACCTTTTGATGTTTCTTAGTGCTATGTATGTTTTCCGTTCGCTACCTTTTTTGTTTTTCATTTATAAAATATGATGCAAATTTGGATTCTTCCAAAAACACAGATCGAAGTGGCATCATTCTTCCAAATAAAAGAAATATTACCTCGGAAGAAGTGTTGTAATATATTAAGTATTTGACAATATACACTGGTTGCTGGAGGTTATACAAAACCTTAGAATTAAATAGACTTAGTTTCCACCATTATGCTTTTAACCACTCATACAATTTTGTTGTCCCAGAAAACGGCAAGCATAATAAAAGAATGTGGAGAAGTGCCAAGTGGCGAAATAAGAAAGAAGAGAAACTGATTAAAACTATTTAGAATCATACCTAATTGAATTTTTTTTTCGAGAAATGAATAAACGAAAGGACCTATAAAGAAGTATTGGATTAGATATTGTAGTCATAAATTGGCCTGTAAATGATTTATAAATATTATTCTTATTCTTTATTATTGTTCTCAGCTTCTACCGGAGTTATTATTATATTAATAAAGTATTATTATTAGTTAAATTTAAATGTTATTTGAAAAAATATATCTTTGTTATAACTTCATAACATATTAGGTCGTAGTCAAGTTAAAACTCCTAAACTGAGGCACTAGTGTCGCACTGTTAGGTTAAGCAATCTTATCAATGACACCCTTATAAGAGGAAATTGCCCATTTAGTGTAAGAAGTTTTATTAGTACGATTTTTTTGCTAAATCTAATTTTAAATGTTTAGTTATAGTTGAACTGTTACTGTTTGTTGTGGTTTACCTTTTATGGACATTAAATTTCTTTTAATTCCGATGGTGCTGATAAATACCTAGTTATTGAACTCTATATATTAATTAAAAATATTATTATATGTGTGTATTTTTTCTTTCAGTAATACTGGAAAACGCCTCATGGCTAAGTGCCGGTTGTTGTATCAAGAAAATGAAGAACTTGGAGCTATGGTATCAAAAGGTCGTTTAGCCAAACTCGAAGGTGATCTTGCTTTACAAAAAAGTTTTAGTGAAGAGGTTAAGAAATCTCAGTCAGGTAATAATTTATCATAGTATTATAATATGTATTCTTTTAGTGGTTTATGTATTATTAATATTTTTTAATTATTATTAAAATTCTCCGTAAGGACTATCTAATGTAGTTCAATATAAAACAATATTTATATTGAATTGTTAATTAAGCAATATAATATCTAGTGAGCAGTTGTAAATATTTGCACTAGTCCGTTATCGGAATTAATGCTCATTTAAGAATTTTGACTTTAACTTTAACATTGTAACTTAACTTACCTTCTACCTAAAACAATTCTCATTAAGGTAGAGTGTTGACTCTTAATACACAGTTGTATCCTTGCACAGCCAAACCCCACTTTATTTTTTACTAATTAAATCATGAAAAAAAATATAATTTTTTTTTTTTATAATAAGGAGAATAGTGTTGATTGATGCTTCTGTTTTTGTTATTTTTCTGTCGTCTTGGTAAAATAAATTTATATTTTGTTTATTTATGATATATATTAACATGAAATATGTGTTGAATATTGAGCTATAATATTTATTGTAGAAAAAATGTGCAGTTATGTACATAGATATAGAAAAATATTAAATATGGCCCTGCTGGTAATAAATGTGGTGGTTTTGCAGTGCTTCTAAAAAATATGGTTCATAAATCTTTTTTATTTAAGTTGGATACATCACCTATTAATGTATGCACTTATTTATTTTAATAATTTTGTAATGTAGGGGAACAAAATGATGCGGGTGCAGGTCAAAGAAAGAATTCCTTTAACATAGATCAAATATTTATCTATTAAACTAATTTTATCTCTATCTTTAAGAATTTTTAATTTAATATGGTATTATTCCCTTCGTTAATATATTTTATTTTTATTTCCAGAATTGGATGAACTTTTGCAAGATCTTGATGAAGATGTGGAAGGAATGCAAAGTACAATCTACTACCTCCAACAGGAATTGAAAAAAGCTAAAGAAAATCTGAGCTCTTTAGAGCATGAAAACTCTCTTCTAAGAAGGACAGAAGTGATCAAATCCCCTGTTGGCCCGGTTAATGGTTTGCCTCTATCCCACAACAAATGGAATCGGTCCTCCGATTCGATCGACTCGGCTACCGACCACGTTATGGACGATTTACAAAGGACTAAAGACTCAGATCCTGATAGTGTTGTGAACAACAATGTTGAAGGACAGAGAAAAAGGACGTCAAGTGAGAATAGTGATGAACATTCAGTTATCAAAAAAGCGAAACAAGAGAGCGTGCATTACAGTGACGATGAGATAGTCACCAACGGTGATAATGAAGGACAATAACCAAAAACTTTATTAGCGTATTTAATTTGTGATTTTTATATTTTTTAATTTTATTTTGCAAAAGCCAGTGGTTTATATATCAACCTTATAGGATTTAAATTGTATATAACAAGAGAGCATATATGTTATTAAATATTAACTAATCCTATGTGATGTAATTTGTAAATACAGTAATTGTATTAACAGTTATCATGGTTAGTTGAATAATTTAAATCGCCGGCGAATATTCGAATATTAGAGTCAGATAATATATTTTCAGATACCAGGCCTGAAATGAGAGGAGGTATATAAAAAAAAAATCTAAACTATTTTTTAAAATTTTTATTTATAAAGCGTTTATAATCATTATAAGAATAAATGGTTTATCTTTATTATAATTAGTAATTCATCAAGTACAGAAGGAAGAAATTCTGCTTATATTAGACGACAATAGTTAACTTTACAATAATATACTCACTCGATTTTTTAGGAGGAAAAAAAACTTTTTTTTAATTTACAGTAAGGTAAGTACACTAAAGTACAAAAACACAATTATTTATGTTACCGTATTGAATAAATGAGTTAAGAAAATAAAGAGATGAAAAGGGTACTAAAACTCCTTGTAAAATTATTTGAACCTCCTGTAGATATTACTTATTAAATATTTAAAATTAATAAGTAACAAAAAACACTAAGTGCTAATGATTTTTGTGATTAAATCCATTAAATCAAAGACATATGTTAACAATTTTTGAAATCAATTTTAGTTTATTTATTTTTGTGTTTAATAACATTTGTTTGCTATATTTATTTTCCTTAAAATAAATGATCCATTTGTAGTTGTAGATATGTAATTGATTTGTATTTTTATGTTTAAAATTGACTATAAAACGATATACCTTCTTGATATTATCTTGGTTGTGTTTTGAAATTTATTTTGCTTACGAATATGTCAGTTAAATTGAAGTATATACATTAAATTTATAGAAGAAACTCAAATATTTGTTTTAAACATAAAAGAGAATATATAAATAAATTTTGTTTTAAAAATAGAAGGTTTTAGGACTGTTTTTATTAATCAGATATCCAATTATTATTTTCCCGATTGCTCATCTAATTGATAATATAAGGTCACAAATAAATCTTAAGTCGTTTGATGCTATTAGATACTATATATTTCTGATGCTGAAGTTTATATTAAAAGAAAACATTATAAAATATTTCTCTACAAGAGGTTTTCAATGGTGCGACCCTGAGACTCATGCTGCTGGAAGCAAGCAAGGCCAATAAGTAATGATTGTATATATAGCAAAGAAGTACAATGGTGCTAATTAAAAGAACTAGTTCTTTTTAAAATAACCAGTACTTTTAAAGGAACTAATACTAGTATTAGTAGTACTACTAGTAATAAAAAGAACTGGTAGTTATATCAATCTTAAGAATATTCCATTACAACCCAGGTAATAGTTTTGAAGTTCGCCGCAAGAGTACAGCACCTCCCGGCACCTTGATAAATACTCAGTTCTTGTATTTGCCAAGAGATCGCAGCACCTATAAATTAACAAAGGATTTAACTTATAATTAATATAATATTTATTTATTATAGTAACGTTCACTTATTTCAAATAACTACAGGCAATTGGGATTTAAGTAATAATAATAAAAAAAAAAAACATGAGATTTTAGAGGAATTTTATGATTTAAAATCGTAAAACCTTTATAACATAATTGCTGATTAAGCCATGTATTCCTGTATTCGTATGATCTATTCGTTACATTTCATAATTCATTGGAGGAACTATCTCATATCGCCGTAAAAATTCAAGTTTCACTTTTATGAACATTTTTTGTCATTTCAAGTGTAGTAGGCTTTATAAAACCAACTTTAAACAAAAAGGTTTCACAAGATTTCCCAAAATAAATTTATAAACAACTATTATTGCTAATAGCTTCAGCAGTCGAAGCGATGTTAAAGAAAATCGATTACAAAAAAATATTACTACAAAAAACGATATATTTACATACTTTTTAGAATTAAAATTAATTATTCATTTTCAATGATGTATAATGTCCTTTAATTAATCTTCAAATAATGAAATAATGTAAATTTATGATTTGGTCCAAATCAGGTAGATGAAGTGGTAGTTTCTTTTTTGGAGATTGATAAAATAAGTAAAAATAAATCGAAAGTAAATGATTTAAGATAAATTCACAAAATGTGAAATTAATCAAAAAACCAAACATTAAGTAGTAAATTGTAAAAATCGGTGTTTATAATTACCAAAACAACTATTAGGTCGGAATAGAAACACTTCCTGTCAATGAGCATGTTCTCAGTGAAAAAAATACATTTTTTCCAAAATTTGCATTTAAAAGAAATTAAAAAAAAACCGCATTTTTGATAAAATAATTGAAAAATATAAATAAAAGAAATGAAATAATATAGATTCACGCTTTAGACGATTTGAGGTAGTAGTTTCAGTATTTGGCGTGAGATAGCAGCACCTCCCAAGCACGACAATATTCGTAGTTCACGAAAGTACCAACAGATGGCAGCACCAGTCAGCCCGGTACCGAATAAGTGAGCTCCTGTGAACTCCTACTCTCCTGGTACAAAAAGCTGTTTTTCAGCTCCGAAACGAGTAAAATCGACAGTGCTGCCATCTCTTGACGGATATCGATACTATTATTGCAAACATTATTTCTTTAAACATTTATACATAAGTAAATGTAAATATACATTTTCAACGTGAAATAAATAATTATGAAGAAATCTTATGGATTTTTATTGAATTCATTAAAAATAAGACTTAATAACTAAAAGCACTGTTATTTCCGTATTTTATATCTATCTTAACAGTATTTTAATGGAAATTTAATTATTAATCACGAAACCAAATATTAAGCAGTAATTTGTAAAAATCGGTGTTTATCATTACGAAAACAACTATTAGGCCGGAATATCATCTTTTCCTTTTAATTGAAACACTTCCTGTCAATGAGCATGTTCTCAGTGAAAAAATATATATTTTTCCGAAATTCGCATTTACAAGAATTTTAAAAAAAAAAAGACATATTTGATAAAATAATAGGAAAACATAAATCGAAGTAATGAAATAATAAATATTCACGCTTTAGATCATTTGAGGTAGTAGTTTCAGTATTTGGCGTGAGATAGCAGCACCTCCCAAGCACGACAATATTCGTAGTTCACGAAAATACCAACAGATGGCAGCACCAGTCAACCCGGTACCGAATAAGTGAGCTCCTGTGAACTCCTACTCTCCTGGTAAAAAATGCTGTTTTTCACGCTCGGAAAAGAGTAAAATCGACGGTGCTGCCATCTGTTGACGGATGTTGATACTATTATTGCAAACATGATTTCTTTAAACATTTATACATAAGTAAATGTAAATATACATTTCCAACATGAAATCAACAATTAAGAAGAAATCTTATGGAATTTTAATGAATTCATTAAAAACAAGACTTATTAGTTAAAACTACTGTTATTTCTATATTTTATATCCATCTAAACAGTATTTTAATGGAAATATAATTATTAATCGCAAAACCAAATATTAAGTAGTAAATTGTAAAAATCGGTGTTTATAATTACCAAAACAACTATTAGGTCGGAATAGAAACACTTCCTGTCAATGAGCATGTTCTCAGTGAAAAAAAATATTTTTTTCGAAATTCGCATTTAAAAGAATTTTTAAAAAAAAAAACTACTTATTTGATAAAATAATGGGAAAATATAAATAAAAGTAATGAAATAATAAAGATTCACGCTGTAGACCATTTGAGATAGTAGTTTGCGTATTTGGCGTGAGATAGCAGCACCTCCCAAACCCGACAATATTCGTAGTTCACGAAAGTACCAACAGATGGCAGCACCAGTCAACACGCTACCGAATAAGTGAGCTCCTGTGAACTCCTACTCTCCTGGTACAAAATGCTGTTTTTCAAGCTCGGAAAAGAGTAAAATCGACGGTGCTGCCATCTCTTGACGGATGTTGATAATATTATTGCAAACATGATTTCTTTAAACATTTATACATAAGTAAATGTAAATATACATTTCCAACATGAAATCAACAATTAAGAAGAAATCTTATGGAATTTTAATGAATTCATTAAAAACACGACTTATTAGTTAAAACTACTGTTATTTCTATATTTTATATCCATCTAAACAGTATTTTAATGGAAATATAATTATTAATCGCAAAACCAAATATTAAGTAGTAAATTGTAAAAATCGGTGTTTATAATTACCAAAACAACTATTAGGTCGGAATAGAAACACTTCCTGTCAATGAGCATGTTCTCAGTGAAAAAAAATATTTTTTTCGAAATTCGCATTGAAAAGAATTTTTTTTTAAAAAAAACGACTTATTTGATAAAATAATGGGAAAATATAAATAAAAGTAATGAAATAATAAAGATTCACGCTGTAGACCATTTGAGATAGTAGTTTCAGTATTTGGCGTGAGATAGCAGCACCTCCCAAACCCGACAATATTCGTAGTTCACGAAAGTACCAACAGATGGCAGCACCAGTCAACCCGGTACCAAATAAGTGAGCTCCTGTGAACTCCTACTCTCCTGGTACAAAATGCTGTTTTTCACCCTCGGAAACGAGTAAAACCGACGGTGCTGCCATCTCTTGACGGATGTTGATACTATTATTGCAAACATGATTTCTTTAAACATTTATACATAAGTAAATGTAAATATACATTTTCAACGCGAAATAAATAATTATGAAGAAATCTTATGGATTTTTAATGAATTAATTAAAAATAAGACTTAATAACTAAAAGCACTGTTGTTTCCATATTTTATATCTATCTTAACAGTATTTTAATGGAAATATAATTATTAATCACGAAACCAAATATTAAGCAGTAATTTGTAAAAATCGGTGTTTATCATTACGAAAACAACTATTAGGCCGGAATATCATATTTTCCTTTTAATTGAAACACTTCCTGTCAATGAGCATGTTCTCAGTGAAAAAATATACATTTTTCCGAAATTCGCATTTAAAAGAATTTTTTTAAAAAAAAAGACATATTTGATAAAATAATAGGAAAACATAAATCAAAGTAATGAAATAATAAATATTCACGCTTTAGACCATTTGAGGTAGTAGTTTCAGTATTTGGCGTGAGATAGCAACACCTCCCAAGCACGACAATATTCGTAGTTCACGAAAGTACCAACAGATGGCAGCACCAGTCAACCCGGTACCGAATAAGTGAGCTCCTGTAAACTCCTACTCTCCTGGTACAAAATGCTGTTTTTCACACTCGGAAACGAGTTAAACCGACGGTGCTGCCATCACTTGACGGATATTGATACTATTATTGCAAACATGAATTCTTTAAACATTTATACATAAGTAAATGTAAATATACATTTTTAACTTGAAATCAACAATTATGAAGAAATCTTATGGATTTTTAATGAATTCATTAAAAATAAGACTTAATAACTAAAAGCACTGTTGTTTCCATATTTTATATCTATCTTAACAGTATTTTAATGGAAATATAATTATTAATCACGAAACCAAGTATTAAGCAATAATTTGTAAAAATCGCTGTTTATCATTACGAAAACAACTATTAGGCCAGAATATCATATTTTACTTTTAATTGAAACACTTCCTGTCAATGAGCATGTTCTCAGTGAAAAAATATAAATTTTTCCGAAATTCGCATTTAAAAGAATTTTTAAAAAAAAAAAGACATATTTGATAAAATAATAGGAAAACATAAATCAAAGTAATGAAATAATAAATATTCACGCTTTAGACCATTTGAGGTAGTAGTTTCAGTATTTGGCGTGAGATAGCAACACCTCCCAAGCACGACAATATTCGTAGTTCACGAAAGTACCAACAGATGGCAGCACCAGTCAACCCGGTACCAAATAAGTGAGCTCCTGTGAACTCCTACTCTCCTGGTACAAAATGCTGTTTTTCACACTCGGAAACGAGTAAAACCGACGGTGCTGCCATCTCTTGACGGAAGTTGATACTATTATTGCAAACATGATTTCTTTAAACATTTATACATAAGTAAATGTAAATATACATTTTCAACGCGAAATAAATAATTATGAGGAAATCTTATGGATTTTCAATGAATTAATTAAAAATAAGACTTAATAACTAAAAGCACTGTTGTTTCCATATTTTATATCTATCTTAACAGTATTTTAATGGAAATATAATTATTAATCACGAAACCAAATATTAAGCAGTAATTTGTAAAAATCGGTGTTTATCATTACGAAAACAACTATTAGGCCGGAATATCATATTTTCCTTTTAATTGAAACACTTCCTGTCAATGAGCATGTTCTCAGTGAAAAAATATACATTTTTCCGAAATTCGCATTTAAAAGAATTTTTTTAAAAAAAAAGACATATTTGATAAAATAATAGGAAAACATAAATCAAAGTAATGAAATAATAAATATTCACGCTTTAGACCATTTGAGGTAGTAGTTTCAGTATTTGGCGTGAGATAGCAACACCTCCCAAGCACGACAATATTCGTAGTTCACGAAAGTACCAACAGATGGCAGCACCAGTCAACCCGGTACCGAATAAGTGAGCTCCTGTGAACTCCTACTCTCCTGGTACAAAATGCTGTTTTTCACACTCGGAAACGAGTTAAACCGACGGTGCTGCCGTCACTTGACGGATATTGATACTATTATTGCAAACATGAATTCTTTAAACATTTATGCATAAGTAAATGTAAATATACATTTTCAACGTGAAATAAATAATTATGAAGAAATCTTATGGATTTTTATTGAATTCATTAAAAATAAGACTTAATAACTAAAAGCACTGTTATTTCCGTATTTTATATCTATCTTAACAGTATCTTAATGGAAATTTAATTATTAATCACGAAACCAAATATTAAGCAGTAATTTGTAAAAATCGGTGTTTATCATTACGAAAACAACTATTAGGCCGGAATATCATCTTTTCCTTTTAATTGAAACACTTCCTGTCAATGAGCATGTTCTCAGTGAAAAAATATATATTTTTCCGAAATTCGCATTTAAAAGAATTTTTTTTAAAAAAAAGACATATTTGATAAAATAATAGGAAAACATAAATAGAAGTAATGAAATAATAAATATTCACGCTTTAGACCATTTGAGGTAGTAGTTTCAGTATTTGGCGTGAGATAGCAGCACCTCCCAAGCACTGCAATATTCGTAGTTCACGAAAGTACCAACAGATGGCAGCCCCAGTCAACCCGCTACCGAATAAGTGAGCTCCTGTGAACTCCTACTCTCCTGGTACAAAATGCTGTTTTTCACGCTCGGAAAAGAGTAAAATCGACGGTGCTGCCATCTCTTGACGGATGTTGATACTATTATTGCAAACATGATTTCTGTAAACATTTATACATAAGTAAATGTAAATATACATTTTTAACTTGAAATCAACAATTATGAAGAAATCTTATGGATTTTTAATGAATTCATTAAAAATAAGACTTAATAACTAAAAGCACTGTTGTTTCCATATTTTATATCTATCTTAACAGTATTTTAATGGAAATATAATTAATAATCACAAAACCAAGTATTAAGTAGTAATTTGTAAAAATCGGTGTTTATAGTTACGCAAACCACTATTAGGCCGGAATATCATCTTTTCCTTCTAATTGAAACACTTCCTGTCGATGAGCATGTTCTCAGTGAAAAAAATAAAAATTTTTTCGAAATTCCATTTAAAAGAATTTTTAATAAAAAAACGACATATTTGATAAAATAATGGGAAAACATAAATAAAAGTAACGAAATAATAAAGATTCACGCTTTAGACCACTTGAGGTAGTAGTTTCAGTATTTGGCGTGAGATAGCAGCACCTCCCAAGCACGACAATATTCGTAGTTCATGAAAGTACCAACAGATGGCAGCACCAGTCAACCCAGTACCGAATAAGTGAGCTCCTGTGAACTCCTACTCTCCTGGTACAAAATGCTGTTTTTCACACTCGGAAACGAGTAAAACAGACGGTGCTGCCATCTCTTGACGGATGTTGATACTATTATTGCAAACATGATTTCTGTAAACATTTATACATAAGTAAATGTAAATATACATTTTTAACTTGAAATCAACAATTATGAAGAAATCTTATGGATTTTTAATGAATTCATTAAAAATAAGACTTAATAACTAAAAGCACTGTTGTTTCCATATTTTATATCTATCTTAACAGTATTTTAATGGAAATATAATTAATAATCACAAAACCAAGTATTAAGTAGTAATTTGTAAAAATCGGTGTTTATAGTTACGCAAACAACTATTAGGCCGGAATATCATCTTTTCCTTCTAATTGAAACACTTCCTGTCAATGAGCATGTTCTCAGTGAAAAAAATAAAATTTTTTTCGAAATTCCATTTAAAAGAATTTTTAATAAAAAAACGACATATTTGATAAAATAATGGGAAAACATAAATAAAAGTAACGAAATAATAAAGATTCACGCTTTAGACCACTTGAGGTAGTAGTTTCAGTATTTGGCGTGAGATAGCAGCACCTCCCAAGCACGACAATATTCGTAGTTCATGAAAGTACCAACAGATGGCAGCACCAGTCAACCCAGTACCGAATAAGTGAGCTCCTGTGAACTCCTACTCTCCTGGTACAAAATGCTGTTTTTCACACTCGGAAACGAGTAAAACAGACGGTGCTGCCATCTCTTGACGGATGTTGATACTATTATTGCAAACATGATTTCTGTAAACATTTATACATAAGTAAATGTAAATATACATTTTTAACTTGAAATCAACAATTATGAAGAAATCTTATGGATTTTTAATGAATTCATTAAAAATAAGACTTAATAACTAAAAGCACTGTTGTTTCCATATTTTATATCTATCTTAACAGTATTTTAATGGAAATATAATTAATAATCACAAAACCAAGTATTAAGTAGTAATTTGTAAAAATCGGTGTTTATAGTTACGCAAACAACTATTAGGCCGGAATATCATCTTTTCCTTCTAATTGAAACACTTCCTGTCAATGAGCATGTTCTCAGTGAAAAAAATAAAATTTTTTTCGAAATTCCATTTAAAAGAATTTTTAATAAAAAAACGACATATTTGATAAAATAATGGGAAAACATAAATAAAAGTAACGAAATAATAAAGATTCACGCTTTAGACCACTTGAGGTAGTAGTTTCAGTATTTGGCGTGAGATAGCAGCACCTCCCAAGCACGACAATATTCGTAGTTCATGAAAGTACCAACAGATGGCAGCACCAGTCAACCCAGTACCGAATAAGTGAGCTCCTGTGAACTCCTACTCTCCTGGTACAAAATGCTGTTTTTCACACTCGGAAACGAGTAAAACAGACGGTGCTGCCATCTCTTGACGGATGTTGATACTATTATTGCAAACATGATTTCTGTAAACATTTATACATAAGTAAATGTAAATATACATTTTTAACTTGAAATCAACAATTATGAAGAAATCTTATGGATTTTTAATGAATTCATTAAAAATAAGACTTAATAACTAAAAGCACTGTTGTTTCCATATTTTATATCTATCTTAACAGTATTTTAATGGAAATATAATTATTAATCACGAAACCAAGTATTAAGCAATAATTTGTAAAAATCGGTGTTTATCATTACGAAAACAACTATTAGGCCAGAATATCATATTTTACTTTTAATTGAAACACTTCCTGTCAATGAGCATGTTCTCAGTGAAAAAATATAAATTTTTCCGAAATTCGCATTTAAAAGAATTTTTTTAAAAAAAAAGACATATTTGATAAAATAATAGGAAAACATAAATCAAAGTAATGAAATAATAAATATTCACGCTTTAGACCATTTGAGGTAGTAGTTTCAGTATTTGGCGTGAGATAGCAACACCTCCCAAGCACGACAATATTCGTAGTTCACGAAAGTACCAACAGATGGCAGCACCAGTCAACCCGGTACCAAATAAGTGAGCTCCTGTGAACTCCTACTCTCCTGGTACAAAATGCTGTTTTTCACGCTCGGAAAAGTGTAAAACCGACGGTGCTGCCATCTCTTGACGGATGTTGATACTATTATTGCAAACATGATTTCTTTAAACATTTTTACATAAGTAGAAGTAAATATACATTTTTAACATGAAATGAACAATTATGAAGAAATCTTATGGATTTTTAATGAATTCATTAAAAATAAGACTTAATAACTAAAAGCACTGTTGTTTCCATATTTTATATCTATCTTAACAGTATTTTAATGGAAATATAATTATTAATCACGAAACCAAATATTAAGTAGTAATTTGTAAAGATCGGTGTTAATCATTACGAAAACAACTATTAGGCCGGAATATCATATTTTCCTTTTAATTGAAACACTTCCTGTCAATGAGCATGTTCGCAGTGAAAAAATATATATTTTTCCGAAATTCGCATTTAAAAGAATTAAAAAAAAAAGACATATTTGATAAAATAATAGGAAAACATAAATCAAAGTAATGAAATAATAAATATTCACGCTTTAGACCATTTGAGGTAGTAGTTTCAGTATTTGGCGTGAGATAGCAGCACCTCCCAAGCACGACAATATTCGTAGTTCACGAAAGTACCAACAGATGGCAGCACCAGTCAACCCGGTACCGAATAAGTGAGCTCCTGTGAACTCCTACTCTCCTGGTACAAAATGCTGTTTTTCACGCTCGGAAAAGAGTAAAATCGACGGTGCTGCCATCTCTTGACGGATGTTGATACTATTATTGCAAACATGATTTCTGTAAACATTTATACATAAGTAAATGTAAATATACATTTTTAACTTGAAATCAACAATTATGAAGAAATCTTATGGATTTTTAATGAATTCATTAAAAATAAGACTTAATAACTAAAACCACTGTTGTTTCCATATTTTATATCTATCTTAACAGTATTTTAATGGAAATATAATTAATAATCACAAAACCAAGTATTAAGTAGTAATTTGTAAAAATCGGTGTTTATAGTTACGCAAACAACTATTAGGCCGGATTATCATATTTTCCTTTTAATAGAAACACTTCCTGTCAATGAGCATGTTCTCAGTGAAAAAAATAAATTTTTTTTCGAAATTCCATTTAAAAGAATTTTTAATAAAAAAACGACATATTTGATAAAATAATGGGAAAACATAAATAAAAGTAACGAAATAATAAAGATTCACGCTTTAGACCACTTGAGGTAGTAGTTTCAGTATTTGGCGTGAGATAGCAGCACCTCCCAAGCACGACAATATTCGTAGTTCATGAAAGTACCAACAGATGGCAGCACCAGTCAACCCAGTACCGAATAAGTGAGCTCCTGTGAACTCCTACTCTCCTGGTACAAAATGCTGTTTTTCACACTCGGAAACGAGTAAAACAGACGGTGCTGCCATCTCTTGACGGATATTGATACTATTATTGCAAACATGATTTCTTTAAACATTTATACATAAGTAAATGTAAATATACATTTTTAACTTGAAATCAACAATTATGAAGAAATCTTATGGATTTTTAATGAATTCATTAAAAATAAGACTTAATAACTAAAAGCACTGTTGTTTCCATATTTTATATCTATCTTAACAGTATTTTAATGGAAATATAATTAATAATCACAAAACCAAGTATTAAGTAGTAATTTGTAAAAATCGGTGTTTATAGTTACGCAAACAACTATTAGGCCGGAATATCATCTTTTCCTTCTAATTGAAACACTTCCTGTCGATGAGCATGTTCTCAGTGAAAAAAATAAAAATTTTTTCGAAATTCCATTTAAAAGAATTTTTAATAAAAAAACGACATATTTGATAAAATAATGGGAAAACATAAATAAAAGTAACGAAATAATAAAGATTCACGCTTTAGACCACTTGAGGTAGTAGTTTCAGTATTTGGCGTGAGATAGCAGCACCTCCCAAGCACGACAATATTCGTAGTTCATGAAAGTACCAACAGATGGCAGCACCAGTCAACCCAGTACCGAATAAGTGAGCTCCTGTGAACTCCTACTCTCCTGGTACAAAATGCTGTTTTTCACACTCGGAAACGAGTAAAACAGACGGTGCTGCCATCTCTTGACGGATGTTGATACTATTATTGCAAACATGATTTCTGTAAACATTTATACATAAGTAAATGTAAATATACATTTTTAACTTGAAATCAACAATTATGAAGAAATCTTATGGATTTTTAATAAATTCATTAAAAATAAGACTTAATAACTAAAAGCACTGTTGTTTCCATATTTTATATCTATCTTAACAGTATTTTAATGGAAATATAATTATTAATAACGAAACCAAGTATTAAGCAATAATTTGTAAAAATCGGTGTTTATCATTACGAAAACAACTATTAGCCCAGAATATCATATTTTCCTTTTAATTGAAACACTTCCTGTCAATGAGCATGTTCTCAGTGAAAAAATATATATTTTTCCGAAATTCGCATTTAAAAGAATTTTTTTAAAAAAAAAGACATATTTGATAAAATAATAGGAAAACATAAATCAAAGTAATGAAATAATAAATATTCACGCTTTAGACCATTTGAGGTAGTAGTTTCAGTATTTGGCGTGAGATAGCAGCACCTCCCAAGCACGACAATATTCGTAGTTCACGAAAGTACCAACAGATGGCAGCACCAGTCAACCCAGTACCGAATAAGTGAGCTCCTGTGAACTCCTACTCTCCTGGTACAAAATGCTGTTTTTCACACTCGGAAACGTGTAAAACAGACGGTTCTGCCATCTCTTGACGGATGTTGATACTATTATTGCAAACATGATTTCTTTAAACATTTATACATAAGTAGAAGTAAATATACATTTTTAACATGAAATCAACAATTATGAAGAAATCTTATGGATTTTTAATGAATTCATTAAAAATAAGACTTAATAACTAAAACCACTGTTGTTTCCATATTTTATATCTATCTTAACAGTATTTTAATGGAAATATAATTATTAATCACGAAACCAAATATTAAGTAGTAATTTGTAAAAATCGGTGTTAATCATTACGAAAACAACTATTAGGCCGGAATATCATATTTTCCTTTTAATTGAAACACTTCCTGTCGATGAGCATGTTCTCAGTGAAAAAAATAAATTTTTTTTCGAAATTCCATTTAAAAGAATTTTTAATAAAAAAACGACATATTTGATGAAATAATGGGAAAACATAAATAAAAGTAACGAAATAATAAAGATTCACGCTTTAGACCATTTGAGATTGTAGTTTCAGTATTTGGCGTGAGATAGCAGCACCTCCCAAGCACGACAATCAATTAAAAGGAAAAGATGATATTCCGGCCTAATAGTTGTTTTCGTAATGATAAACACCGATTTTTACAAATTACTACTTAATACTTGGTTTTGTGATTATTAATTATATTTCCATTAAAATACTGTTAAGATAGATATAAAATATGGAAACAACAGTGCTTTTAGTTATTAAGTCTTATTTTTAATGAATTCATTAAAAATCCATAAGATTTCTTCATAATTGTTGATTTCAAGTTAAAAATGTATATTTACATTTACTTATGTATAAATGTTTACAGAAATCATGTTTGCTATAATAGTATCAACATCCGTCAAGAGATGGCAGCACCGTCGATTTTACTCTTTTCCGAGCGTGAAAAACAGCATTTTGTACCAGGAGAGTAGGAGTTCACAGGAGCTCACTTATTCGGTACCGGGTTGACTGGGGCTGCCATCTGTTGGTACTTTCGTGAACTACGAATATTGTCGTGCTTGGGAGGTGCTGCTATCTCACGCCAAATACTGAAACTACAATCTCAAATGGTCTAAAGCGTGAATCTTTATTATTTCGTTAATTTTATTTATGTTTTCCCATTATTTTATCAAATATGTCGTTTTTTCATTAAAAATTCTTTTAAATGGAATTTCGAAAAAAAAATTATTTTTTTCACTGAGAACATGCTCGTTGACAGGAAGTGTTTCAATTAGAAGGAAAAGATGATATTCCGGCCTAATAGTTGTTTTTGTAATGATAAACACCGATTTTTACAAATTACTGCTTAATACTTGGTTTTGTGATTATTAATTATATTTCCATTAAAATACTGTTAAGATAGATATAAAATATGGAAATAACAGTGCTTTTAGTTATTAAGTCTTATTTTTAATGAATTCATTAAAAATCCATAAGATTTCTTCATAATTGTTGATTTCAAGTTAAAAATGTATATTTACATCTACTTATGTATAAATGTTTAAAGAAATCATGTTTGCAATAATAGTATCAACATCCGTCAAGAGATGGCAGCACCGTCGATTTTACTCTTTTCCGAGCGTGAAAAACAGCATTTTGTACCAGGAGATTAGGAGTTCACAGGAGCTCACTTGATTGGGGTTCACTCATTGCAAACATGATTTCTGTAAACATTTATACATAAGTAAATGTAAATATACATTTTTAACTTGAAATCAACAATTATGAAGAAATCTTATGGATTTTTAATGAATTCATTAAAAATAAGACTTAATAACTAAAAGCAATGTTATTTCCATATTTTATATCTATCTTAACAGTATTTTAATGGAAATATAATTATTAATCACGAAACCAAATATTAAGCAGTAATTCGTAAAAATCGGTGTTTATCATTACAAAAACAACTATTAGGCCGGAATATCATCTTTTCCTTCTAATTGAAACACTTCCTGTCAACGAGCATGTTCTCAGTGAAAAAAATAATTTTTTTTTCGAAATTCCATTTAAAAGAATTTTTAATGAAAAAACGACATATTTGATAAAATAATGGGAAAACATAAATAAAATTAACGAAATAATAGAGATTCACGCTTTAGACCATATGAGATTGTAGTTTCAGTATTTGGCGTGAGATAGCAGCACCTCCCAAGCACGACAATATTCGTAGTTCACGAAAATACCAACAGATGGCAGCACCAGTCAACCCGCTACCGAATAAGTGAGCTCCTGTGAACTCCTACTCTCCTGGTACAAAATGCTGTTTTTCACGCTCGGAAAAGAGTAAAATCGACGGTGCTGCCATCTCTTGACGGATGTTGATACTATTATTGCAAACATGATTTCTGTAAACATTTATACATAAGTAAATGTAAATATACATTTTTAACTTGAAATCAACAATTATGAAGAAATCTTATGGATTTTTAATGAATTCATTAAAAATAAGACTTAATAACTAAAAGCACTGTTGTTTCCATATTTTATATCTATCTTAACAGTATTTTAATGGAAATATAATTATTAATCACGAAACCAAATATTAAGCAGTAATTTGTAAAAATCGGTGTTTATCATTACGAAAACAACTATTAGGCCGGAATATCATATTTTCCTGTTAATTGAAACACTTCCTGTCAATGAGCATGTTCTCAGTGAAAAAATATATATTTTTCGAAATTCGCATTTAAAAGAATTTTTAAAAAAAAAAAAGACATATTTGATAAAATAATAGGAAAACGTAAATCAAAGTAATGAAATAATAAATATTCACGCTTTAGACCATTTGAGGTAGTAGTTTCAGTATTTGGCGTGAGATAGCAGCACCTCCCAAGCACGACAATATTCGTAGTTCACGAAAGTCCAACAGATGGCAGCACCAGTCAACCCGGTACCGAATAAGTGAGCTCCTGTGAACTCCTACTCTCCTGGTACAAAATGCTGTTTTTCACACTCGGAAACGAGTAAAATCGACGGTGCTGCCATAGTAATTTGTAAAAATCGGTGTTTATCATTACGAAAACAACTATTAGGCCGGAATATCATATTTTCCTTTTAATTGAAACACTTCCTGTCAATGAGCATGTTCTCAGTGAAAAAAATATATATTTTTCCGAAATTCGCATTTAAAAGAATTAAAAAAAAAAAAAAGACATATTTGATAAAATAATAGGAAAACATAAATCAAAGTAATAAAATAATAAATATTCACGCTTTAGACCATTTGAGGTAGTAGTTTCAGTATTTGGCGTGAGATAGCAGCACCTCCCAAGCACGACAATATTCGTAGTTCACGAAAGTACCAACAGATGGCAGCACCAGTCAACCCGGTACCGAATAAGTGAGCTCCTGTGAACTCCTACTCTCCTGGTACAAAATGCTGTTTTTCACACTCGGAAACGAGTAAAACCGACGGTGCTGCCATCTCTTGACGGATATTGATACTATTATTGCAAACATGATTTCTTTAAACATTTATACATAAGTAAATGTAAATATACATTTTTAACTTGAAATCAACAATTATGAAGAAATCTTATGGATTTTTAATGAATTCATTAAAAATAAGACTTAATAACTAAAAGCACTGTTGTTTCCATATTTTATATCTATCTTAACAGTATTTTAATGGAAATATAATTATTAATCACGAAACCAAATATTAAGCAGTAATTTGTAAAAATCGGTGTTTATCATTACGAAAACAACTATTAGGCCGGAATATCATATTTTTCTTTTAATTTAAACACTTCCTGTCAATGAGCATGTTCTCAGTGAAAAAATATATATTTTTCCGAAATTCGCATTTAAAAGAATTTTTTAAAAAAAAAAGACATATTTGATAAAATAATAGGAAAACATAAATCAAAGTAATGAAATAATAAATATTCACGCTTTAGACCATTTGAGGTAGTAGTTTCAGTATTTGGCGTGAGATAGCAGCACCTCCCAAGCACGACAATATTCGTAGTTCACGAAAGTGCCAACAGATGGCAGCACCAGTCAACCCGGTACCGAATAAGTGAGCTCCTGTGAACTCCTACTCTCCTGGTACAAAATGCTGTTTTTCACACTCGGAAACGAGTAAAATCGACGGTGCTGCCATAGTAATTTGTAAAAATCGGTGTTTATCATTACGAAAACAACTATTAGGCCGGAATATCATATTTTC
The DNA here is from genome assembly GCA_037127475.1 of Arma custos. Lineage (NCBI taxonomy): Eukaryota > Metazoa > Arthropoda > Insecta > Hemiptera > Pentatomidae > Arma > Arma custos. Next base: position 21,725,517 of record CM073765.1, on the reverse strand, counting down.
CTTTTAATTGAAACACTTCCTGTCAATGAGCATGTTCTCAGTGAAAAAAATATATATTTTTCCGAAATTCGCATTTAAAAGAATTAAAAAAAAAAAAAAAAAGACATATTTGATAAAATAATAGGAAAACATAAATCAAAGTAATGAAATAATAAATATTCACGCTTTAGACCATTTGAGGTAGTAGTTTCAGTATTTGGCGTGAGATAGCAGCACCTCCCAAGCACGACAATATTCGTAGTTCACGAAAGTGCCAACAGATGGCAGCACCAGTCAACCCGGTACCGAATAAGTGAGCTCCTGTGAACTCCTACTCTCCTGGTACAAAATGCTGTTTTTCACACTCGGAAACGAGTAAAATCGACGGTGCTGCCATAGTAATTTGTAAAAATCGGTGTTTATCATTACGAAAACAACTATTAGGCCGGAATATCATATTTTCCTTTTAATTGAAACACTTCCTGTCAATGAGCATGTTCTCAGTGAAAAAAATATATATTTTTTCGAAATTCGCATTTAAAAGAATTAAAAAAAAAAAAGACATATTTGATAAAATAATAGGAAAACATAAATCAAAGTAATGAAATAATAGACAAGGGGATGGACTCTCGTGCCTGTTATTTAATTTTGCTCTAGAAAAGGTCATAAGAGACGCAGGGTTACAAGTCACTGGTACGATTCTGACCAAGTCCATCCAAATACTGGCCTATGCAGATGACATAGACATAGTGGGAAGAACACCGAGAGATCTACAACAGGCTTTTCTTGCATTGGAGAATGCTGGACGGCGTATAGGTCTTCAGGTAAACCAAGTAAAGACTAAGTATATGGTGGCTAACCCTTCAAGACAATCGGATCCCACCATCACGTTTGGTTCCTACACATTTGAAAGTGTCGACAGTTTTGTCTACCTCGGTTCTTTGGTCAAAGCAGATGGCTCAACCAGCCCAGAAGTTCAAAGAAGAATATTGGCCGCTAATAGATGTTATTTTGGGATGGCGAAAATTTTACGAAGTCGTCTGATATCAAGAAGAGCCAAGGTCATGCTGTACAAAACAATCATCAGGCCTGTTTTGACTTATGGATCGGAAACCTGGCCTCTGTCCAGGGCAGATGCCAACAGTTTGCTGCTCTTCGAAAGAAAAATATTAAGAAGAATGTTTGGAGGTGTTGGCGATCAATTTAGACTCAGACAAAATGCAGAGCTGTATCTTTTGTATCAGGAGCCTGACGTGGTGAAGCACATAAGAATAGCTAGATTGAGATGGGCTGGACATGTGGCCAGAATGGAGGACAACGCTATCTTAAAAAGACTTCTGTTTGGATTCGTTGATGGAAAAAGAAAACGTGGGCGTCCACGACTTAGATGGTCAGATGAAGTCGAGAGTGATGCAGGCAGCATCATTGGATCCAGAGCATGGAAGACCTTGGCCCAGGACAGAGAAGAGTGGAGGCGACGCCTTGATGCGGCCAGGACCCGTGCTGGGTTGTAGAGCCAGTGATAATAATAATAATGAAATAATAAATATTCACGCTTTAGACCATTTGAGGTAGTAGTTTCAGTATTTGGCGTGAGATAGCAGCACCTCCCAAGCACGACAATATTCGTAGTTCACGAAAGTACCAACAGATGGCAGCACCAGTCAACCCGGTACCGAATAAGTGAGCTCCTGTGAACTCCTACTCTCCTGGTACAAAATGCTGTTTTTCACGCTCGGAAAAGAGTAAAACCGACGGTGCTGCCATCTCTTGACGGATATTGAAACTATTATTACAAATATTAAGTAGGTAAATGCAAATATAAATTTTCACCTTGAAATAACCAATTAAGAAGAAATCTTGGGGGTTTTTAATGAATTTATTAAAAATAAGACTTACTAATTAAAAGCACTGGTATTTCCTTATTTCTTATCAATCTAACCAGTATTCTAATAAAACATTAATTATTAATCAGGAAACCAAATATTAAATAGTAAATTGTAAAAATCGGTGTTTATAATTACTTAAACAACTATTAGGTCGGAATATTCACTATTCCTTTAAATTGTAACACTTGCTGTCAATGAGCATGTTCTCAGTGAAAAAAAAAATTTTTTTATCCGAAATTCGCATTTAAAAGAATTTTTTTTAAATAAAACGACATATTTGATAATATAATGGGAATATATAAATAAAAGTAATGAAATAATAAAGATTCACGGTTTAGGCCATTTGAGGTAGTAGTTTCAGTATTTGGCGTGAGATTGCAGCACCTCTCAAGCACGACGATATTCCTAGTTCACGAAAGTACCAACAGATGGCAGCACTAGGCAACGCGGTACTTGTTAAAATATGTTTCATTTACGTTAAACATATTGGGTTAAGTAAATAGCAGAGACTATTCTGTTTCGAAGATAACAATTTTTCAAAGAGATGTTTTGACTGAAATGACAATGAAATGTTAGATTTTCCCCTCAATTAACAGTACCCAAATTACAGAGGCTGAGTAAGCCCCTGGAGGGTTAACACATTCCGCAGTGTCGATTCACGGTAGTTAACAGAATAATAATTTATCTGCCATAGAAACTCAGGACATGAGCATAGTCCATCCTGCATCCCAACTAGTGAGCTACTGTAGTGGTGGTATTTAAGTACCTATTGACTATTTTCGTATAATCGTGAAGGGATTTCAAAATCAAACTTATTCCTTCTGGGAAAAGCCCTAATTGCAATAATGAATCGACGAAGGACCTTAGCTTAGGAGAAGATGTTAGGCATCGCAGAAAACTTGAATGATGTAGGCTGGCATTGAAAATTCCCCACCCTACTGAGTTCCCACCAATAATGTATAAAAACCAAAACAGTACTACTAGCTGTCCGGTACAGTTGTCTCCATCTGTTATAAGTAATTCATAGAGGTAAGGAAGATAAATATCAATTATTTAAATACAATAATTAAATATAATAATTATAATAAATTGCCTCTTCATAGAATGCGGAAGAAAAAGTGGAAGTAAAAAGAATAATAAAAAACTTTAAAACTGATTTATAGTCGTCAAATAATTTCAGTATTCATTTTGAATATTATTTTATTCAATATTATTATATTTATACATATATTAACACTTCAAAGTTCCATTACATTTGTACTTAACATGAATAAATACCAAATTCGCAGAGTATACCCAGTTGTGGATAGTAGTCAATCTCAATCTCAATCTCAATCACTCTCTCTCTCTCACTCTCTCTCTCTCTCTCTCTCTCTCTCTCTATATATATATATATATATATATATATATATATATATATATATATATATTTGTATGTATATAATAAAGTAAAACTTATTAATAAATGAGTTTTACTTTCGGTTCTTGAGATTCATTAATCTATACCATTTATTTATTAACATCAATGAAGAGTCAATTCCATATTTAGACTGGAGGTTTATGTAAATCATATTTTTTCATAGTTAGGGCATGATTATGAGAACAATATAGTCTCGAAACATCGCTAAAAGGAAGTTTAACGAATAGACTAAATCTCAAAAACTGAAAGTAAAACTTATATGTATACATTTGTATATTTGATTACCATTTTGATAATAAAATCATCAAAATTTGGTGTACAGAATTAATAGTTATAATTATCAATAATAACCATTTCGTGAAAAATATATTAATAATGCAAATATTAAATACACTCCATTATTTGGTAATGTAATTTCAAGTGTCCACTACTGCCAAAACTTTTTTTAATTATTTTTTATATCAAATCCCCATTAAATGAAAATTGATATATTTTTCCAATCCTTGTGTATATAGTCATGTTGTCATTATCGATCAAACTATATATAAATATATAAGCAGGGATAGGTTCTTTGAAAATAGTAAAGAAAAAATGTGCAAAGACATGAAACGGAATAAATACTGGAAATTGGTCTAGGTTACAAATTTAATGTCAGAAAAAAATTATAGTTATCGCACGTTTCGAACATTATTAGATTTAGAATAATATAAAAATAATCCTCATTAAATTAATTTCATTTATTATGTTAATTACTTTATTTGTTAAATTTTCTACTGTATAAATAAATATTGTAAAAATAATATAATATTACTTTAAAATATAATAATGGTATAAAAATATTATTATAGCAATAAGTAATGAAATTTAAAAATAATGTGAGGTTATAAAAAGTTGTTATTTTACAGGAAATCTTATCATTATGGCAAAAATATATTCACTAGGATCTTTAGCAGTGCTTTCTCTACTACTAGTCACAGGTATTTAATTCAAATTATCTAAATACATCATTATAAAAAGTATCAATATAATTGAAACGTTTGCAGTCGTTTTGCCTAAGTAAGATATGTAAACGTTGTATTTTCAGTAAACATACTTCGTCAAAGATAATTAAATTTATCAAAAAATCACCATGGTGTTTTAATAGGAAATGTTTGAACACTAATATAAAAATACCAACGGTCGACAAACACATTCGAACATACCACAAATGTTTTAAGAAAAAACTACACGGACACCCAAACCAACTGGCAGGACAAATGGCAGTTACTCTTGCGTGAGAAAACTAAAAAGAACATGGATAAGAGATCTGTTATCATAAGGATATTAAACCAAGTCACTGGAGAGGTACCGCTGGCTTCTGTTCTTCATGCCTCTAATGGCATTTTGCAATTTGCTGATTGTCAATTTGTTGTATATGACGGTCGTAGATAAATGGAAAACACAGTTTGCAGCGTAAGAGTAAATGGCTCAACCACAGAAAAATTTAAGATTAGTACAGGACTTAGGCAAGGAGACTCGCTGGCACCTCTACTATTCAATATTGTAATGCAAAGTGTCATTAAAAGAGCAGGATTACTGATGGAGGTAACCATCTTTAACCGTAGTCTGGGCATTCTTGCATATGCTGTTGACCTTGTATTAGTAGAAAGATCGTTGATTATCTTAAAAGAAGCTTTTGAGAGGCTGGAAGTGGAAGCTGGAAAAATGGGGTTACATGTGAATGAGGAGAAAACCAAGGTCATGATAATACACGTTTGCAAGATACACTTTCCAACGCGAGTCAGTTTCCAGTATTTAGGAAGCCGTATAAACGAGAATTTGGATGAGGAGGAGGAAATTAGAGCCAGGATAGTATCAGCTATTAAAGCATGTTTTGGGATCTCAAAGCTCCTGAGAAGTAAGCTCCTTAGCCTAAAGTGCAAGCTGATGATATATAGAACCATCAGTAGGCCAGTAGCGACATACACTGGTGAAACCCTCACACTGAATAAATCCAGAGTGGAAAAGGTGAATAGATTCGAAAGGAGAGTTTTATGGCAAATATTCTCTCCAGTGCGAGAAAACGACCAACTCAGGATCAGAAGGAACAAGGAGCTGAGTGAGTTATATGGAGACCTAACGATATCGAGCTTCATCAGGATTCAACTTATCAAGTGGCTGGGCCACGTATATATAATTATTAGATGATAGTTTCAGGAAATCAAACTTTACATAAAATTATCTTCGAAATTATTTTCTGATATGAGAATGTCTACTCCGCCTTGTATTTTTTTCCTTGGAGCCAGTTCGGATGATGAAGATGTACTGTACTGATTCTATCCTCATAATAAAAGAGCACACACAACATGTAAGCTTAATGTGTGGATGCTGAAAGGTAACATTGAGTTTAAATACATTAATCGAAAATTAAATTCATTAAATTATTTTGCTCTATACGTTTTAAAAAAATTCCCACCTGAAATGTTCAGTGCAGATAAAGCAATCTTTACTTCCCTAAGAGTGAAATCCAGTCCCAGCAATGTTGAACAATTACAGGGGGCTCACTGCTCACACTAACTAAGGTGATTCCATTCTAAAAGTGATTATTAGTGACCTGAACTTTTTCCTGTCACAAGTGATTCGTTGAGAACCTATTTATATAACTGTTGTATCAATATGTTTGGATCAATAGCTTTGGATCGCTTTTTATTTTATATTAATATTATTTCAGCATGTTTCATATTATTATTGGGCAATAATCCATGTGGAGGTCGATGAATTAATTCCATAAATAGTGATAAATTATTTATTAGAAACTAATTACTGTTTTAGGAATTAATTCCTAATCTAATCCTAATCTGGCTGTAGGAGGTATTTATTCTGTTAGTAGCTAAGGATGGACCCTGTGGAATCTTGGGAGGCCTCCGAGGGGTCACCCAGCCTTTATAAGATGGGAACTGTAAATTACCTGGCGGTTGAGCGTAATCTAGGACAAATCACTTCCCTGCACGACCATTGTCCATGAAGCAGTACAGAACAGTACATGCTCTCTATCACGTACTGAACCCAAGACCCTTCGCGGTTTGTAATGGTGCAGTTTTTTTTAAGCTCTAATTCGAACTTAACGATGATTTTTAAAATTTAAGATTTTCATCGATTAAATCAGTCCTGTAATCTCGGAATCATTAAACAGTTGATGAATCTATATCAGGAAGATCCGATTACCTTGAATAAAGATTTACTGCCCAGGCCTGACGAGAAGGTCCGTGACATGTTTTACTCCATTCGCGATGACTAGTATTGCTTCGGAATGAATAAATAAATATAAACAAAAGGACATCTCATCCATGGAAGCTTGAAATCGCCACTATCATCTCATCAATTGCATTTTGCAGCACCCGATTCTATGGCAAGCGATTGTCCATAATGCTAATTCAGTATGTTAATTCAACGTATATGGAATAGAATATTTCGCTAGGTTAAACCTAGATGTTTCTCAAAATGTGATTCAGGAAATCACCATAGAAAAGTTTACCAAACATAAATTTAAAACTCTTAATTTTAAGAATCTGAAGAATAGTTATGTTATTATGTAATGTTATATTAATATTATTATATTGTAGTTATAATATTATGTTTCAGTTTCAACAATACTTACTGGCCCAAAAAACTTTCTGAGAGATGTAATGCAAGGTAAGTGGTCTGAATTTGTCATGAGAATTATTTCGCTAAGTAGATTTCAATTTGATTACATTAAATAAAAACTTTTATTTCACATAATTTTAGTAAAACTGGACCTTCTACTTCTTGATAAAATGATTTTTGGTTGATCTAGTTCAGTTTATTCAGTTCTTAATAATATTAATTCACGTAAATCCCTACAAACGTAGGAAACATCATGTTTTTAAAAACAAAAATGGCTGCCTTAGGAGACAGGAAAATGATAGAAAAGTACTTTTTTTTTTTAATTAAGAGGACATTTTTTTTACATTCACCCAACTTGAGGTACTCTGGATCAATCAAAGGTGTTTGTTCCGTGACTTTCTCTCCACCCACTATCTCTTCATCTCCGATCTCCTAAAGCGTTCCTTTCCTCATCGGATATTTTGATTATCCGCTTTGTTCTCGTCTCGAAGCTCATCCTCTTGTCTCGGGTTATGCTCTTGGCAGTTCCATCCCTAAGCGTATCCTCCGTAACTCCGAATCCTATAATGTCTCTCTCTGTCGCCTTAAACAGTGTAGTTGCTTTATTTCTATAGAATTCAAATATTCTCTTCCTTAACCTCTTTGGATTCATTTAGAGGATATTTTCATAGAAATTAATCCTTCATTTCCTGATTGCTTCAGTGATTCTACTACTTAGTAAAGAATCTCATATCGTGTGTGGACTAATTTTTCGTTACAGATTTTCGGAAGCTAAAATTTTCCCAAATTTCTTTCGTTCTTTAATCCCCACCTTAAATCTTTAGACCCGAAGTTCCCAAAGTGGTTCAGGTCGACCGCTAGGGTTTCACAGGAGACTCGACGGAGGTCTACGTTGGCGTGACAAAAAAATGGTTTTAATAATTAGAATCAGTTTGTGGTCGGTACTTTGTTAATTGCATTGCAATAATTAATTAGTCAATCCTATTCTGTTAAAATAGCCATATCTTGTTGAGTTAGACCGCCTTATGATTACTAAATCTTCACATTTTTTGTTGAGCTTTGGGGATATGGTAGAATTGTAGCTGCAGAGGGTCCACCGGAAACAGCTAAATTTTAAAAGTGGTCTATGAGAAAAAAAGTCAGGGAACCTCTGCTTTAGACCAACACATTTATGGAAAAGTTTCAAATATGAAGATTGTTAAAATTGTAAAATTGTAATTATATAAAAAAGTAGTGATGTAATATTTTATTGGTATATCCGGTATCAGTTCCGCAGGATATCACTGTTCCTGAGGCAGGAATGAGAAATGATCAAGGATCAAGTTATGAGGCGATCAATAGCGGAGGTTATTACGCGAATGAGAAATGAGGAATCCTGACTACTTTAAGCTGTTACACAAATTTTAACGCTGTTCTTTAATTTAAATTGAATGTGGCCTTTTTGAGGTGGCCTTTTTATAATATATCTAATTATGCTATTATGATCGAAGTGAAAGTGAAAATAGGTTTTATGCGTTATAAAAATAACTCCAGTTAATGTTTTAATATTCTGTTTTTCATTTTAAAAATTGTTTTATTCTGATCTGACAGATTCGATTTAAGACTTAAATAATAAAAGTGCGGGTTTTTCCGCCAGCCATGGGCGAAGCGTCTATTCCTTCGCAGGCGGTATGTGATGTGGAAGCGGACAGTTTAAATTTAAGTACTACCAATAATAATACTAGTTACTGGTCGTAAACGACCTTTACTAATTGAACAGGATCATATTAGACAGAAACGACAAGCGCCAATTCAAACGCCTCAATACCAGACGAACAACTAAAAAATACCACGAGACACGTGCTAAATCAAACCGCTCCCACTTTATATAAATTGAGTAGAAAATTACTCTGCATTAATTGCATTCCTAACAGAAAAATCCGGACCAAACAAATTTACAGTGAAAACCACACTTAAAGGTATAACTGTTATACACCCGAAACTTACAGAAATTTAAATTCGAGTAGTGATACAGTGAATGCCTTTTGTTGAAGTTGCTCAAACAAAAGATGTTTATGTAAATCTTCATTTCATGGTTGTGGATTGTAAATATTACACACAGCTTTTAATGTTAAATAAACAGCTCATACTTCTATGTACGCATAAGCAGATGTGTTTCAGTTCCTTTTTAGCCTGTATAAACAGATCAAACAAAATGATGGGACGTTCTTGAATTCATTAAAAGTAGACACCAGATTTTCCCGTTGTTCAATCTTGTGTATGACCATATAAAACTATTATTTATTCGACATTACTTTACATTAAAATTAAATATTGTATGCTTAATGCATTTTGAGCCAAATTGCTCCATTTTGATTTTTATTAGCATAAAACTGCACTATTTTGAAAGTTTGACTTAATTATATTGTTCAAATTTGAAGTTTGAAAAAGAAAAAATAATCATCATACCATACATTGATGATATTTTGGTGGTTCAAAAATGAATTTTTTAAACATTTGTTTATATCTGGTTAGCAAATTGTAGTCATTTTTATTTCGTCTTTTTTGGTATCTGTTCTGCTGGTTGTCGCTTTGTGTTGAGTTACAGTAAGTTTTATATGTTTATTTGTTCCATTTTAAATATTTTCCAAAAATATTTAAGGGGAAAACAGAGGGGAAAGAGCTCACAAGTTTTAACTTTTCATTTGTTTCTTCTCTTTTAATATTTTCCAAAAATATAAGTTATCATTAGCTTTAGTAGGGAAAAGAGAATATAATTTTGGGTAATTAATAAATTTCGGTACCATTCCATCGAGCGATAAAAGTTTCAACTGACATTTTGAAGTATAGATGATATATGTTTGTTGAAACGTTAGATAAAATGATTACCTAAGTATACACATTTACCATAATTACATTCTCTTTTCCATACTAAAGCTCATGATAACTTGTATTTTTGGAAAATATTAAAAGAGAAGAAACAAATGAAAAGTTAAAACTTGTGAGCAAACTTAAAGCGACAACTTGCAGAATAATTACTAAAGAAACATAGTCATACTATGCATTGATGATGTTTTGATAGTTCAAAAATAGATTTTTTAACCATTTGTATATATCTGCTTAGCAATTGGTAGCCAATTAATTCGGTTTTTTCTATATAAAATGGAAATTTTTTAACAAGGCGTAATTTTAAAATAATAAGCTACTCATGACCAGTCTTGCTCATAAGTTTACTCAAGTGTTTGTGATTACAAAAATAAATTAGGACGAGCAATTACTCTGATTATTTTTTTTTTTCAGTTTCGTTTGATAACTTGGCTACGTAAAGTACAAGAAATGGAAACTGATGAGATAGGCAGTAAATTATTTTATTCATAAGCCAGAATGCATCGAACACAATTCTTTAGAAAATCTTTTTGCTTTCTTGTGTAATAAAAATATTTAAAAATTATTTTTGAGCTGCGTATACTCTAACGAATTTACTTTTGAATTGTTTTATTTCTTGTAATTCTCTTTCGGACAGCCAGTACTAAACCTTTCAGAATGAATTAAATCCTTATACGTAGTATTCTGTTATAAACAAGTAATTAGCATTTAATTTAGAGAAATATTCAAGTTAGTCTTAAAAAAATAAATAATATTGCATCATCATTCATTAACACATCAACATATTGATAAAACAAGGTTAACAAAATCTATGTGATCTTTCTAAATCCAAAACTGAGCTAAACGATTTTATGTTTAAACAGGGAAGAAAAATGTCTGCTATCCACGGTTGGGATGCTTATCCTTGCGTGGACCATGGTTCTCAATACTCAGGCCTCTACCCCCACCATGGGGTCCTCAGAAGATTTCACCGAAATTGGCGTTATATACAAGGTATGAGCAATATAAATATATATAATCAACTAAAACATAACCCGAGTATCCTCCTTAATAACCGATCTGTTCACTACCTTCTTACCCATATGTATTCTAACCACTGAAATTAAAATAAACTGGAACTACCTGAGAGGGTTGTATTAGAGAGAATGCCACTTTATGCTTTCACCTTTATAATATTTTTATAGATCACCAATACTATTTTGAAAATGCCATCAATTTTTTTTTTAAATTATAAAAACTAATGTTGGGTTTTATAATTTATCCTGAATTTATTGAATTGATGTTTTATTATTTCATAACTTATCGCTTAATTAAATGTATTATTTAATACGTCCCCTCTTTTAAATATTGCAGTTACATTTCTTTAGCCATTAATGTAAATAGTAAATAGCTATTAGGTATAGCACATCAAACAAATTCTTACAATTTTCGTAAACTGGGAAAAGGTAGTGTTCACGCCATTAGGCGTTGTTTTTGTTATTAGATTAATTTAATACCTGGAAAAAAGGTAAAGTGTCAAATAAACGCTGAAATCGTATATTAAACCCTGCCTAGCGGTTATTTGTACTAACTAAACCTTCAATTCCTAGACGTAAACATAGACAGAGCGCATTTTATCAGGGCTCTCCCAACCTGTTGCTCTGTTTTAATAAGCCCTTCTGCTGCGAGCTTCCGGCGAGAATAGTCGCGTGTGTTAATCTTTTGTCCAAGGCCCTTGCCTTCCTTAGTAGTTCAAGGCTGTTGCCTTCCCTTTTCTTTTAATTTATGTTTTTATACACGTATAATGCCCAGTTCACTTGCAAATAAGTGTAAATTCGCCAGGAAGATTTCCAGACCACAGGAACCACAACTAGAAGGACGCTACGATCTTCTTTTGGTCGTTCGAGTGCACTCGTGGGGCCATAGAGGTCTTATTGGCGAAGCTGCCGTAATTGCGTCATTGGTGAGTAAATTTTATTTCAATGGTTCAGATTTCTTCTTATTATTTCTCTATTGTTGCGAAATCTTTTCAAATTACACCATACAGTCCACACCCAGAGCGAGATTTGATTCAGACGAAATCACGCTTCGTTATAAGAAATTAAAAAGTGAACGTACGAGCTTTGACTCAAGAGGTAGTTTATAATTATTTTTTATCTTTTTTTTTAATTTTACAAATGTCACATCAAAATTATCTGTGAATGTCATTTATCATATTTTCATTGGAAGATAATTATTGATTTTTGAATAAAACCAACTTATTTGATATAAATTTCTTCTTTTTTTTCAACTCATTCACTTTTTTTAAATAAACCTTTTGGTGGATTCTTGTTCTAAAGTTTCTTTAGCAATTTCATTAGAAAAAAATGACAAATTTCTTTGAATTGTAAATAGACGAATAATAACTATGGAATGAAGCGACAAATATCAAAATTGAACCATAAATAAACAATAAAATAAATCAGACGCTCTGAAACCTGTTTGAGAAACAGAAAAAAAAAACTGTTTCTCTATAACCCATGAAGGGCCTTTAGTTCAGTACATAATAGAGACTGTACTGTTTCTTAGACAACAGTTGTACAGGGAGGTGATTTGTCCTAGATCATGGTGAACTGCAAGAATTTTCCCCCCTATTTTGGGTACCCACTTTATAGAGGCTGTGTGAGCACTAGGAGGGTCCTAGATCCCATAGGATCCATCTCTGGGTGCTAACAGAGTAAGTAAACTCGGATTTGAACCCAGGACCTTCGTCACGGCAACCCATTGCTCCATCACTGAACCACTCCACTCCCTACTTCTGTCAAAAGCATTAGGAAATGAGAAGTGAAGAGAAAGTTTTTATTTTTTTCCATTAAACGAAACGAATCCGAGTTGTGGAAAATCGGTTTTTACTCTGTGTGGGAAAAAGTGCTAGCTAGATTGTCAATTAAAGGCAAGCGCACATAATAATCTATTTATTTATATGTTTTACTTCATTTTTTGTACTGAATAAAATAAATGTTCCAGAAATTCAACCGAACCATACGAAATATCCTTAGACGACAAAGACTGGTTCCTGGGAGATAGTGGTTTCGATGTGAGACGACCGGTCACTGTGTTCATGACTCATGGATTTGCGAGCGGAGGAAATGCTGAGTGGCTATTGCGAATGGCTAAAGCATATTTGAAAAATGTGAGCTCTTTTCCTACAATAACTAACATTGAAATCATTTTGAATACAAACTAAATACTGCTCGCATTAATTAAAAAATATTACATTTGCTTTAAATATATTCTTTGTTTGACCTCACAGGTAAATCATGTTGTATTTATTTGTACATATTTTTAAATTATTGTTTAAACTACAAACCAACAATGTTTATTATCCTTCACCAAATATTATAATTACCTTTTTCTTATATTTGAAAATTAGTATCGTGACGAGTCATTGACCTTTGAGGATGATCAAAATTGAAAATCATGAGGGCCTTGATTTTTTCTAATTAAATCAGCAGTAAATTGTTTAATCTCAATTAGAAAGATACTAAAAGTTATGAAATCACTATAAAACCATATAGTATAACTAGCTTTTACCCTAGGCTTCGCTCGAGTGGAATTTGGTGGAACTACAAGTTACTCGTACATCCAAAATTCCAGATGTCTAACTTCAAAACTGACGGATTCTATACAATCTTTGAACCTCTATTATATTAAAGGGAAAACCCTTGAAGGTGAAATTATCCAAATTTCTTTCTTAAATTATACGAAGAACCTATCTGCAAATTTCAAAATGCTAAGTTCCTGATTTGCCTTTAATTATGTACTACAAATGGATTCTCCAAAGAACTCAGAAAACTATCTGGCACATGCCCCCGTGCCCCCTCTAAATCTTTTGCATATGTAATATTAGTAGGAAAAATATATTAGATTTGCCTTTAATTATGTACTATAATGAATTCTACACAGTACCAAAAAAACTGTCTGGGGGGCGTATTTAGGGGGACACGTGCTCTCGCCCCCCCTAAATATGCCCTGTAGCCTATGTGTTATTTTGATGTATAATCTATATTACAGTAAAGATTCGTCCAAATCCGTTCAGTAGTTTTTGCGTGAAAGAGAGACAAATACACAAACTTTCGCATTTATAATACTTATTTTCACATTTTCGCTACCCACTTCCACCCACCGCGACCAAACTCCCTTACTACCACCTGGAGATCAAGGGGTATTTACCACCCCAAAGGGAAGTTGATTGGGGTTGGTTGTGATAGAGAAAACTGTGTATTTACGTACTGACAAAGCATTTTATAATATATATTAGATTACACTATAATGTTTATTTATTTTCCAGAGAGATGCCAATGTATTTGTATTAGACTGGAGAAATGGTGCGAGATTAACCAACTACCTACAAGTTGCATCAAACACAAGGATTGTCGGCATGCAACTGGCAAGGTTTTGGATCCATTTATTTATTTATTTTTATTTAGATAAATTTTTATTGTATATAATTAAGCTGTTAGATTTAATTAGATATCTATAGCTTCTAGAGCATTACTATAAAAATTATTAGGATCAGAATAATTATTTTTCATCATTTCAGGTTTCTGAGGCATCTCATCAGTTTAGGACTTAGGACAGATAAAGTTCATCTTATTGGGCACAGTTTAGGTTCGCACATAATGTCTTATTGCGCTAAAAACGTTTCTGAAATCTCAAAAATCAAAAGGATTACAGGTAATTATTTTTTTAAATATTATTCTTTACATCTTGTAGAAAGGGAAATTAAATACATAAGTATTCGGGGACGACCTGTGGTCTAATGGTTAGCTTGACGAACTGCTAAACCCAAGATCATGGGTTCGTTGTCTAGCAAGTGGCCCTAGGATTATTTAAAGGGAGTAAAAAATCCTTGGTTATTCCGTCCTTCGGAAGGGACTTTAAAGGGGGTCCCGAGCCTGTACGATATCAGGTACTCGTTAAAGATCCCTATCCTAATTAAACTTGGATAGGCCAAATTTAGGGCTCCCACTGTGACATTGTCCAATCTGCCATAGCAGGATAAAGTGACATTAAAAGAAAAAACAAACAACAAATACGCAAGTACTAATATACTGAATGCCACTGTTAAACATGGGTGCCATTACTAAATTTTCCAGTGGAAAGGTCTTAGTGATGATTAGATTATTTTGCATCAGTAGTTGTTACCATTTAATTTGAAAGGGGCCTATTTTATTATATGTCTATTAATTAATTATTCTACTTCTAATTTTTATATCTCCACGAGTTAAAAATATATTTTATGAAATATCTAAGAGCTGAGAGAAGAGCAATGGCCTACCCTGGTTTTTAATATATGAATAAACATTTATTTATTTATTTTATTTTTTTAATAATCAGTAATAATGCATGTTTATAATTTATTTAAAACTTATATCAGGCCATTTTATAAAAAAATTGAGATAATGGACCTGATGGAGTGGAGGAAACAAAGTCACCTCTATCTGTTGCCAAGGTAACAATTGTGAAACAGCCCGCGGGATTTAAATTTGAATTTACTTGATTGATTCGCGATGAATGAGGGGATGAAACCGATATATTTATAGTTTTGCTGCTCTGAATGAAACCATTATTTAAGGTAGAACAAATAATGTTCTTTCCGAAAATGCTCTATTTCGAATCCTATCTGCAAAAAATGCTTTATTCTGCTCCAAGTTTGATTCAATCCCGACCGGAACGAAATTTTTTCATCCTTTGAGGATTCGATGTGGGCCGGAACAATAAATATCGATCCTTCATTTTTACTTTCTCATCCTTCAGATGAAGAAAGTATTGAAATCACAAAAAAATTCGACTTCGTTATTTTAATGTTTCTTGACGTTTCATAGGGTGTAGAAATCAAAAAACATAAAATCTCAGTGGTGTGTAGAATCCGGTCCATCCGTCCAGAAAAGTATGTTCCATCCAATGCTCGGAAACTAAAAATCGGATTTCAACCAGGTTTTTTCTTAAATGTTTGGTTTATGATCTAGTTGATGCTAAAGAAGATCCAATAAGGATCGGTTAAGTTTGAGGTAGTAAAAAAAAAAATATTTTTGTTCTCAGAATATTTTTTTTTTTTTGAAGGATGAGAAAGTACTACTCCTCTCTAGGCACAATTTTTTCATTCCGGTTTGGTATTTTCGTGTGTAGATAGGTAAATGAGGAAACTAAAATCAAGGTTCAGAGAGATGTGGGATCGATATTTTTTTGCTCCGCGGGATCAAATCCTCAAGGGACCAAAAAATATCGCTCCTGGCGGATTCTGTTCCGTTCGGGAGCGGTTGTTTTATAAAAAAATGATATCGTTCCAGTCCAGATCGGAACGATTTTCCTTATAAAATATTGCTCCTGCTCCGAACGATTTGAATGAGATCGATTAGGAACGATACTTTGGGAACGAATCTTCGACCCCTGTTCGCGACTGAACAGATTTTTTTTTTTAATTATAAAAATCACTACAAAAAAAAAGTTCATCTCAGTTACCTTAACAGGTGGAAAATAACATTTTTTTTTTAATGGCCCAACTAGGAAATTTTACCAGAAAAATTAAAAATACTGTTTTGTTGAAAGTTGGATCCTTATCATCCCAAAGAGCAGTTTCCCTGAAAATAAAGATCAGTCCAATAATATAGTTATTTATTATTATTTCATTTTTATTTATGCGAGTATGTTAATAGTTATACAGGGTGTTTCAGGGTTAAATGGTCAAACTGAAAATTTGAACTAAGGACCTCAAAACAGGAAAAAAATTTCCTATGAAGGTATGTCCGCAAACGCTTTGATTAGGAGATATTCACATATTATTAGGCATAGTAAATAAATATAACTTATTTTATTTGTTCCAACTACTTTATTTATTAAATGTAAACCATTAACATTCATATTAAATGTTCAAAGTGATTTCCTTGAGCATTCAGACAGGCTCGACATCTATCTTCAACAGCAGCAGTGACCAAACTGAAAATATGAACTAAGGACTTCTAAAAAAAAAGAAAAAAATATTTCGTACAAAGGTATGTTTGCAAACGCTTTGTTTAGGAGATAAATTGAGATAGAATACTAATATGACCTTGTCTACGTAACTGTACATAAACTATGGACTTTAGGATTAATACTGTTTGGAATAGAACATCAATAACAAATAATAATAAGAATAGAACTATCAATAACATTTATCAGGGTATAACATTTGAGGCTTTCGCAGAGTACTCATTATGCCTTCCCTTTATACTAATGCTGTATATACCAATATGGTGCTTGCGTATGGTATTTGCAATGGTAATGCCAGTGCTGCCCGTCGTGAATATTCCATGCGATTTCCAAATAGAAGATTACCTTGTAAGTCTACCTTTAACTCTACGTTTCAACGTCTTAGAGAAATTGGTAAATTTGCTGTCGTACCAAATGCTGATGGTATTTTAGCCCCTTTACGAAATGAAGAAAGGAGTTCGACCGGATTACAATATTTTGATGATAATCGATCTGCCAGTGTACGAGGAGCTGGAGCAGAATTAAATGTTAAACCAACTACAGTATGGAGAACTCTCATTGCAGATGGACGTCACCCATATCATTATCAACGGGTACAAGATTTACGGCACAGAAGAAATTTTTCAGATTGGTATTTAAATCAAGCTGATCACAATTCACACTTTTCAAGAGAAATTTTATGGACAGATGAAGCTACCTTCACAATAAGAGGTATCTTCAATCAGAAAAATAATCATCTCTGGTTGCACGAAAATCCCCATGCAATTCGTCAGCGCCATTTTTAGCACGAGTTTCAGTACAATGTGTGTTTCGGGATAATAGACAATATTTTAATAGGCCCGCATTTCTTACCACCTCGACTCAATGCGGACACATTTTTGGAATTTCTTAAGAATGATTACCACGATTTAGTTGAAGATAATCCACTACAACTGAGAAGGGACATGTGGTTTCGATTAGATGGTTGTCCTGCACATTACGAAAGAGTTATACGACAATGGCAAAATTATAATTATCCTAATCAATGGATTGGCCGTGCAGGACCAGTGGCTTGGCCAGCTCGCTCTCCAGACCTGACACCACTGGACTTTTCTGTTTGGGGTGACATTAAACAAAAAGTCTATGCAAGGCCAGTGAATGGCCTTAATTCTTTACGAAGAAGGATAATTGAGTCTTCAGAAACAATAACACATATCCAGTGCCGTTCTGCTACTGCTGCTGTTGAAGAAAGATGCCAACCTGTCTAAATACTCAAGGAAATCACTTTGAACATTTAATATGAATGTTAATGGTTTACATTTAATAAATAAAGTAGTTGGAACATAAAAAATAAGTTTTATTTATTTACTGTGCCTAAATAATTCGTAACAATGAAATCTTTAGATGTGAATATCTCCTAAACAAAGCATTTGCGGACATACCTTAATAGGAAATTGTTTTCTTGTTTTGAGGTCCTTAGTTCAAATTTTCAGTTTGGCACCCTGAACCCTGAAACACTTTCTATTATTATTTGTTAAGTTATATTACTATAATTATGTTACCATTATATCATATACTACTATATTATATACTAATTATATTACCAATACTGGCGTTTGCCTGCGGCTTTGCTCGCGTGGAATTTGGTCTGCCACATAAAGTTTCGTGACAGATCGTTTTAAATAAATAATTTAATTTTTTTTAACTATAAGTTACTGGTACATCCTAAATTTCAGATGTCTAACTTCAAAACTGACGGAAAGGGGGAAAACCTTGGGGATGGAATTATCCAAATTTCGAGATGCCAAGTTCAGTGGTTTCTGCTGTTCGTTGACCGCTGGGTTTGTTAGTCAATCAGGTTACAGTTTTATAGAAACTTCGCCTGTGTGGCGTGTTGATAAAAAGCCAATGTCCTTCCCCAGGCTTGTGATTATCTATATCAAATTTCATCACAAGCAGATCAGCACAGCCGTGAAACATACATTGATTAACAAACGGGACGGACAGTACTTTCGTTTACTGTTTTTCGGGTCAGTAAAGAATTAGTACGAAATGTTATTAAATTTATTCAAAAGGATTACTTAGTATAATGGTTTCACTTGTCGTACGGCAGCAGTCGGAAATTAAAACTGAAAGGATTAGAATAATGTGCATATGTAGGTGATTTAACGATGTGTATCTACTGCAATATACTCCTGTAAACTATTTTATTTGATTTGTTTTGTTCAGCGAAAATATGTAGAATTTGGGAGTAAGAAACACGTGAGCAAGCTCCTCAGATGGCAGAATTTTATCTGATATTAGGTAGCTACGACACAAAACCTCGACAAATTATATCCTAAACGTTCCTGGTTCATCACTCTAGCTATTGGTGGAAACCGCATGAAAACCCGGGCAGTAGTTATAGAGTTAACTGCGAACAAATGCGACCAATTGATTAAATTGACGCATTCAATTTAAATTAATGAACAGCGCTACAATTTTGTGTAACAGCTTAAATAAGTCGGGTACAGTGGTTTTGTGATTTCCATTTTTTTTAAATATATATATTTTAGCTGATGGAGCACGATAAAAGACTAAACAATAAGTAGTTTCTCGATCTGTTGCCAGGCAACACCGATATAATATTACACATCACTAAAAACTTTTTATATAATAGAGAGATTAAAAGTTTAACGTAAAATAAAACCAAATATTTCTTTACATATCTGAATTTACTGTCTTGCACGTTAGATAGTTACTCAGGATTAGGCAAGCAGCGTCTTCGGTGAAGCCCATCGATTTTCTAACCCATTTAAATGAAACCTCGACAAATTATATACCTAAACCTTCCTGGTGAATCACTCTATTTATTGGTGAAAACCGCATGAAAATCCGTGCGGTAGTTATTGAGTTTACCGCGATTAAACCGGCTTTGTTTTATAATATGTATAGATATATGTAGATGTTAATAACGTTGTTGTCGTTTGTTGGTGTTTAAAGGCTTATTTATTGCGTTATCTGGAGCTTCTATGTAAAACTTTGCTGAGACAATCAAATATTTTTTATGTAAAGGAGATAGTTGGGGGATGCAGTCAATAAGAACACAGAATAAGTAATGAACTTATATTATGTGCCGACGTTTCGACCTACAGTGTAGGTCATCTTCAGGGCGATTTTGGAGAGCGAGGCCGTTAGATTTAACGGCTGGCGGGTACTGGAGTTACATACGTTAAATCTAACGGCCTCGCTCTCCAAAATCGCCCTGAAGATGACCTACACTGTAGGTCGAAACGTCGGCACATAATATAAGTTCATTACTTATTCTGTGTTCTTATTGACTGCACCCCCCAACTATCTCCTTTACATTAGATCATCCAGTCAACTATTTTCATCTCATACAAATATTTTTTAGTTGGGTTCAGTTTATTATGAATGTGTGATATGAATTATATAAAGTTAAATATAAAATGTAGCCCATACTATTAAACAAAGTTAAAATAAATTATTTTTATTGACAATTTGTTTTAGTTACAATATGACTTATAAAATATCATTAGATTCCCTTATAACATTCTTAAATAAAATATAAAATGCTGTACCGTTATTAAATAATAACAAATCAAAATTTTCCAGGACTGGACCCGGCACAACCTGCGTTCGAGGGCACTCCTTCGTCAGTGAGATTGGCTCCGAGTGATGCAGAAGAAGTAGATGTTATACACACAGATGCCAAGCCATTTATACCATTTTTTGGATTTGGAATATTGTCACCAGTTGGTACAGTACTTTTTTCTAATTTTATTTAAAATAAATTTATACAACTGTTCATTTAATTGAACTACAGTAGGTACTTAACGTTTTAGTAGAGGTACCTCGGTATTATTTTAGAAATTGAAGTTCTTATTTTGTAGGCTCATAGTGGGCCCATTAAAATAAGGGTACCCACTTATTCTTGTTTACAATAAAAAAAAACATGACTTAGTTTCTCGATCTGTTGCTAGGCAACCCGTTTATAATATTGCATCACTAAAAACTTTTTATATAATAGAGAGATTAAAAGTTTAACTTACTCACTCACTCCTTGGTACTACGGTCCTACAAGACCTGGGCCTCATCCACCACTGCCTGCCAATCACTTCGGTCCCTAGCAATTCTTCTCCAATGTCTGATTCCCAAATGGTGCAGGAATGCCAAACTGCGTTTTGAATACATTCGGTCAAGTGATTAACATCATTGTCCAGGTCATCGGCTGTACGTATGTTAGTATTATGGACAATTTTGTTGTTTAAATTATTTTGGAACTTACTCCAGTTTATATAGCCATTTATTAATGCTATGGGTACAGGTTTTGTAAATGGGTGATTTGATAGCTCGAGGAAAACTGGGCTATGATCTGAAGAGAGGTCAGAAAGAGTGGTAACTTTTTAATGTTTAAGTGGCAAGGAGTTCGTAACAAAGAAATCGATAACATCGGGTGACTTTGATATTGCTGTAGGCCAATAAGTAGGTTCAGAAGGGGAAATGGTAGAAAGTTTTAGCTCTTCTATGCATTTATTTAGCCTTTTCCCGCGAGTATTTGAAATTCGAGAACCCCATCTAGTATTTTTAGCATTAAAGTCACCACCAGCTAAGAATGGTTTACCACAGGTTTTTCAACACATTTATGGAAATAACTTTGTTCGGAGCAATATAAACGGAAGATACTGTTACCTGATATTTTGGAGAAGTTATAAGCGAATAGTGGTGAGTTGAGTTGTATCCGTAGAAATGGAAGGAACAGAGTGATGATTCAACGACTTATCTACAATGATTGCAGTACCTCCATGGGCCGAGTGATCCGGATGGTCTGTTCTATATACTTCGTATCCATGAATTTAAATGTTTTTTTGTCTGTTAAATGAGTTTCTGTTACAAGTGTAATTTTTATGTCGTGTTCTTTTAGGCAAGTTTCTAGTTCGTATTTTCGATGGACCAGACCATTGGAGTTCCAAAGGAGTATTTTAAGAGAAGGTAATAGATTTTAGCCATAAGAAGGATTCGAATTGATAGAGGAAGTTAATTTAGCGAGAAGTTCAAAAATTGGAGATAAAAAGGCTTTGAGTTCAGAAAGCAAAGATTCAATAGAAGATTTTATAACCGAAGAAATATCGAAAGATAGAGAAGGTGGGTAGGAAGAAAGGGAGGAATAACTCCCTGTTACCTTTGTAGCTTTTTCTCTAGTTCTCTCCGACGAAGAAAAGTGTTCAACTGGATGTAGGCCTGATTTTTCTTGTTCGTTTGTTAAGGCTACCATTTCATTTACCGTAGAGGTATCAAAAACATTTTTAATCTGGGAAGAAGGCTCCTGGTTGACTAGTGTAGTTGACGCGGTTGTTGCAATGGTTGTAGACTTATTATTACGAAGAGTTTTTTAAGTTTTAAAAACTGAGTATCCTTTTTTTTCTTTTAATTTATTTTTTCATGTTCTGAAATTTTCTAATACTTAAACATATGTCAAATTCTTATAATCTTAACTTTAATATAGTATGGCTTCAATGTTTAAAATATGAATGTATGTCCAATAAATGACCATTAAGTGAATTTTCCATGTAAACTTCTTGACCTACAATGATTGAGAGATATTAATTTCATTATAATTTATTTTATTTTTATATGATATAATTTTTTTAAAATATTTTATTTGCAAAGACAAAATTTGACCAGGAACGGGACTCGAACCTGGGACTTTCACCTCTCCGTGGTGACGCCTCAACCATCTCGGCCATCCTGGCTCGCTTCACGGCCAGCCATATCCTCCGGGTTCAAGTCCTGGACTCCATAACTTTTCTTTTCAAATAAAATATTTAAAACGATTTTAATTTCGTGTGCCATTGTTGACTTTGATATCAAGAACTGCTCCCAATGGACACTAAAATTATTCAATGATTTATTTCATTTCATCGAGTCCTGATTCTAAACTTGTATGTTAAGGCATTTAAATAGTAATTTTTCTGGCACATAAAATTCCATTTTCTTTGTATGTCAAGAGGTTAAGAAAAGTCAAATATATATAGTTTTTATTTACATATTTTTTTTTATGAAGGTATAAAGGTAATTATAGCTTTCTTCGATTCAACTCCTCATATAAGTAAAAAAAAATTTTGTATTGAATTATTATTATTTTTGAGGTACCGTATATATGATTACATACAGAATAGTCTTGTATTATAAGTTTGAATGCAGCCCTAGCACTAACTATGGAAGGTTTGTGGTAACTAACTGCTTTGTATTTATGTACAAAATATTCAATTCACGAATATAATTCTTCACTATAGTTAGTTATATGTATAGTTAAATGCAGTTAGTTACAAATGGTAATGAGACCCTATTTTTGACTCAGGCAGTCTTGAGGTTGTAGAAATTCTACGGTATACTTCATCCCACAAATGCTCTATGGGATTAAGACGGGTGACATAGACGACCAATCCAATAGTTTTATCTTTTTTTTTTTTAAACATTGCATTATTATTTTAGCTTTATGTTTAAGATCATCTCGTTGAAATATATAATCCTGAATTAATCCCATAGAGCTAGCAGATTTTTTAAAATTATTCTTTAAGATATCACTATACACACTAGCAGTCATCTTACCATCAATCACATACAATTGCCCCTAACCGAACCACGAAAAACCTCTCCATACCATCATCTCACCACCTTCGTATTTCACAGTTGTTCGCAGATATTTGTTATCATAAGGATTATCTGAATTTTACTTCGTTTATATCCAAACACTTCAAATTTTGATTCGTCACTATAAATTATTTTTTTCCAAAAATCTAGCTTGGAAAAATATTTTTGACGACAGTCTTCTTTAAAATGAATAATGACTTATTTCAACTAACTTTCGAAGGGCACTGTATGTTTGTAATGAGTTATCAAGTTGCTTGTCCTTTTTATGGTTTTTAACATTTATCCATTTTCTTTTTAATAGTGAATTTTTATTAAAGGTACCGTCGATTTCTATGTGAATGGAGGTTCTGTTCAGCCTGGCTGCTTTAGGTTTGCTGTACCAAACATAACTAGTATTTCAGATCTATTTAAATTCCCCGTTGAAGGTAAGTACAGCCTTAATATTAATAATTTTAACACAATACGAACCTTAAATTTCTATTCATTATAACTCAATTATATTGAAGCTATTGCTGACTGGATCGGTTGTTCGCACTCACGATCTTTCGAATACTTCATCGCTGCTTTAAATAATGAAAATTGTACTTTTTTCGGAAGAAAAATGATGGCGGCCGAAACATTTTTAAAGTAAGTAAAATCTTAGTAACAAACTGAAAGTTGAATGAATTTACATCATATCTCGCTAGTATTTCTAAAGTGACACAACATAAATTAGTACATTTTTCCGTGGTGAGTTATGACCGTGAAAGAAATAGGTTATTAACACTTTATCACTCATCAAAACTGTATCAACCTGACTTCAAAGTTTGTCTGCCAGGTGGCAATAGTGTCACTTTTAGGGTCCTAATGCTATTCCAAGCTCACTAATAGTTTTTCTAAAAATTTAGGTTTTTCACTTATGTCAATTCAGAAATTATAGTACAACATGTTTTACAACGGAGTGCAATATGTTATAGAAAGGGCTCTGGAAAAACTAATTTCTATCTAACATCTAAAACTAATTTATTAAACATGGAGGAAGCGAAATGGTAAAGGCATTGCAAGCACTTTTTCAGAAAATATGCGACAATAAGATTATTCCGAAGGATTGGGAGTACAATATCATAGTCCCAATAGACTAGAAAGATAG
Organism: Arma custos; assembly: GCA_037127475.1. NCBI lineage: Eukaryota > Metazoa > Arthropoda > Insecta > Hemiptera > Pentatomidae > Arma > Arma custos. The sequence goes on along the minus strand of CM073765.1, from coordinate 21,700,988 downwards.
CACAATATTAATATATATTAAAAATTATATTATAATAGCGTATTAAAAATAAACCGTTAAAACTTGTTGTAACTCAACTAGAAGTGACAATCTGCATAACAGCTACCTTATTTTTAAATATTTATCACCCATGAATAATTATTCATTCTTTTTCCTTGATTCATTGATCCAACTACTATTTTTGAATGAAAAAAAAGTCTCCTGTTCATAGCTTAAACACTATAAATTACTTCTTTGGTTTATTGAATCAAAAGCCAAGAATCGAAACTGTAAGTCCGTAATCATTCGTTCCTGCCAAATGATATTTTTTTCCATAAATGTTTCACTTTTTACGTACATTTTTGGCATTTAAATGCCATTGCCGCACCATGCCTTGTATCTGTACTAGCAAATAAATATTCATGTGTATGACATGTTACTGTTATAGAATCACTACTCTCGGAGCTTTGAAGTTAGCAGACCCTCTTTTAAAGGAGTTTACAACCTGTACCAATGATTCGTGTAATTTCATAGGCTTGGATACGTTCAAATTCCCAGCGAGAGGGAGTTTTGCGGTGATGACAACTGGCAATCCTCCCTACTGTGGTAAGTTCAGCTGATAATTATTATTATTATATTACAGCCGATAATTATTAATATGTTGTTATGAATTTTAATTGAGGGTTAATTATTAAATTGTTGGCCCCACGTTGGTCGCCAAATGTTATGAATTTATAATTATATTAAAATTAAAATGATGATATAATCAAAGAGAGTCTTCGTCTGCGAGCTCCTTGCACTTGGGCCCACATTCATAGAGAGAGTAAACTTGGAGACCTTCTCTTCCAGACGCACATTCGCAGAGTAGAGTGAAATACAATTAATTAGCAACATCAACTATTAATTAAGTCACAATATAAAACCATAATATTTGGCCCCCAACAGTGCAGGCAAAGATAATTAGGGATAATAATTATAATTATTAGAAAAATAATTTTTTTTAGTATAAAATTGCGCCCCCGGCAACGTGAACTACAGTTAAGTTTCATGCTATAAATCAGAATAGGACTTCCACATTAATAACAGTAGAACCTGTAAACATAAGAAAAATAGTATTAATAGGTTTATAAATATAAAAGTTTTATTAATTATAATATTATATTGATTAACAAATAATTTTGTCTAAAATATTAGTTAAATTTCAAATCAAGGTGTCTGAAAATGGTTATAAGATGAAAATTTAAATGACGATAATAGTCAAATTCAAATATTAGAACATCCTCATACAAGACTGAAAAGACAAGAAACTGCTCGACGTTTTCGCCTACTTCAACATTTACTGTACAAACGCTCTAAGCTCCCAATTAATTACAAAAGACTCATTTACATGACAGTTATCAGACCTATTTGGACATAAGGAGTTGAGCTTTGGGGCTCTACTAAACCATCCAATTTATCTCGTATCCAATCCCTACAATCCAAAATCCTTCGTAAAATCCTCAATGCTCCTTATTATGCCACTAACAAACTCATCCATCATGATCTTAATATCCCATATGTTGCTGATTTGGCCCAAAGTAGATACCTATCCTTCCATGACAAGCTCCATACACACTTGAATCCGCTAGTCTCTCAACCTGCTTCCCATACTATTCCTGATAACCCTCCAAGGCGTCTGAAAAGAAGATGGCCTCGAGACCTTCTTCTATACAACTTTATTGGAATGCTATCGATGAGTAGTTTCTCCACAAGTGTTTTTTTTTTCATGTCATTTGTTCATATTAGCAGATTTACTTGCAGTAATATTATTATAGTTGTAAATATCAATAAATTAATCTTTAAAAAAAAAAAATTAGAACAATGCCATAAAGTGGTGGTAAATGTAGAAACAACGTTAAGAAAAGAAAATGAGTTTGCGGAAAACGATGAACACGTGGCCAGCATGCAAAGCGCTGAAAAAGCATCCGGTGATAAACTAAACAAAATATTTGAATTATTAAATAAACTGTATAAAAATAATTAATGAAATGCTTCGAATAGAAATTTCTGAGTTAAAAACAGTAATCATTGAGTCCATTAAACACGTAGTTGACGACAAAATTGCAAGTTTAGAGGTTAAATCAACAAAACTAAGAGATGATAAGGTTACAAAGTTAACAAATACTGTAAATCAACAAAACGAAGATTTACATGATTCAATAGAGGGTGTGGATCAAAAACACAACAACCTTTACCCACAAACTTATTAACTTAAATTTATTTAAGTAAATAAAAATAATTCTAAAACTTATTAAATAATTATTTATCAATTTCATATACGGTTTATACAGAGAAAACACAATTTTTGAATGCATAACTGATTTAAGTATGATACAAGTGCCATTGCCGCTGCCTACTGGCGAACTCCCACCATATAATTGACACTATTACCAGTGGCAGCCTGTGTGAAAGCATCTCCTAATTAATGAAAGATGGTCTCCGGTTGATCTACCTCATCTAAAATCTCACTGGTATTTACAAAAAATCTTTTAAAACCAAAATTAATTTTTTTTTTTTCACCAGAATGGTAAATAATTAATAAGATACCGTCTATATTATATATTGAAAAATTTACATAATATCTTGAAAGTAAAAAAAGTAATCACCTCCTTAAAAAAGTTCCTCATTTCCCAATCCTGTACTTAAATAATGTTCCCGTCAAATTTTTCTTAACAGTCAAAAACCTCGGAATCACTTAAGACCACACTCTCTCCTGGAAAAGTCATATTGCCAAAATATCTCGCCATACTTTTTCTACCCTGAAGAGACTAAACTACACCCGTCACCTACTTCCATTTCAAACTCGTAGACTCCTAATTAACTCTTTAGTATTCCCCCACTACGACTACTGCTGCGCCGTATATGGGGGTGTCTCTGTAGAGCTCGAGGCCAAAATAAAACGTTTGATGAATTGTTTTGTACGCTTTGTCATCGGGATCCCCAGCGACACCCCTGTCTTCCGATTTTATGAGGAGTTGAGGTGGTTGTATCCTTCCTATCGCCGTAAGTATTTCCTTGCATCCTTCCTCTATCAAGTTATCCAATCCCGATGTCCATTACACATATATCAGCTCCTCAAATTTAAATCCTCTATCCATTCCCGTGAAACCCGTTCACACCCTTCCGATTTGTATATAGAGGCCCATCGAGCCGCTGCTTTCGACAGATCGTTCCTGATTAGGTCCTGTTCCCTGTGGAATTCTATCCCTTCTTCCATCCGCTGTTCCAAGACCCTTCCTACCTTCAAATCCCGCTTATTTGATTACTTTCTATCCCTCCAGTTCCCCGAGGTGCATACATAAAATTAGCGATAGAATATTATTTATTTTGTTTATTCATTTTTATTTTTAATGTGAAATCTTCATTTTTTCATTATCATAAGAAGCTATTTTTTTATTTATTATTATTTAATCAGCTTTATAGATTGACTTTTCTACTTATTATCGTTATTCTAAAGGGACTTGTCCCAGAATAAATAAAGAATTTATTATTATTATTATTATATTTGTCTTTGTTTGTTTTCTCTATTTAATAGGGAAAAAACAATATAGAATTGAATAGAAAAATAATTTTATTCTTTTTCATTAATAACAGAGATGAACAAATTTAAATAAATATTTATCTGGCCAAAAGCCTACATCAGAATAAAACAATATTTACATAATATCTTGAAAGTAAATAACCAAACAGGTATGTTTTGGTAGAGAATCAGAAAATGTAATACAAAATAAAAAACAGACAAATTTACAATTAAAAGAAATAGGCTTATGGAAAAATAAGTGAATACACGATGGCATTTAATAATAAAAAAATTATATCATTATGAGTGAGGAATATTTACAGTAGTTCCTCAATCGATCAAGTTGAATATATCTATAAATTGTTTATTGATTATAAAGCATCTGATTGGGAATCTAGGGAAGGTGTAGAAAAAGTTTGCATTTAAATGAGGTTAAAGAAGATGCATGACGGATATCGGGTGGGAGTGAGTTCCAAAGAGAGATAGAATGGGCAAGAAAGGAACGTTCAAAGGTTTTGGTTCTATGGGAACAGAACCAGGAAAGTTTGGAAGGGCGAGATCTTGTGCTCTGGGATTGGATAGAGGATTTGAATTGTAGGAGACTATAGATATAAGATGGATGTTGTGAGTTGATAGTTTGATATAAGTAAGAACCAAGGAAATAGGGTATACGAATAGAATATAAAGCAACTCTAACTCAACGTAACGGCGGGATGCATGAGTCCTTCTCGGGTCGTCGAAGAAAAATCGATGCGAACAGTTCATAATCCGCCTCAACCTCTCCTCGAGCCTGTTCGAGAGGCCACCATATGCCACACAACCATTGTCAAAGTGTGGAAAGATAAAAGAAGTGATGAGGAGCTTATGGACAGATAGTGTTAGAAAATACCTGGAATGGTGGAATATTTCTAAAGAGCTTATTTCTCGATGGGAAATTTGGGCAATGTTGGGTTTCCATGAGAGGGATTGGTCGAAAATGATTCCGAGGTTTCTAACAGAGGAACTGAAGGCAACAGGGTGATCGTTTAAGGTTAATCGGCGAAGTGAGTTGATAGATTTAAGAAGGGTGATGGAACCAATTTGAATGGCATGAGTTTTCATAGCATTCAACGACAGTTTATTCAAGTTTGCCCAGGCATTGATCCTATCTAGGTCCCCTTGGATATTGGCAAATGCAGCTATTATCTCAGAGGAAAGGACAAATAGATCTGGGAATCATCGGCGCACAAATGGTGGGAACCGTGGAGGATTGATTTGGGAAGGTCATTAATGTAACAGTTGAAAAGGAGTGGGGAAATACTAGAACCCTCTGCCACTCCTGTGTTCAGCGGAAGGAATGGTATCGTAGGTTATATGATAGTAATAGTCCATTCTTCTGAAAAATGTTTAGTTTCCCCATTATAGTTCACCATCGCTGCTTTGATACCAAATGAGCAAAGTACTGTGCATATGTTAACCTTAAGAAAACCTCTCTTAATTTTAGCAATGTAAAATTTTATGTTTATATATCTTTTTTATCATTTTAACTAATTTTTTTATTAAATATTGCTCTAATTAAGAATTAACGAAAAGGGTATATTGCATATCTTTAAATCTCTGATCAATCATTTGATTGAATGAAAAAATAATACATATTTAGGGTTTTTTTAATTTTTTTTTCCAAATTTCATAATATTTTTGCTATTCAGCATTTATTTATAAAATATATCTATAATTAATTATTTACATGTCTATAGTTATCAAATTTTCACCAGTCCACTTTCGTCCACTTACAATTTTTTTACACATTTTGTTATTATTTAGGAATATATAAAATATTAATAATTGAACTTAAAATGATTTTATGTACATTTTGATTTTTATATTGAAATCTTCTTTCAGAGATGTCTGAAGGAGGCTTAAATTTGAAACAACGCTTGATATCTGGTGTCCATGGCTTGGTATCGGGCACGATCAATAGATTAGGAAGAGCTTTGAAGTTTGGTTAAGATTGAATACAAGGGGCCAGTTAACTACAAAAATGTTAAGGAACTAGCTAATAAGCTTTTTGTTAAGATGTTATGATGAAATGAACATTAAAAATTACATATTTCATTTTTATAATCCTTGCCTCTAATCAGCCAATGTTTGATTCCTATTTTTGTGATTCATTTTGTTTCAATAAAAAGTTATAGGCTAATCAGATCAAAGTGACAATGCTTATACTTAATTTTGTTTATATAAATACGTGTAAACAATTAATCAATGATTTTTTAAAGGCAGTTTTGAGCTAAAATCCAAAGTAAGAATCAGATATTGTAATTTAAATTTACTGTTATTGTTGTTTAAAGTGACATTAATCGTGACTGTACAAATTTTTTGTTTGAGATGTAATTAGATTTTAGAGCTTACCTAAGATGAAGTGCGTACATAATTTTTGTTTATGCTGATTTATATAATTATTTGGGTGATTTAAAAAAAAAAAAAAAAAAAAAAAAGGTATCAGTCCCGCGGGTTGTCGCTTCGAGTTAAGTCACAATAAGTTTTAACTTTTCGTTTGTTTCCTTTTTAATATTCTTGAAAATAAGAACAATAATAATAATCGTAAGTTTTAGTATGATAGAAAGAGTGTAGTTATGGGACAAGTGTAGATTTCTGTAATAATTTCATCAAGGATTAAATGTTTCAACTAACTTTTCGAAGCATACATGATATATGTTTGTTGTAACTCTCATTTCTTTGATGAAGTGACTATCGAAATATACACATTTCCCATATAAAAATTTTTCTATGATTATTTACATTTCTGTAGAATATTTTAGAGGAAAGAATGAATAGTTATAAAAAGGAAACAATGAATAGTTAAAACTTGTTGTGACTTAACTCAAAGCGACAACTTGCAGAACTTATACCAAAAAAAAGCTTAATTTTCTGAGCCAGAAAGTGCACAAGTTTTGAAAAATCCCAATTTCTCGGGCTTATAAAGAGTAATTTATAGTACATAATAGAAATCAAATCACTTTTTTATAGTCCAAATTCTAATTCAACTATATGTTAACAATGTGCTCATAATGAATACTTAGTGGCAGTAATGGGGCTTGCTCGAAGATGATAATTTGAAGTTTGTAGCTTGCTTATCCCAATTAGTTAAGCAGATTTCAAAAACCAAAGTACTCTTTCAAAGTCCTTTATTATCAACAAACATTTAAACAAGCTATTGATATTAGTGTTTTATGATTACAAGAAAAAATTAATGAAATAAATGGTAGTCTGTTTTTGTAATATTATAGGTATTTTAAACAGTAATATACTAGAAAAATAATAATAAATAAAAAACATCTGTAACTGGATACAACCATTTGGAGGAAAATTTATATTTCACTATAATTGACCTTTATTAAGAATCACCCATTCATAATTATGTAATGTTGTGAACAAATTCTTGGGGATTTTATGATGCTAAACACTAAAAATAAATTATGAGATGAAAATAGTTGACTGGATGATCTAATGTAAAGGAGATAGTTGGGGGTGCAGTCAGAAAGAACACAAGTAATAAACATAAGTAATAAACTTATAATTATGTGCCGACGTTTCGACCTACAGTGTAGGTCATCTTCAGGGCTATGAGAAAGAAACAAACAGAACAAAAATTATAAAAATGTACAGTAACAATAATATGGTGACAAGTAATGTAGAAATTTAAAATAGTGGCAGATATGAAGATGGAAGATAATGAATATTAAAAAGTGACACAAGTGATAAAATTAAGATATAGATAGATTTAAAAAAAATTAATAATAATGAGGAGAAATTAAAATAGTGACAGATATAATAAAATTAAGATAAAGACAGATATAACAAAATTAATGATAATGACAAGAAAATGAAAATAATGACAGATATAATAAAGTAAGACAGATTTAATAAAATAAAGAGAATGAGCATAAATGAAAAATTATAAATAACGTATATAAAAAAAATACAGAAAAAAAAATGTACATTAATTTAATAAAATTAAAGAGAATGAGCAGAAATGACAAATTATAAATAATGTATATAAAATAAAATACAGAAAATAAATGTACAGAAAGGGTAGTAAAGTAAAAATAATATAAAGGAAAATCAGAAAGGAGGAGGTAAACAAAAGAAACAAAATGAGAATATTTACATATACAAAAAACGGTTGGAACATGAAGAATAAAGAAAAACTAGTAAAATAAAGATATAAAATGAACGATAACGGACTTAAAGATGTTACATGTTACAGAAAAGTATGGAACTGTATGTACAATAACTTATGTTAGTAATAGAAATACTATTGTACAGTAACATTAGTGTACAATGACTGTTTGAAAAATAGTAGATAGGATTAATGAATTTTGAAAAATTAAAATTAGTGAAAAACTATTGTACAGTAACAATAGCGTACAATGGCTGTTTGAAAAAAGGTAGATAGGATTAATGAGTTTGAAAAATTAAAACTAGTGCTTAAAAATATGAACTCTTGATTACCAACATATGATGGATGCCAAAATGATAAGGGGGAAATAATAGTGTGAAGAATGGAGAAAGGATAAAGAGAAAAGGATATAATAAATAAAGTATAAAGAAAGGACGTACCTATTTGGAGAGAGAAGCCTGCTGACTAATACTGAAAAGACCGTTAAGGGCGGAAGGGGGAAGGGTTAGAAGCGATCTCTAGCGGCCAAAAAGTTAACTATAGAAGGTATCTATATTGGAGTATAGGAAAAAAAGAGGGAAAGTGAATAAATGGATAAAATTAATATAAATAAAATTAAAACTAAAAATTATACGAATTAACAGATTCGTATATTAATATAAATAAAATAAAATAAATAAAATTAGAACAAAAAAAATTTATAAATGTCAATCGTGTGATAACAAAAGAAACATCAGTGACGAAGTAACAGAATTTAATGTTTTTTGAGTAAGTTAAAAATTTGGGAGTAGGTAGAGGAAAGGTGATGTGATTCAGTCTTAAGATTGATAGTGGAGGAATCTAAATTTATGTGGATTGTTCTTTCTGACTGCACCCCCCAACTATCTCCTTTACATAAAAATAAATTAATCATTATGTTTGTTATTCGTACTATGGAATGACCTATTACACAACTAAGCATTTGTTTAGTACTTTATTAGCAACAAAGCGACTTATGGGATGGCCAATTATCTACCTGGCATTTACGAGAACAATACCAAGAGAGAAATGCTTTATTTTCAGCAGTGCTGTCCAATTATATTGGATTGCCTTAATACACAGCATACTGATCAATCCAATCGGACATAATGTACATTAAAATTTGTTTGTTTTAAATGCATACTTAAAAACTACAGTACAATTCTTAATTTTGTTCTACTTTCTTTTCTTTTTCTTTTTTTTCATATAAAAGAAAATAAATAAAATACAAACCAGATAAACTAAGCACACATACATTACCATACAATTTATGAAGATAAATAAATTTTAAAATATCAGCGTGTGGGGTATCAGCTACTACATACATAATGGTGAATTAGCCCCAGAGAGTCAAGAATATTCTCGGTGAGCACCCTGCCATTGACACCCAGGTCATCGAGGATGCTCCATGTTCTTTTCGGAATCGTTCCGCGAGACCCAAACCAGAGGCCTCTCACGGTGAACTCTCTCTCTCCGAAGGTCTCGCGGAATTTCTCCTTTAGGAAAGGGATGCATTTGTCATATATTATCTTCTTTTCCCTTTCCACTCCACCCGCCTGGTCAAGGTCATTATTTTCAAATCTTACCGTCGGATCCAACACCCAGGCTACCTTTCCGGTCTTCGGAAATGCGACAATATCTGCATATCTTGTGGATCCCTCCGTGTCGATACAATAGACCTCGTCAAAACAGGCGAAGTCTTTTTGACGAGGTCTATTGTATTCGTGTTTGACCCTGTGGTGTCGGCGTGTTATGAGGAGGGAGTTGTTGGGGCATTTTCCCAGCACATGGGCTGGTGTTTCAGACTCTCTGCCGCATTTGCGACTGAGGGACCCAACTTCTCTCGCTCCTGGGACTCCTCGCAGAGGCGCATAATTGATGTTCAGTTTTAGGGCGTTGGTCCATTCCGACCCCGAAAGTACCTGTTTCTCGCATATAAACCTATTGGCTTTCGGTGTCTCCTTGAAATGACGGACTCCAACGCCCTGACATCTACAATTAGCCCATTCTTCGAAAGAATTCTCACGCAGCGACTGTCGTAGAGCTCTCACGCTTCGGATCAACTCCCAGCCTTTCTAGACATTGAGCTGCTTCCGTTTCATAATTAAATGTAGACTGGAACAAGGCATCCGGGACATTAGACAGTCGCTGGGCAATTGACCAATGCTGAAGTGGAGCCTCCCGTTGACAGCGGATCAGTCCCAGGCCTCGATACCTCCTTGGTGCGTACATCATGGCCATAGAGGTGTTCGCAGGTAGCCCGATAATGGCCTTGATACTTCTGCGGATATTTACATCAATGCCTTCTAACACCGTAGGGCGTATCTTTTTTAGGAGCGCGGTTTGGAGAGGATAGGTCAGTCCCGGGAACAGGTACTGATTGACAACGTTGATCTTTTGTTCCGGCTTGAGTAGACAAGAGCTCACTAATTTGTCTAAATTATCACTTAATTTAGTCACCGCCTCCTCATCAAATACAAGCTCTCCCGAGAATGTGCATCCTAAATATTTTATTCGCTCTTCAGCCTTACATGTATGGATGATATTTCCATTCTTTAAATAGAGCGTACTGGTCCGCAGCTCTCCTTTTTAAATCAAGATACCCACACTCTTGCTTGGGTTGACAGCCAAACCAATCTCTGCAAGCATCCTTTGGACGCCGTTAATGATTCTTTCTGCAGCACCCTTGCTACGTGTCGAAACAGCCTGGTCGTCCGCAAATCCGGTGAGGACCACAGATTCTTGGTCACCCGTAAGTTTGTAACCAAACATCTTGTACATATTTTCGTCACACAGGTCGCGGTATAAGTGGTCAATGGCCAGGTTGAAAAGCTATGGCGACAAGGGTCCGCCTTGAGGCACTCCTCGGAGGACATTGATTTTTTGGCTTGTCGAGTGGGCTCCAACGCATACGAGGAGCTTAATCGTGTTCGTTCCAAGGAGAGCCGCTATCACGTTCTTGAGGTCCGGTGACACAGCTCTTGCCTCTAATGAGCTTACGATGTGATCATGACCAACGTTGTCAAAAGCGCCAACCACATCCAGGAAAACTAACGCGCCATCATTTTTCTTTTTTTTGGCATCTTTTATGATCGCGTCTATGATCCTAGCGCTGACGTGTGTTCCCGGTAAACCCGTAATAAAGCCTCTTTGATTTTTGCTGAAGGTGATCTGTTTCCTTAATTCTTTGTCCAGAACCGTCTCTATGACGCGGCGCACAATGGAGTAAATTGTTATTGGTCTCCATGGTGAGAGGCTTTTGGTATCCCCTTTTCCTTTATAAACCAATATGGTTCGCACTTGTCGAAGAGGCTCTGGAACATATTCCACCTTCAGCATGATCTCCGCAATTAATTTTATTATGTTCGAAACATCGACGCATTTTATGGTGCGGATCAAGACCCCGTCAGGCCCCGGCGATGTATCCAATAGCAGCCATGGTCAACCCGGTGCCGAATAAGTGAGCTCCTGTGAGCTCCTATTCTCCTGTTACTAAATGCTGTTTTTCAGCTCCAAACGAATATAATCGACGATGCTGCCATTTCTTGATGGATATTGAAACTATTATTGCAAATATGTTTATTGAAACAAAAACGATTATTAAGTGGGACTATTGACATAATTACCAAAAATTTAAATAGAAATCAGAAATCTAAATTTTAGTTAATTATTGTGTATAATGGTGTTTACTGATACAAATACGACTATTAGGTAAGAATATTCACTATATCTTGAAAAAGAAATACATCCTCTTAATGAGCAATTTCTATGAGATTTAAACGAAATTCTAACAAAATTCATTTTTTATTTTAAAAACAAAAAAAAACGTCACGACTGATAAAATTTTCTGTATAAGATAAAGAAAGTTAATGAGATGTAATAAATTCACGACTTGTCATTTGAGGACGGTAAAAATAGTATTTTCAGTATTTGGCGTCAGATTGCAGCACCGCCTAAGCATGATGGCGATATGCGTAGTTCATGTACCTACCAAGTGATGACAGCTCTAGTCAACTCGGTGCCGAATAAGTGAGCTCCTGTAGACTCCTACTCTCCTGATACTAAATGCAGATTTTCAGCTCAGAAAGGAGTAAAATCGACGGTGGTACCATCTCTTGACGGATATTGAAACTATTATTGCAAGTATGTTTATTGATGCAAAAACAATTATTAATTGGGAATATTGACATAGTTACCTAAAATTTTAATTAGAAATCAGAAATTAAATTTTAGTTAATTATTGTATATAATAGTGTTTATTGATACAAATACGACTATTAGGTCAGAATATTTACTATTTATTGAAAAAGAAATACATCCTCTTAATGAGCAATTTCTATGAGATTTAAACGCAATTCGGTACTTGTCTAATTTGACGCCCATCGACCCCAGCGCCCCAAGTGTCAGTTTCCTTAACTACCTGCTACCTGCATACCTTGCCGTAACCTTTCGTAGTCCTTTGTTATTGTTTGTGTCAAGTGAACGTCTATTTGTTTTCATCTTAATTATACAATATGAGTTGGAATTTAATGAATATTTTTCGCGAGGTGAGTGATGAATAGTCAGCTCTGCTATTTCTTCAGGAGCGGAACGTCATTCCCCGGAAAATGTCTTGCACAAATGGACATAATATGAAGCTGCAACTTTATAATTTTTGTAAGATATATTTTAATTTTAAAGGGAAATTGTGATATACAACTAAAATATCATATTTTAGTTGTATATCATCTCCTATTTCATTTCCTAATAATCCTGTTGTATGATAATGAAAGAATACTATTTCAAATAAATTGTAGGCAGCATAACCTGACAGGGTCCAAATAGTTGAGGTAAGTGCCAGAGGAGCGTGTTGGGGTCGATGGGCGTCAAATTAGAAAAGTACCCGCAATTCTAACAAAATTCATTTTTTATTTAAAAAAAAAAACGTCACGACTGATAAAATTTGGGTAAAAGATTAAGAAAGGTAATGAGATATAATAAATTCACGACCTTGTCATTTGAGGACGGTAAAAATTGTACTTTCAGTATTTGGCGTCAGTTAGCAGCACCTCCCAAGCATCGCGATATGTGTAGTACACCTACCTACCAAGAGATGGCAGAACTAGTCAATCCGGTGCCGAATAAGTGAGTCCCTGTGAACTAGGCCTGAGTCGATCGTGATTGATCGAATCTTTTTGATTCGATCGTAGCCCATACACGAGTGATCGAATCATTGGTTTTAAAAAGATTCGATCATGACTCACTCGGACTCGTTACTTTCATGATTCACTCGGACTCGTTTCGATCATGATTCAATCGGACTCGTTTCGATCATGACTCACTCGGACTCGTTTCGATCTTGATTCAATCGGACCTGTTTCGATCGTGATTGATCGAATCCTTTGACTGATTCTATCCTTTCGTTCAAAGTCTGGCCGCTGGCGCGCTCGTCGCACTCTCTCTAAAGCGGGTAATTTCGAATTGTCAACAAAGGATTGAAACTTTCAATTTGAAAGAATCGGTGTGGAAGAAAATGGTCCGGGTAGAGGCCAATAAATTTCTCTTAGATATGGAGAAATGTTTATTTATAATTTAGTAGAAACGTTTGGACCTACTTTGCATATCTTCATCAGGGCTAAATATGCAAAATACAGACAATTGAAAATTAAAAAATTGTAAAACTTGCTAAGCATGGTGAATATAAAGGAGGTTAAAATGTATGATTGTATAGCATTAACCCATTTACGGCCACTGATGCTTATAAGCAACACTAATTTAACAAATTTTTTTAGTGTTATAAATTCAAATATTTTTCTATTTTGTTACATCAGCTTATTATTTAAGGTTTGTAATTATTAAAAATAATTTTTTAATAAATTTTGTGTTTTTTTAACCCATTGAAAAACAATAGTACAGTAGCTTATATTTCAACACTAATGAGTACTAAGATTTAAATGTTAAATTCAGCCAAATAAGGGTTGCTACAATTAAATTATCAGATTCCTTGTTTAAAACACTGTTTATTTTAATTGCTGGATGAAATTTTTGTATAAAATTCAAATACTGCTTTTAGAATAGTCGTTTTACTTTAATATTTTGCTTTAATAATCATTGGCCATTCCTATGAAGTTTTTATAAAGAAGACAGGACCATGCATTTTCATCTTCCGCACCTGTCTAATGAAGACGTGCTCATGCATGTGCTATGTTTCTTCTCTTAAATATATTTTGAATATATTTGATTGATATTTGGGATGTCAGAGTATCATTTAGGATTACTCAAATTATTATTCCTATGCCTTAGTCTTAATTGAATTCTTTTCCAGAGGTCTGTTTTTGTGTTTACCAATTTACTCATCTATTATACCTTCAATATATTATTCATAAATAATCATTGGCGTGATTAGAGTTGAGTCATGGGGGGTTAACCCCCACCAGTCAACCACTCCAACATATTACTCCCTTCAAAAAATATGTCTCGTAATATAGGTATAGTATGTATTATACTATAAAATCATGTAGTATTTTATACCCCCCCAATTATCTCCATTCTCCATTAGAATTTTAGATTTTATTAATTTTCTATTATGGTATAAATATAATTATAGTATACTTTGTATAATTTCAAAATTATGGTATCATTTGTACCCCTTTGACTTTTCAACAACTACTTGTAATGCTCCTCATAAATTTATAACTTAATTATTTATATGATTAATTAATTTTTTTTCAGGACCTTAGACATCGCCATCACGATCGTGATGCTTCCAAGATATGGGAGTATTCTGCATTCCGGAGATAGAAACATACCATCCTGAAGGCAATAATGTTGATAAATGCTAATAATAACTTATTAAAGTATTGTATTTTGTAATACATAGTTTAGTATATTGAATTGAAAACTTTGTTGACATATTACATTAAGACTTTATTTAAAATAGGATTATATAAAATTCATCTTAATATAAAATCATTGCTTGAATGCTTCTTTGATTACAAAATAATTTATGTTTTATATATTATACATTATTTTTAGTTTGTTTATTGCAATTATTGAGTTACACCTGCACTATTTCAAAATATGCTAGACCAAAATATACATTTTATTGAAATAAATGACTTCATGTTTTGTTTGTTTGTTCATATTTCACCCACCCCTGTTTTACTTGTAAACATAAAATCCATTTTTATCTTGAATAAATTTTATCTATAGTTTATTTGAGAAATATAAATTATTTGTGTTGGCATATTTAAAGTCTACATTTAAAAATTATCTAGTTTGTTTCAAATACGAAATTTCCTAATGTAAAAGGCTCATTAAAAATCAAAATTTTCAATTAAAAGCTGCACATGGATTGTTATAATTTATTTTTCAACATTCAATGAAATTAAAATTTTAACACAAATTTATTGAAGCTTGGTTAATCAAGAATACTTAAAAAATTTTCTTACAACTGATAAAGTTATTTGCAAAAAAAAAAAAAAAAATGCAATAAAGAATAAAATTAAATGGGGATATTTCTGAAAGTTGTGCACCCATATGTTGCTGTTAAGGAATGACTTGATTGGTTGCCATGGTACCTGACTTGTTTATTTGTCTCTATTGACCAATATTATCATTCAATTTTTTACTGGTTCAGTGAACATAGTTCATCGTAAAAAATGGCTTCTGATTTACTCACGACACCTGAAATCGATTATATAATTCAAAATTTAAAAGTTTCAAAACTAGACGAAATCGGTAAGGTGGAATGGTACCACGATAGGGATAAACTTTGTAAACTGTACCAGGTTAGTATTTTGGAAGCAGAATCCCCACCTTGCGAAGAAAGAGTGAAGTCAGCTCTGGTTGCGTACAGCAACATAGAAATTTTCGTAAAAGAATTAGTGACTCTAGCAGTTTGGAGACTTAAAATTTTACCTGAAATGTGTAAATTTTCACCAAAACCAGAGCAAGTTTTACCAACTTATATTATTTTGTACAGCGAACAACTCATTGCATCCATTTTAGAAGGTGCATTGTTCTATGAGGAGCTGTTTTGGGATTTAAATGATTCTTGCATAGATTTGGTCGAATATTGCATTTCTCAACTGATAGTTCTTGATGCGAAAGCAGCTTACAAAGTCAACGAAAATGCCTTCAGTGATAATGACCCATTAAAAGTAATTAATAATAATATAACTTTAATGAATTGTTCTGTATCTGTTTCAAGCCTGAGCATACTTCGTTACATTGTGGACAATTTAGACAAAGTGCGCCTGTCCGTAGCATCTACGATATACACTACTCACGATCTACCAATGATTGTAGCTCATTTACTCGATAAAAATGTATGGTCTGTCAAGGACGGAGAAAATGTTTTCAAATATGTCAATGGCAAATGGAAAGAATGGTTACCAAGTGATCCTGTACTTAGTAAAGTAGATTGTCAAACTTGGTTATTATTGAGACAATTACTTATGAATTCGACGGTAGATACTGTTTATTCTTTCACAAATTACAGAAAAGAAGCACTGTCCAAGCTTATTCGTCTACTTCATGATAATGTCATTGATCAGCTTAGTCCTTTAGCTGACCTGAAACTTTGGCTTCATAGATTAAGTATATCGGCCCCTAAAGAAGATGTAAAGAATCCTTTTATTCTTGAGATCAACTCAGGTTATAAGGAAGAATTATTGAAGGAATATGACGGTAAATGGAAAGATATTGCTGGAAACGTAGTTACTTTATTGTTCTATCCACGCCACGAAGATTTGATGAATATTGTTAAAGGATTTGCGAATGGGTTAGATGGATTGGTGGATGTTGTCGATAATGTAAATACTTGTGTCGTATGCTTCGCAAAAGCTTCAAAGCGCTGTTCCAAGTGTCGTAAAGTTTGGTACTGTTCTCGTAAATGCCAGGTAGATAATTGGCCATCCCATAAGTCGCTTTGTTGCTAATAAAGTACCAAACAAATACTTAGTTGTGTAATAGATCATTCCATAGTACGAAAAACAAACATAATGATTAATTTATTTTTAGTGTTTAGCATCATAAAATCTCCCAAGAATTTGTTCACAACATTACATAATTATGAATGGGTGATTCTTAATAAAGGTCAATTATAGTGAAATATAAATTTTCCTCTAAATGGTTGTATCCAGTTACGGATGTTTTTTATTTATTATTATTTTTCTAGTATGTTACTGTTTAAAATACCTATAATATAACAAAAACAGACTACCATTTATTTCATTAATTTTTTCTTGTAATCATAAAACACTAATATCAATAGCTTGTTTAAATGTTTGTTGATAATAAAGGACTTTGAAAGAGTACTTTGGTTTTTGAAATCTGCTTAACTAATTAGGATAAGCAAGCTACAAACTTCAAATTATCATCTTCGAGCAAGCCCCATTACTGCCACGGTTCACAGCACGTTGTCGCTTTGAGTTAAGTCACAACAAGTTTTAACTATTCATTGTTTCCTTTTTATAACTATTCATTGTTTCCTTTACAATATTCTACAGAAATGCAAATAATCATAGAAAAATTTTTATATGGGAAATGTGTATATTTCGGTAGTCACTTCATCAAAGAAATGAGAGTTACAACAAACATATATTTTATTTATTATTATATTCATGTATGCTTCGAAAAGTTAGTTGAAACATTTAATCCTTGATGAAATTATTACAGAAATCTACACTTGTCCCATAACTACACTCTTTCTATCATACTAAAACTTACGATTATTATTATTGTTCTTATTTTCAAGAATATTAAAAAGGAAACAAACGAAAAGTTAAAACTTATTGTGACTTAACTCGAAGCGACAACCCGCGGGACTGATACCTTTTTTTTTTTTTTTTTTTTAAATCATCCATATAATTATATAAATCAGCATAAACAAAAATTATGTACGCACTTCATCCTAGGTAAGCTCTAAAATCTAATTACATCACAAACAAAAAATTTGTACAATCACGATTAATGTCACTTTAAGCAACAATAACAGTAAATTTAAATTACAATATCTGATTCTTACTTTGGATTTTAGCACAAAACTGCCTTTAAAAAATCATTGATTAATTGTTTACACGTATTTATATAGTTTTTATATTAACAAAATTACCAGGTCTGCAAGTTTAAAATGTCGTTTATTTCTTAAAATATAATTTAATTTAAAAAAAAAAGGTATAATATATTTTATTCAAAGTACTGGCCCTCGCTTTCTACACATTTTGTCCATCTCTCGGGCAATTTATGGATACCATTCCAAAAGAATGCTTCATCTTTATTTGAAATCCATTCATCGAGCCATTTTCTTACATCCTCCAAATTGTTAAAGTGTTGCTCAGCCAATGAGTGTCCCATCGATGAGAATAGGTGATAATCAGAAGGCGCCAGGTCAGGTGAATACGGCGGGTGGGGTAGGAGTTCCCAACCAAGCGAAGAAATCGTTTCCTTAGTCAATCTGGCTGAATGTGCAGGAGCATTATCATGCTGAAGAATGACTTTGGCGTGCCTGTGAGCCCATTCTGGGCGTTTTTCGATCAATGCGTGACTCAAATTGATCATTTGTTGTCGGTAGCGGTCGGTATTGACTGTTTCGCCGGGTTTGAGAAGCTCGTAGTAGACTACTCCCTTCTGATCCCACCACACACACAGCATTGTCTTCTTCCCAAAACGATCCGGTCTTGCACTCGATGTGGATGGTTGTCCTGGCGTTACCCATGATTTTATTCGTTTGGGATTCTGAAAATAAATCCATTTTTCATCGCCAGTTACAACTCGATGCAAAAAACCCTTTCTTTCGTGGCGTAAAAGCAGCATTTCGCACACAATTTTTCGTTTTTCCATCTGTCGTTCGTCCAATTCATGTGGAACCCATTTTCCAACCTTTTGAATTTTTCCCATAGCTCTCAGGCGATCGGAAATGGCTTGTCTAGTGACATTCAACTGTTCTGCCATCATTTGTTGGGTTTGGGTATTGTCTTCGTCTAATAAAGATTGCAATTCGACGTCCTCAAACTTTTTTGGTCGATTTTCTCGTTTTTTATCAGTAACATCAAAATCACCACGTTTGAAACTTTGAAACCAACGTTCACATGTCTTGACGGTTGGAGCAAGATCGCCATAAGTCTCAACAAGAATTCGATGACATTCAGATGCCTTTTTCTTTTGATTGAATAAGAAAATCATGACATGCCGCAAATGCTCTTTATTTGGCTTAAAATTAGACATTTTTAACACCAAAGAAAGGTATGATACGTCCACGTAAACGACTTAAAAACAAATGACTAACAAACAAAATAGCGTTTAGAGATAAGCAAATCCTTCATAGGCTAAGAGCGCATTCTATTGGAATTAAAACGACATTTTAAACTTGCAGACCTGGTAAGTATAAGAATTGTCACTTTGATCTGATTAGCCTATAACTTTTTATTGAAACAAAATGAATCACAAAAATAGGAATCAAACATTGGCTGATTAGAGGCAAGGATTATAAAAATGAATTAAGTAATTTTTAATGTTCATTTAATCATAATAAAATCTTAACAAAAAGCTTATTAGTTAGTTCCTTAACATTTTTGTAGTTAACTGGCCCCTTGTATTCCATATTAAACAAACCTCAATGCTCTTCCTAAATTATTGATCGTGCCCGATACCAAGCCATGGACACCAGATGTCAAGCGTTGTTTCAAATTTAAGCCTCCTTCAGTCAACTCTGAAAGAAGATTTCAATATAAAAATCAAAATGTACATAGAATCATTTCAAGTTCAATTATTAATATTTTATATATTCCTAAATAACAATAAATAACCAAATGTGTGAAAAAAACTGTAAGTGGACGAAAGTGGACTGGTGAAAATTTGATAACTATAGACATGTAAATAATTAATTATAGATATATTTTATAAATATATGCTGAATAGCAAAAATATTATGTAATTTGGAAAACAAATAATTAAAAAAACCCTAAATATGTATTATTTTTTTCATTCAATCAAATGATTAATCAGAGATTTAAAGATATGCAATATACCCTTTTCATTATTTCTTAATAAGAGCAATATTTAATAAAAAAAATTAGTTAAAATGATAAAAAATATATATAAACATAAAATTTTACATTGCTAGAATTAAGAGAGATATTCTTATGGTTAACATATGCACAGTACTTTGCTCATTTTGGTATCAAAGCCGCGATGGTGAAGTATAATGGGGAAACTAAAAATTTTTCAGAAAAATGGACTATTACTATCATATAACCTACGATACCATTCCTACCGCTGAATACAGGAGTGGCACAGGGTTCTAGTATTTCCCCACTCCTTTTCAACCAGGCATTTTCTAACACTATCTATCCATAAGCTCCTCATCACTTATTTTATCTTTCCACACTTTGACTATGGTTGGGTAAGAATCACTATGGTTGTGTGGCTTATGGAGGTCTCTCGAACAGGCTCGAAAATAGGTTGAAGCGAACTATGAACTATTCGCTTCGATTTGTCTTCGACGTCCCGAGAAGGTCTCATGTATCCCGCTGTTACGTTGAGTTAGAGTTGCTTTATATTCTATTCGTATACTCTACTTCCTTGGTTCTTACTTATATCAAACTATCAACTCACAACATCCATCTTATATCTATAGTCTTATATATATATATATATATATATATATATATATATATATATATATATATATATATAGTTCTTACTTATATCAAACTATCAACTCACAACATCCATCTTATATCTATAGTCTCCTACAATTCAAATCCTCTATCCAATCCCAGAGCACAAGATCTCGCCCTTCCAAACTTTATATCTGTTCCCATAGAACCAAAACCTTTGAACGTTCCTTTCTTGCCCATTCTATCTCTCTTTGGAACTCACTCCCACTGGATATCCGTCATGCATCTTCTTTAACCTCATTTAAATCCAAACTTTTCCTACACCTTCTAGATTCCCAATCAGATGCTTTATAATCAATAAACAATTTATAGATATATTCAACTTGATCGATTGAGGAACTACTGTAAATATTCCTCATTCATAATGATATAATTTTTTTATTATTAAATGCCATCGTGTATTCACTTATCTTTCCATAAGCCTATTTCTTTTAATTGTAAATTTGTCTGTTTTTTATTTTGTATTACATTTTCTGATTCTCTACCAAAACATTTCTGTTTAGTTATTTACTTTCAAGATATGTAAATATTGTTTTATTCTGATGTAGGCCTTTGGCCAGATAAATATTTATTTAAATTTGTTCATCTCTGTTATTCTAAAGGGACCTGGTCCCAGAATAAAATTATTTTTCTATTCTATATTGTTTTTAGAGGGTATCTTATTAATTATTTACCATTCTGGTGAAAAAAAAAAATCAATTTTGGTTTTAAAAGTTTTGTTGTAAATACCAGTGTGATTTTAAATGAGGTAGATCAACCGGAGACTATCTTTCATTAATTAGGAGATTTTTTCACACAGGCTGCCACTGGTAAAAGTGTCAATTATATGATGGGAGTTCGCCAGTAGGAAGCGGCAATGCCACTTGTATCATATTTAAATCAATTATGCATTCGAAAATTGTGTTTTCTCTGTATAAACCGTATAAGAAATTGATAAATAATTATTTAATAGGTTTTAGAATTATTTTTATTTGTGTTAGAGAGGAAAATATCATCCAGTCAACTATTTTCCTCTCTAATGATGGAGAATGGAGATAGTTGGGGGGGGGGGGGGAGGTGCAGTCAAAAAAACACCAAATAAGTCAAGACTTATATTTTATGTGTGCCGACGTTTCGACCTACTTTGTAGGTCATCTTCAGGGCTATGAGAGAAAAAAGAAATAATTTAAACATAATACAAAAAGAAAGAAAAAGAGAAGGTAAACGGAAAGATACAAAATGAAATAGTTTAAAATATAAAAAGGTGACATATAAAGATATCATCATTATCTAGATGTTATCATATTTAATCAGTCTGACCAGAGACATTGACCTGTTCACATCGCTCTCTCTCCTGATTTCAGTGACTCTTAGTTCAGTGTTTTAATTAGGCTATTTTTTTTGTGTGTTTTTTTCTCCTTATATTTATCAATACTATTATTTATTAATTTATTATTTATTAACCAGCATCGGGGCCGGCCTAGGAATAAAATTAAATGCTGAGGACCTGAACACAGTGCAACGTCGGAGAGCCAGAAATGATGATCCGCGACCCCCACCAATCATCGCACGCTTCATGAGACAATCAGCTAGGGATGACTTGGTACATAAAAGGAAAGTAAAAAGAGATTTCTCCATGCGAGATGTAGGTTGACAGGAGAATGACTGTCACCGTATCTATCTTAGGGAGGAGATGACAATAACAAACAGGCACCTCTACTGGTTAGCCTGTCAGAAGAAGGCAGCGGAAAAGATAAAGTATGTGTGGTTTTCCGCGGGCAGAGTGCACTGTAAAAGAAGGTGGTCTTCATAGATCAGGCTCAGGATCTAGACGTCTTCGGGTCACTACTAAAGTTTTGTTTTTCAGCTAACTCAATGACAACCTCTGGCGCTCACCTCGGAATTTTAGCTTTTGCTTACGTCCTCTATATACTATTATAATTATACTAGGATTTTGAATTCAATGCTTTTAAGTTTGTTCATGTTTAAACATCTATCCCATCTTCTTTTTTTATTTTATTACTTTACTTTTCTCATTATTTATTCATTAATTTCTCTCTTTACATATTTTAACTGTATTACCATTTTTTTACTGTTTATATTTTTATATGTTTTTTATCTTATCTTGCATTTCTTTAACTATCTGGAATATTTCATAGCTTCTTACTTAATCTATCTGCTGAAATCAGTTGTTCACAGCATCTTCTCCTCTAATACTTGGGTCATCTCTCCAACTTCACCATCATGTCCAGTGTCCTGACCTCCTGTCACACCAACACCCAATCCTTATCTGCCCATTTTGATGAGTTCCTTCAATATTTTAACCGAAACTTTTATCATACCAATGGAATTTCTGAAACATGGCTAAAACCCCACATCTGCTATATCCCTGCCAGACTATTCATTCCTCCGCCACGACTGGGTAGACCGGACTGGTGGAGAAGTAGGTCTTTATGTACACAACTCCCGAAAATCACATAACCTTGATTTCTCACCTGCAACCTGTTATCCTCACACAGAATTCCTTTTTTTTGAAATCTCTTTTAACCCAAACACCTGTATGTTGTAGTATATCGCCCTCCTTAGGTCCCTGTTGATTCTATCTTTGAATCTACCCTTTAAAACTACATTCCTCTCTATAACCGCATCATAATCTCCGGTGATTTTAATACCAATCTCCTCATCCAATCCAACGATCGACTATACCTGGAAAATCTCTTTTACTCCCTACACCTTTCCATTGTTCCATTGTCTCCCACCCATCACATCTTTCTATCTGACACCTGGTTAGACCTGTTTGTCATTGATTCACGGCAGAATCTCCTTCCTTCCTCTCAATTACCCGTTCCATTTCTGTCCTCTCATGATCTTATCCAAATTTCATACAATATCCAAACTCCAGTTATACCACCTAAAACCATAACCTTCCGAAACCTAGATGCTCTCACTCCAGAGAACATTTCACGCTCGCTTGACATCTTGGATTGGAGAGAGATTTATTCTTGTGCCACTATTGATTCCATTGTTGACATACTTACTTCCAATCTCAAATATATCCTTGACACCCATGCCCCACTGAAAACCTCAACCTTCCGTCACCAGCCGGCTCCCTAGGTGTGTCAAAAAATTAAAGATCTCCAAAGGAAGCGTGATGCGGCCTGAAGACGATTTAGACGTACAAGGTTAACCGAAGATTTTCAAGCGTTCAGGGCTCTCCGCAATTTGACACAGTTTACAATTAGACAGGCAAAAACCAAATACTTCCACAAAGCTCTTTCATCTGCTCCCGATCCTAAATACAAATGGCATCTCCTTCGAAAGCTTTCTCTCCTTAATCTTCCTCAAGATCCATTCCAGCCTCTCCCGATGAAATAAACTCATATTTTTTGTCCACCTCAGTTAACACTTCTAATTCATCCTCTCCCGTATTTTCCCCAACGCCATCTTTCAACCCTGACAACTTTTACTTCGCTGACATTTCACCCTAGATAGAATCAGTGCCTGGGCAAAGCTGAACAAACTGAAATTAAACGCAATGAAAACTCAGGCCATTGTAGTAGGTTCTAATTCCCTCCTTACATCCATCCACACCCTCCCAACATTAATCCTAAACGATCATCCTATCCCGTTCACCTCCTCTGTAAAAAACCTAGGCATCACCATCGACCAAAACCTTTCTTGGAAATCCCACATCACCCAGATATCCCGACAGACAATAAGTTCCCTGAAGTTATTCCATCATTCTCGTCATCTCCTTACACAATCTTCCCGTAAGCTTCTTGGATCTTCTCTCATCTTCCCCCACTTTGACTATTGTAGCATGGTATATGGAGGCCTTTCTAAAATGCTTGAAGACAGACTAAAGAGAATAATGAATTGCTCTCTAAGATTTGTGCTTGGCACTCCGAGGCGATCGCGCGTGTCCCACCTTTATGATGAGTTAAAGTGGCTCTTCCCTTCCTTTCGAAGGCAATATTTCCTCTGTACATTCTTATACCAATCTATTTACTCTCAACACCCTTCATATATTTACAGCCTCCTCCAATTCAAATCCTCAGTTCAATACCATAAAACAAGATCCCGCCTTTCCGATCTCTATGTTCGTTCCCACAGAACCAAAGCATTCGAACATTCCTTTCTTGCCCGCTTCATCACACTGTGGAACTCAATCCCTCTTAATATCCGTCATAGTCCCTCTCAATCGTCATTTAAATCCTTCCTTTTCCAAAATCTCCTAGCTTCCCAAAAAGATGTTCTCTAAGCAGGTTAGTCATTTCCTTAGATTGTAATGTATAGAAATTCATTGTGCTATTTATTTCTTTTAATTTTGTCTTTTAAGAAGCTGTACATCATGTAAAGAATTTATTGCATGCTAGCTCATGCATTTAACAAAAGCTATGTATTTATCAATTCTCTTTAATTGCTTAATATCTTGTCAAGATTTGTACTGTTTATTTACTTGTTATTTTTGTTTAAATATTTCTTTTTAAATTGTTTTTTGTCATTTTTTATACACTTTATGATTTGTAACACTTAGCCTTCTGGCCAGATAAACATTATGTTTCTTTTTCTGTTCATATTTGTAATTCTAAAGGATCTTAGTCCCAGAATTACTTTTCTATTCTATTCTCTCATCTATATGAAATCGATAAATAATTATTTAATAAGTTTTAGAATTATTTTTATTTACTTAAATAAATTCCTCATAGACTTATGCTAACTTTATGGTGGTCCGCTATTGGTACACTAAATATCGATAATTACTTCAATTTATTACTCAACCCATTTCAACCCTCAACATATTCGTCTCTCCTAAATAGAGCTTGTCATGGAAGGATAGGTATCTAGTTTGGGCAAAATCAGCAACTTATGGGATATTAAGATCATGATGGACGAGTTTGTTAGTGGCCTAATAAGGAGCATTGAGGATTTTACGAAGGATTTTGGATTATAAGGATTGGATACGAGATGAATTGGATGGTTTAGTAGAGCCCCAAAGCTCAACTCCATATGTCCAAATAGGTCTGATAACTGTCATATAAATGAGTCTTTTGTAATTAATTGGGAGCTTAGAACGTTTGCCCAGTAAATGTTGATTCAGGCGAAAATGTCGAGCAGTTTCTTATCTTTACAGTCTTGTATGAGGATGTTCTAATATTTGAATTTGACTATTATCATCATTTAAATTTTCCATCTTATCACCATTTTCAGACATCTTGATTGAAATTTAACTAATATTTTAGACAAAATTATTTGTTAATCGATATAATATTATAATTAATAAAACTTTTATTTATAAACCTATTAATACTATTTTTCTTATTTTTACAGGTTCTACTGTTATTAATGAGGAAGTCCTATTCTGATTTATAGCACGAAACTTAACGGTAGTTCACGTTGCCGGGGACGCAATTTTATATTAAGAAAAAATATTTATTTTTCTATTAATTATAATTATTATCCCTAATTATCATTGCCTGCACTGTTGGGGGCCAAATATTATGAATTTATATCATGCCTTAATTAATTGTTGCTATTGTTAATTACTTGTATTTCACTCTACTCTACGAATAGGTATCTGGGAGAGGTCTCCAATTTTACTCTCTCTGCGAATGTGGGCCAGGAGCAAGGAGCTCGCAGACGAAGACTCTCTTTGAATATGTATATGTATTAGTGGATGGACCTGTTTCCAGTTCTCACGAAGAATTAGTATTATATTGTGACTCAGCTTTTTTTATGAAGAAGGAGGTTCAGTAACAAAGTTTGACGATAATACATGTAAGTGTTTATTTGAATCTTTGTGCTATAAAAGTTGTCTTTATCGTTTAAATTTGTTTAATTTATCCCGAATTAAATATAATCTCCATTGAATCCACGGAGATTAAGATTTCCTGTTCAATAAAATATTTTAAGATTAATAAACTGTTATGTGTGATAGTTTACATCACCATTTTAATTTGAATATAATTATAAATTCATAACATTTGGTGCCCAATGTGGGGCCAACAATTAAATAATTAATCCTCAATTAAAAATCTTAACAACATATTAATAATTATCAGCTGTAATATAATAATAATAATTATCAGCTGGAACTTACCACAATAGGGAGGCTCGCCACTTGTTGTCACCGCAAAACTTCCTCTCGCTGGGAATTTGAACGTATCCAAGCCTATGAAATTACATGAATCACTGCTACAGCTTGTAAACTCCTTTACAACAGGGTCTGCTAATTTCAAAGTTCCGAGAGTACTGACTCTATAACAGTAACATGTCATACACATGAATATTTATTTGCTAGTACAAATACAAGAGATGGTGGGGCCATGGCATTTAAATGCCAAAAATTAATGTACATAAAAAGTGAAACATTTATGGAAAAAAAATATCCTAGGTAGGTACGTAGGTCGAAACGTTGGCTATCAATAAAGATCTTCTGAAATTACTTGAGAATTTCATTCAGTGACCTCTGCCCGGACCAATTTCTTCAACATTAAATTATCATAGGTCAACAATTATCATCAATATGAAAAAAAATATCATTTGGCAGCGACAAATGAGTACGGACTTACAGCTTCGATTCTTGGCTTTTGATTCAGTAAATCAAAGAAGTAATTTATAGTGTTAAGCTATGAACAGGAGACTTTTTTTTTCATTCAAAAATAGTAGTTGGATCAATGAATCAAGGAAAAAGAATGAATAATTATTCATGGGTGATATATATTTAAAAATAAGGTAGCTGTTATGCAGATTGTCACTTCTAGTTGAGTTACAACAAGTTTTAACGGTTTATTTTTAATATTTCCCCAAAATACAAATTATCATGAGCTTTAGTATAGAAAAGAGAATGTAACTATGGGTAATAAGCAGATTTCCATGGTCATTTCATCAAGAAATAAAAATTTCAACTAACATTTCGAAGTATAGATAAAATATGTTTATAATTTATTTTACCAGGTCTGCAAGTTTAAAATTTCGTTTATTTCTTAAAACATAATTTATTTTACAAAAAAAAGTATAATATATTTTATTCAAAGTACTGACCCTCGCTTTGTACACATTTTGTCCATCTCTCGGGCAATTTATGGATACCATTCCAAAAGAATGCTTCATCTTTATTTGAAATCCATTCATCGAGCCATTTTCTTACATCCTCCAAATTGTTAAAGTGTTGCTCAGCCAATGAGTGTCCCATCGATGAGAATAGGTGATAATCAGAAGGCGCCAGGTCAGGTGAATACGGCGGGTGGGGTAGGAGTTCCCAACCAAGCGAAGAAATCGTTTCCTTAGTCAATCTGGCTGAATGTGCAGGAGCATTATCATGCTGAAGAATGACTTTGGCGTGCCTGTGAGCCCATTCTGGGCGTTTTTCGATCAATGCGTGACTCAAATTGATCATTTGTTGTCGGTAGCGGTCGGTATTGACTGTTTCGCCGGGTTTGAGAAGCTCGTAGTAGACTACTCCCTTCTGATCCCACCACACACACAGCATTGTCTTCTTCCCAAAACGATCCGGTCTTGCACTCGATGTGGATGGTTGTCCTGGCGTTACCCATGATTTTATTCGTTTGGGATTCTGAAAATAAATCCATTTTTCATCGCCAGTTACAACTCGATGCAAAAAACCCTTTCTTTCGTGGCGTAAAAGCAGCATTTCGCACACAATTTTTCGTTTTTCCATCTGTCGTTCGTCCAATTCATGTGGAACCCATTTTCCAACCTTTTGAATTTTTCCCATAGCTCTCAGGCGATCGGAAATGGCTTGTCTAGTGACATTCAACTGTTCTGCCATCATTTGTTGGGTTTGGGTATTGTCTTCGTCTAATAAAGATTGCAATTCGACGTCCTCAAACTTTTTTGGTCGATTTTCTCGTTTTTTATCAGTAACATCAAAATCACCACGTTTGAAACTTTGAAACCAACGTTCACATGTCTTGACGGTTGGAGCAAGATCGCCATAAGTCTCAACAAGAATTCGATGACATTCAGATGCCTTTTTCTTTTGATTGAATAAGAAAATCATGACATGCCGCAAATGCTCTTTATTTGGCTTAAAATTAGACATTTTTAACACCAAAGAAAGGTATGATACGTCCACGTAAACGACTTAAAAACAACTGACTTTGTAAACAAATGACTAACAAACAAAATAGCGTTTAGAGATAAGCAAATCCTTCAATAGGCTAAGAGCGCATTCTATTGGAATTAAAACGACATTTTAAACTTGCAGACCTGGTATTGTTATATGATATAATTTTTAAAATATTTTATTTGAAAAGAAAAGACACGACCAGGACAGGGACCTGGTCATGACCTGGACATGTCCCGGTCCTGGTCATGTCTTTTCTTTTCAAATAAAATATTTAAAAAATTAACATAAAAAATAACAATAAAATAAATTATAATAATATTTAATGACTTAAGTCAACCAGATCCAAAAATAAAAGTAATGTTCAATTAACATTCTTCCCGTGTATACATCACAAATTGCGAGAACACGGAGATATAGGATCAGTGAAAAGAAGTGATATGACTGACCGAGAAGTGAACCAGAATGGCTGATATGGTTAAAGCACCACCACGGACAGGTGGGAGACCCGGGTTCGTGTCCCGGTCCTGGTCATGTCTTTTCTTTTCAAATAAAATATATAGATGATATATGTTGGTTAAAACGTTCATTTCTAAATAAAATAATGGCCGAAGTATCACATTTCCCATACTAAACCTTGTGATACCTTGTATTTTTGGAAAATATTAAAAGGGATACGAATGAAAAGTTCAAACTTTTGAAAAGTTCAAAAGCGACAATTAACAGCGGAATATCTTGGTATTTTATTTTACCAAAAATAAAATATATATAATATCTATAATACTTAGGTCAATGAAAAGAGGAGAAACAGCTGTTAACAGTAAAAATACTTGTGTCAGTTTCACGTTAGGTGTTACCTTTAACACCTTGCCAGCCAACATGTAAGAAGGATGACTTTCTGGTTTTCATCATGTGAAAGAGCCTCTCATACTCTATCCGAATCAGCAAATAAGAGGCAAAAAAATAATTTGTTGGCATCTAAGACCTATCTTTATAGACTGGATTACATATATCTAATTATATCAGTACATTTGACAGTGGCATTATTGTAAAACATTTTCTTCTTTCTCTTCCTCCTATTGTACCTTTCAGCATGGAGGAGCCTCCATCCACCTTGTCCACACATCTCGGTCTCTCACCAGTTCCTTCAGCTGGGTCAGGGTCTTGCCTCTTTTCTGACCTAGTCCTTGGATGTACTCCAAGTATGTTGTCCTAGGCCTTCCACGTGGACTCCTGCCAATTGGCCTCGCTTCCCTACACTTTCTTGGAACTCTGTCTTTCCCCATTCTACATATGTGTCCGTACCATCGAAGTTGTCAGCATTCCAGGGTGGTTTTCAGTGAAGGTACCTTGAGTTCCTCTCTTATTCTTTCGTTCCTTAATCGGTCTCTCCTGGTTTTACCCAATATTCTTTGTAGAAATTTCATTTCTGCCGCCATTATCCTACTTAGTGCTTGTCTTGGTTGACCAAGCTTTCGCCGCCACAGAACAAGATAGGGAGATATACTGCTTTGTATATGTTGAGTTTAGCATTTTTCCCTACTTCCCTCTTTCCCACAATGGTGCTGCAAATCTGGTAGTATTTATTGTTTGCTTTCTTTATTCTGTTGGAAACTTTTTTATCTATTTTTCCAGATTTGCTGAATATTGTTCCAAGGAAGGTGCAGCAGTCCGCATTCTTTAGGACTTTTCCATTCCATATCACTCCTACATCTCTTCCACCTCCGGCTACTGTCATAAACATGCTCTTGCGGCTGTTTATACTCATTCCTTTACGAGCAAGTTCTTCTTGCCACACTATAATGGCCTGTTGCAATTTTTTCTGAGAATCGGTCACCAGCACTATGTCGTCAGCGTATAGGAATGCCTGCACTTGAACTGTCCTCATGTTCCACATACTGACTGCAGTCCAAGCAGTTCTTCTTCTGCATATTTTGTGGATTTCGTCCATAAAGACAATGAACAATAATGGGCTCAAGCTATGCCCTTGTTTTGCACCTCGTTCCAACAGAAATGGCTTGGATTCTCGGCCACTTATAAGTACTATTCCTTTAGGGCTTTGGTATGTGGATTTGATAGCTGTCAAAAGGTCCTCGGGAATCCCCTTTCCTCTCAATGCTCTCCATATTTCATTACGGGGTACTGAGTCGAAGGCAGCTTTCAGATCTAGGAAAGCAATATATAGGCTTCAATTTCTATCCCATACCTTTTCTCAAACATTTTTGAGAGCAAATATGTGATCTTGGGTTTGCCTCCCCAGTCGATAACCAGCCTAATCCTCTTCTAAATCTGGTTCTATCAGTGGCCTTAGCCTGCTTTCTAGAATAGTAGTGTATAGTTTGTATGTCACTTAGGATAGGCAAATAGGCCTGTAGTTGCCACATTCAGTTGTGCTATCTTTCTAGTCTATTGGGACTATGATATTGTACTCCCAATCCTTCGGAATAATCTTATTGTCGCATATTTTCTTGTGCAATATGCAAGTGCTTGCAATGCCTTTACCATTTAATTTCCTCCATGTTTAATAAATTCTGGGAAAACCCCATCTCTGCCTACTGCTTTGCCTAACTTTAGTTTTTCCAGAGCCCTTTCTATTGCACTCCGTTGTAAAACATATTGCACTATAATTTCTAAATTGACATAATTAAAAAACCTAAATTTTTAGAAAAATTATTAGTGAACTTGGAATAGCATTAGGACCCTAAGAATGACACTAGTGCCAACTGGCAGACAAGCTCTGAAGTCAGGTTGATACAGTTTTGATGAGTGATAAAGTGTTATTTAGCTATTTCTTTCATGGTCATAACTCACCACGGAAAAATGTACTAATTTGTGTTGTGTCACTTTAGAAATACTAATGAGATATGATGTAAATTCATTCAACTTTCAGTTTGTTGCTAATATTTTACTTACTTTAAAAATGTTTCGACCGCCATCATTTTTCTTCCACAAAAAGTACAGTTTTCTTCATTTAAAGCAGCGATGAAGTATTCGAAAGATCGAGAGTGCGAACAACCGATCCAGTCAGCAATGACTTAAATATAATTAAGTTATAATGAATATAAATTTAAGGTTTGTATTGTGTAAAACAATAATAATATTAAGGCTGTTATTACCTTCAACAGGGTATTTCACTAGATCTAAAATATTAGTTATATTTGGTGTAGCTAATTTAAAGCAGCCAGGCTGAACAGAACCTCCATTCACATAGAAATCGACGGTACCTTTAATAAAAATTCACTATTAAAAAGAAAATGGATAAATGTTAAAAACCATAAAAACATAAAAAGGACAAACAACTTGATAAATCATTACAAACATACAGTGCCATCCAAAAGTTAGTTGAAATAAGTCATGATTCATTTTAAAGAAGACTGTCGTCAATAATATTTTTCCAATCTAGATTTTTGGAAAAAAATAATTTTTAGTGACGAATCAAAATTTGAAGTGTTTGGAAATAAACAACGTAAAATTGGCGATCTAATTCAGATAATGCTTATAATAACAAATATCGGCGAGCAACTGTGAAATATAATATGGAGGTGCTGGGGTGATAGTGTGGGGATGTTTTTCATGGTTCGGTTAGGGGCAATTGCATGTGATTGATGGTAAGATGACAGCTAGTATGTATTGTGATATCTTAAAGAATAATTTTAAAAAATCTGTTAGCTCTATGGGATTAAATCAGGATTATTTATTTCATCAAGATAATGATCCTAAACATAAAGCTAAAATAACAATGCAATGTTTAAAAAAAAAAGATAAAACCATTGGATTGGTCGTCTATGTCACCTGTCTTAATCCCATAGAGCATTTGTGGGATAAAATATACCATAGGATTTCTACAACCTCAAGACGCAACATCGCTACACTCAAGAGCGAGATCTTCAATGTATGGTTGAATATGGCTAAACATGTTTTGCAAAGGCTGGTAGATTCGATGCCGCGAAGACTGAGGGCAGTGATTCAGAATCGAAGTGGACATACGAAATACTAAAAAAAATTATTCTTGAATTAAAAATTTTGGTAATTGTTAATAAAAGGTCTCCCTTTAATCCACTGCCATTTTTGGATAACCAGCACTGTCTACATTTCGCTACTGGCACTTCTCACTCATCACACAGTGTTTGGATTAATAGGAGCTAGCTGAACAAATTTTTTTTCCTAAATGATTTCTATCAGTTGCAGTCTCATACTCTGATTTTGATGCCAGTTTCGGCATAAATGAAGCCTGCAAGGCATCAACATTTTTTTAGAGTACTTTATTTTGAGAAGATATTTTGTTGAAGAATGGTTGATGCAGCCAAAGGAAGAAAGAAACTCTTATCTCTTTGAGTTGCTTTCGACCAAAATTAGTTTTGAAAACATTACAGAGGACTCTGAAAGGAAAATAAAAATGATTTTGGCAAGCAATTCTTCCAATTTCTTATAAAACTTATTTAGCAATTATTTACCACGAAACAAATTTATTTAGTTTTATGATTAAAATTTTTTGGATGGATGAATGATGAGCACACACTTATTTTAAAAATAATTATAGTTTTTTGTTTCTTTACGTTCTTAAATTATTTTGTTGTTGTTTTGTTTTCCATAAAATTTGTTATTTTTTTATTTTCAACTGCGTTCATGAGTTGCATCATGAAGAAAATCTAAAAAGATATCAAGCAGTACTATATTATGGTCTTCACATGATTAACACATTTTGAGATTTAAAATAATAAATACAATGACTTAAGTAAAACTAGAATTAATACAAAGAAAGGATTCAAGAAAGATTGGAATTCAGGATTCAAAAACAGATTGAAGGAATATTAAAATGAAGAGAGACAGTTGTACCAAAAATATTATTTTCCTTAAAATAAGTTTAATAAATTTATGAAACTATTTAACTATTAAACATATTTAACTGATATTTTTTCCATTTTTTGTACAAATTAGCAAAGTTTAACTTTTTTTGTTAATTTTTTAATCATTAATTGTGAATGAAATCCTTCTATATTCCTTAAAAACAGCCAAATAAGCCAATAACGTTATGTTAGTTCAATAACAGTCTGAGTAACAAAGATAGCGCCACTTGAATAACGTCTAAGGCAGTTTTATGGTTTTAAAACATATTTGCTTTATATTTTTTCCATTTTTTTGTGCGAATAAGCAAAGTTTAATTTTTTTGTTAATTTTTCAATCAGTATTTGTGAATTAAATCCTTCTATATTTGCAAAAAATAGGAAACCAAGCCAATAACGTTTTGTTAGTTCAATAACAGTCTGAGTAACAAAGATAACGTCTAAGGCAGCTTTATGGGTTTAAAACATATTTACTTGATATTTTTTTCCATTTTTTTGTGCGATTTAGCAAAGGTTTTTTTCTGTTTTTTTTTTAGGAATTAGCTATTATCGGCTACGTCTGTTTCTATTCTCATTTAAATTTATATATTAGATATATTATTTTCTTCAATGAAATAAAACGTTACTCAAATAACGTGTTACTGCAACACATTATTACATGGTAGCAGTTATGCCATAACGTGTTATTAAGATTTCACTGTTTAGCCCATCACTAGTGGCGAGTGAGAAGAGCTGGTAGCGAAATGTAGACGGCGCTGGTTATCACCTAAGGCACCCCCCCCCCCTGTGACGCCACAACTGGAGGTTATCAAAGGGAGACCTGTTCTAAACAATTACCAAAATTTTTTTCTACATTTCAACTAACTTTTGGCGATGAAAATTTTAAAAATTAATTACATTATTAATGTTTTATTCTAACTATGGTTATTTAAAATTTCAATGACCATCTTACATAATAATTCAAACATTGTACTTTCAAATATAATGCGAATGTTTATAAAGATTTAAGTGTATTTATTATACTAGGTTTATTAACTTTTTCAACTAACTTTTGAAGGGCACTGTATATCTGCAGCCCCAGTAAGTGGTTAAGTCGAAATTAATCCAGAGAGAGTTAATCATATTGAGAGAAGGGGTATTGTGTCATTCTTGTAGATTATGGCTTGGTAGTTATAATACAAGCAATGAATCCTTTTCAAGCCAGATTTAGAGCTTCAATCACTAGGAAAATAACATGATTCCGCTTCCTCAATGCAAGAAACTCACTTTGGAGAAAATTAAACTTAGCTACTTATTCACCTGTACATATAATCTCATTAGATGGGGGAGGAGAAAACAAAGAGCAAAAATAATTTAATGATTGTATTGCATAAGAATTTTGGTAAAACGTAAACCTTCTATGCTAGTACTGTACTTATACCCTGCTTCTAATGAATATCCCGCAAATTATAGTGAGCAAAAGAATGCTTCTAAGATAGACTTTATTAGTATTAGCAAACCATAACTACAAATTAATCTGTGTTTAAAAATATTCACTTACACACTTGTACACTAAAAAGATCATAATTATGAATTAGCTACTTACTCCATCGTATAAATATTTGCCTGAGTCAAAAATAGGGTCTCATTACCATTTGTAACTAACTGCATTTAACTATACATACAACTAACTATAGTGAAGAATTATATTTGTATTCATTGAATATTTTGTACATAAATACAAATCAGTTAGTTACGACAAACCTCCATAATTAGTGCTAGGGCTGCATTCAAACTTATAATACAAGACTATTCTGGAAATTAATCCTATATACGGTACCTCAAAAATAATAATAATTCAATACGAATTTTTTTTTTTACTTATATCAGGAGTTGAATCGAAGAAAGCTATGATTTCTTTTATACCTTGATAAAAAAATACGTACATAAAAACTATATATATTTGACTTTTATTAACCTCTTGACATACAAAGAAAATGGAATTTTATGTGCCAGAAAAAGTACTATTTAAATGCCTTAACATACAAGTTTGGAATCAGGACTCGATGAAATGAAATAAATCATTGAATAATTCTAGTGTCCATTGGGGGCAGTTCCTGACATCAAAGTCAACAATGGCACGCGAAATTAATATCTTTTTAAATATTTTATTTGAAAAGAAAAGATATGGAGTCCAGGACCGGGACTTTGTTTGTTACTATGCAATACAAAAGGCTCTTAGAGCTGGGCAATTGTCAAAAAGGGCCAAGATCACCTTGTATAAAACCATTGTCAGACCAATAGCAACATATGGTTGTGAAAGTTAGGTCCTGAGTAAAAAAACAGAAAGAATGGTGAATTTCTGGGAGAGGAAAATACTGCGGCGGATTTATGGACCCATCTATGCCTAGGGAACATGGAGGGTCCGTAATAATGCAGAACTCCGACACTTTCACAGAGAGTCAGACTTAGTTTCTTCCGTAAAAAGAGCTAGATTGAGATGGTTGGGCCATGTGATGAGGATGCTGGAGACAAGAGTGCCCAGAAGACTGTTGTTTGTGAAGCTCGGTGGTAGAAGACCCAAAGGAAGGCCCCGTGCAAGATGGCTAGATGGAGGCTGATCTTCACAGCTGGCAATCAGACATTGGAGAAGACTTGCTAGGGACCGAAGTGATTGGCAGGCAGAGGTGGATGAGGCCCAGGTCCTTGTAGGACCATAGTACCAAGGAGTGAGTGAGTAAGTTAAACTTTTAATCTCTATATTATATAAAAAGTTTTTAGTGATGTAATATTATATCCGGATTGCCTAGCAATAGATTGAGAAATTATTTCTTATTTAGTCTTTTGTCATGCTCCATCAGCTAAAACATAAATATTTTTTAAAATTGGAAATCACAGAACTACTGTTCCCGACTTCTTTAAGCTGTTACACAAAATTGTAGCGCTGTACATTACTTTACATTGAATGTGTTAATTTAAACAATAAAACAAGCCACGTCTTATTCAAATATTTCGATTTTAGGACTGTTATTTCAAAACAGAGATAATATGAAGTTTTTCTTATAAAATATAAATTTATTTTTCATCTATAAAACAAACCGAAAATAAAAAGACATTTCATTTTTTTTTTATTTAATGTAAATAAAATACTCAATATCTCAAAATGGGTACCCCTAAGTGGGTACCCTTATTTTAATGGGCCCACTATGAGGCTACAAAATAAGAACTTCAATTTCTAAAATAATATCGAGGTACCTCTACTAAAACGTTAAGTACCTACTGTAGTTCAATTAAATGAACAGTTGTATAAATTTATAGGAAAAAAAAAATAGAAAAAAAGTACTGTACCAACTGGTGACAATATTCCAAATCCAAAAAATGGTATAAATGGCTTGGCATCTGTGTGTATAACATCTACTTCTTCTGCATCACTCGGAGCCAATCTCACTGCCGCAGGAGTGCCCTCGAACGCAGGTTGTGCCGGGTCCAGTCCTGGAAAATTTTGATTAGTTATTATTTAATACAGGATTTTATATTTTATTTAAGAATGTTATAGGAAATCTATTAGTCATATTGTAACTAAAATAATTTATTTTAACTTTGTTTAATAGTATGGGCTACATTATATATTTAACTTTGTATAATTCATATCATACATTCATAATAAACGGAACCCAACTAATATGTTTGAAAAATATGTTTTTGATTGTCTCAACAAAGTTTTATATAGCAGCTCCAGATAACGCTATTAGTACGCCATTAAACACCAACAAACAACAACGTAATTAACATCTATAAAACAAAGTCCTCGGCAACTTTGATTTGCCGTAAAATCAATAACTAATGCACGGATTTTCATGCCGTTTTCACCAATAGATAGAGTGATTCACCAGGAAGGTTTAGGTATATAATTTGTCGAGGTTTCATTTAAATTAGTTGGAAAATCGATGGGCTTCACCGAAGACGCTGCTTGCCTAATCCTGAGTAACTACCTAATGTAAGACAGTAAATTCAGACATAAAAAAATATTTGGTTTTATTTTACGTTAAACTTTTAATCTCTCTATTATATAAAAAGTTTTTAGTGATGTGTAATATTATATCGGAGTTGCCTAGCAACAGATCGAGAAACTACTTTTTGTTTAGTCTTTTGTCGTGCTCCATCAGCTAAAATATAAATATTTTTTAAAATTGGAAATCATAAAACCACTGTTCCCGACTTATTTAAGCTGTTAAATTAAAAATTGTAGTGCTGTTCATTAATTTAAATTGAATGCGTCAATTTAATCAATTGGCCGCATTTGTTCGCAGTAAACTCAATAACTACTTCCCAGATTTTCATGCAGTTTCCACCAATAGCTAGAGTAATGGTTTAGGTATATAATTTGTCGAGGTTTTGTGTCGTAGCTACCTAATATCAGATAAAATTCTGCCATCTGAGTAGCTTGCTCACGTGTTTCTTACTCCCAAAATCTACATATTTTCTCTGAACATAACAAATCAAATAACATAGTTTACAGGAGTATATTGCAGTAGGTAAGTAGGGCCAAAACTAAAAACACATCGATAAATTACCTATATATGCACATTATTCTAATCCTTTCAGTTTTAATTTCTCACTGCTGCCGTACGACAAGTGAAACTGTTATACTAAGTAATCCTTTTCAATAAATTCAATAGCATTACATACTAATTCTTTACTGACCTCAATAACAGTAAACGAAACTAACTTCTGTCCTTCCCGTTTGTTATAAATTTCATCATAATTTATTTTAAATTATGATGAAATTTGATATAGATAATCACAAGCCTGAGGAAGGACATAGGCTACTTTTTATCAACACACCACACAGGCGAAGTTTATATAAAACTGTAACCTGATTAATTAACAAACCCAGCGGTCAACGCACAGCAGATACCACTGAACTTGGCATCTAGAAATTAGGATAATTCCACCCCCAAGGTTTTCCCCCTTTCCGTCAGTTTTGAAGTTAGACATCTGAAATGTTGGATGTACAAGAAACTTATAGTTAAAAAAAATTAAATTATTTATTGAAAACAATCTGTCACGAAACTTTATGTGGCAGGCCAAATTCCACACGAGCAAAGCTGCGGGCAAAAGATAGTAATAATATAACTTAACAAATAATAATATAACTATTAACATATAAATAAAAATAAAATAATAATAAATAACTATATTGTTGGACTGATCTTTATTTTCAGGCAAACTGCTCTTTGGGATGATAAGGATTCAACTTTCAACATTAACAGTATTTTTAATTTTTCTGGAAAAATTTCCTAGTTGGGTCATTTAAAAAAAAAAAAATGTTATTTTCCACCTGTTAAGATAACTGAGATGAACTTTTTTTGTAGTGATTTCTTTTATAATTAAAAAAAAAAATATTCTACAATCAATTTTTTTAAGGGAACCACACAACAGCTAATCACCATACTAATGACAACTTGAATGAATGAAAATTTTTATGGTAACAATGTGCCAGAGTATAACTCATACCAAGTTTATAAAGGATAGACAAAGGACACAACTACAACCATCTGTTCACTTCAAAATAATAATGAATGTGAAACATTACACTTACTTGATGAGGTCTATCACTTTTCCCACCATTTAACTGAATCAGTAGTGTTATCTCGTGATCAATAACTAATGTGATGTAACTAACTGGACAAATCTGTAGACAAATGTATTTCATAGGAATTAAATCCTTAACCTTGAAGTAGGATTGCCCCATTCTAATACTATGCAGCTTAATAGTATATATAATGTGTATACATTCCATAAGAGAAATGACTACCGGAAAAAAAGAATGTTATTAAAAGCACTAAACATCTGTTTGAAACATTGGTAACTAACAGGACACAATTATGACATCCGTTTAAAGCAGCTTTTCTCACCAATCAGCTAAGAGGAATCTGAGCACAAGATATTTATGTATCGGCATGCCGTTCATTCGGCAAGTTAAGTCGTTAGGAAATAAACACTATTAATGTTTTTTAAAATGGCCTGATATAAGTTTGAAATAAATTATAAACATGCATTATTACTGATTATTAAAAAAATAAAATAAATAAATGTTTATTCATACATTAAAAACCAGGGTAGGCCATTGCTCTTCTCTCAGCTCTTAGATATTTCATAAAAAATATTTTTAACTCATGAAGATATAAAAATTAGAAGTATAATAATTAATTAATAAACATAAAACAAATAGGTTCCCTTTCAAATTAAATGGTAACAACTACGGATGCAAAAAAATCTAATCATCACTAAGACCTTTCCACTGGAAAATTTTGTAATGGCATCCATGTTTAACAGTGGCATTCAGTATATTAGTACTTGCGTATTTGTTGTTTGTTTGTTCTTTTAATGTCACTTTATCCTGCTGTGGCAGATTGGACAAGGTCACAGGGGGAGCCCTAAATTTCACGTATCCCAGTTTAATTAGGATAGGGATCTTTAACGAAGACTTTTAAGACTGACATTATACAGGCTCGGGACCCCCCTTCCGAAGGACGGGATAACAAAGGATTTTTTACTCCCTTTAAATAATCCTAGGGCCACTTGCTAGGCTACGAACCCATGATCTTGGGCTTAGCAGTTTGTCAAGCTAACCACTAAACCACAATTCGTTCCCGAATACTTATGTATTTAATTTCTCTTTCTGCAAGATGTAAAAAATAATATTTAAAAAATTAATTACCTGTAATCCTTTTGATTTTTGAGATTTCAGAAACGTTTTTAGCGCAATAAGCCATTATGTGCGAACCTAAACTGTGCCCAATAAGATGAACTTTATCTGTCCCAAGTCCTAAATTGATGAGATACCTCAGAAACCTGAAATGATGAAAAATAATTATTCTGATCCTGATAATTTTTATAGTAATGCTCTAGAAGCTATAGATATCTAATTAAATCTAACAGCTTAATCTTATATAATAAAAATTTATCTAAATAAATAGATATCTAATGGATCCAAAACCTTGCCAGTTGTACGCCGACAATCCTTGTGTTTGATGCAACTTGTAGGTAGTTGGTTAATCTCGCTCCAATATTCCAGTCTAATATAAATACATTGGCATCTCTCTGGAAAATAAATAAACGTTATAATGTAATTATACTATACGGTTTTATAGTGCTTTCACAACTTTTAGTATCTTTCTAATTGAGATTAAACAATTTACTGTTGATTTAATTAGAAAAAAATCAAAGTCCTCATGATTTTCAATTTTTATCATCCTCAAAGGTCAATGACTCGTCACGATACTAAATTTTCAAATATAAGAAAAATGTAATTACAATATTTGATGAAGGATAATAAACCTTGTTGGTTTGTAGTTTAAACAATAATTTAAAAATATGTACAAATAAATACAACATGATTTACCTGTGAGGTCAAACAAAGAATATATTTAAAGCAAATGTAATATTTTTTAATTAATACGAGCAGTATTTAGTTTGTATTCAAAATGATTTCAATGTTAGTTATTGTCGGAAAAGAGCTCACATTTTTTAAATATGCTTTAACCATTCGCAATAGCCACTCTGCATTTCCTCCGCTCGCAAATCCATGAGTCATGAACACAGTGACCGGTCGTCTCACATCAAAGCCACTTTCTCCCAGGAACCAGTCTTTATCGTCTAAGGATATTTCGTATGGTTCGGTTGAATTTCTGGAACATTTATTTTATTCAGTACAAAAAATGAAGTAAAACATATAAATAAATCGATTAATGTGTGCACTTGCCTTTAATTGACAATCTAGCTATCACTTTTTCCCCACAGAGAGTAAAAATAGATTTCCCACAACTCGGATTCATTTCGCTTAAAGGAAAAAAAAAAAAAACTTTCTCTTCACTTATATCCCATTTCCTAATGCTTTTGACAGAAGTAAGGAGTGGAGTGGCACAGTGATAGAGCAATGGGTTGCCGTGCCGAAGGTCCTGGGTTCAAATCCGAGTGTACTTACTCTGTTAGCACCCAGAGATGGATCCTATGGGATCTAGGACCCTCCTAGTGCTTACTCAGCCTCTATAAAGTGGAGGAAGTTCTTGCAGTTGAGCATGATCTAGGACAAATCACCTCCCTGTACAACTGTTGTCCAAGAAACAGTACAGTCTTTACTATGTACTGAACTAAAGACCCTTCATGGGTTATAGAGAAACAGTTTTTTCTGTTTCTCAAACAGGTTTCAGAGCGTCTGATTTATTTTATTGTTTATTTCTTGTTAAATTTTGATATTTTTCGCTTCATTCCATATTTATTACTCGTCTATTTACAATTCAA
The DNA here is from genome assembly GCA_037127475.1 of Arma custos. Lineage (NCBI taxonomy): Eukaryota > Metazoa > Arthropoda > Insecta > Hemiptera > Pentatomidae > Arma > Arma custos. Next base: position 21,659,410 of record CM073765.1, on the reverse strand, counting down.
AGAAATTTGTCATTCTTTTCACAGAAATTGCTAGAGAAACTCTGTTTTATAATAAGGATTGACCAATAGGTTTATTAAAAAAAAGTAAACTATTGAATTTACAAAAAAAAATAAATTTATATCAAATAAGTTGGTTTATTCAAAAGTCAATAATTAGTTGTCTTCCAATGAAAATATGATAAATGACATTCACAGATAATTTTGATGTGACATTTGTAAAATAAAAATAAAAAAGTTAAAAAATAATTATAAACTACCTTTTCCCAGTTTATGAAATTGTAAAAATTTGTTTGAAGTGCTACACCTAATAGTTATTTACAATTTACATAAATGGATAAAGAAATGTAACTGCAATATTTAAAAGAGGGAATATATTAAACAATACATTTAATTAAGTGATAAGTTATGAAATATTAAAACATCAAATTAATAAATTCAGGATAAATTATAAAACCCAACATTAGTGTTTATATGAGAGAAAAATAGTGGACTGGATGATCAAATGTAGAAAGGAGATAGTTGGGGGGTGCAGTAAAAAAACAACACTGAATAAGTCTAGTACTTATTCAGTGTTTTTTTTTTACTGCATCCCCCCAACTATCTCCTTTCTACATTAGTGTTTATAATTTTTAAAAAAATTGATGGCATTTTCAAAATAGTATTGGTGATCTATAAAAATATTATAAAGGTGAAAGCATAAAGTGACATTCTCTCTAATACAACCCTCTCAGGTAGCTCTTCTAGTTTATTTTAATTTCAGTGGTTAGAATACATATGGGTAAGAAGGTAATGAACAGATCGGTTATTAAGGAGGATACTCGAATTATGTTTTAGTTGATTATTTATATTTATATTCGTCATACCTTATATATAACTTCAATTTTGGTGAAATCTTCTTAGGGCTCCATGGTGGGGGTAGAGGCCTGAGTATTGAGTACCATGGTTCACGCAAGGAAAAGCATCCCAACCGTGGATAGCAGACATTTTTCTTTTCTGTTTAAACATAAAATCGTTTAGCTCAATTTTGGAATTAGAAAGATCGCATAGATTTTGTTAACCTTGTTTTATCAATATGTTGATGTGTTAATGAATGATGATGCAATATTATTTATTTTTTAAGACTAACTTGAATATTTCTCTAAGTTATATGCTAATTACTTGTTTATAACAGAATACTACGTATAAGGATTCAATTCATTCTGAAAGGTTTAGCACTGGCTATTCGAAAAAGAAATACAAGAAATGAAACTATTCAAAAGTAAATTCGTTAGAGTATACGCAGCTCAAAAATAATTTTTAAATAATTTCATTACACAAGACAGCAAAAAGATTTTCTAAAGAATTGTGTTTGATACATTCTGGCTTATGAATAAAAGAATTTACTGTCTATCTCATCAGTTTCCATTTCTTGTACTTTATGTAGCCAAGTTATCAAATGAAACAAATGAATTATCAAATTGAAAAAAAAATTTGTTCAGAGTAATTGCTCGTCCTAATTTATTTTTGTAATTACAAACACTTGAGTAAACTTATGAGCAAGACTGGCCATGAGTAGCTTATTATTTTAAAATTACGCCTTGTTAAAAATTTTCCATTTTATATAGAAAAAAACGAAATAATTGGCTACCAATTACTAACCAGATACATACAAATGGTTAAAAAATCTATTTTAATAAATCTATTTTTGAACTATCAAAACATCATCAATGTATAGTATGATTATGTTTCTTTAGTAATTATTCTGCAAGTTGTCGCTTTAAGTTTGCTCACAACTTTTAACTTTTCATTTATTTCTTCCCTTTTAATATTTTCCAAAAATACAAGTTATCATGAGCTTTAGAAAAGAGAATGTAATTGTGGGAAATGTGTATACTTCGGTAATCATTTCATCAAGAAATGAACGTTTCAACAATATCATCGGTACTTCAAAATGTTAGTTTAAACTTTTATCGCTCGATGAAATGGTACCGAAATCTATTCATTACCCAAAATTACATTCTCTTTTCTAAAGCTCATGATATATTGTATTTTTTTGGAAATATTAAAAATGAAACAAATAAAACTCTAACTCAGCCCCCATATTTCTATGTTTATACAAATAAACATTTAAAACTGTAATTCAATCCAAAGCGACAACCAGCCGAACAGATACCATAAAAGACAAAATAAAAATGACTACAATTTGCTAACCAGATATAAACAAATGTTTAAAAAATTAATTTTTGAACCACCAAAATATCATCAATGTATGGTATGATGATTATTTTTTCTTTTTCAAACTTCAAATTTGAACAATATATTTCAGCCAAACTTTCAAAATAGTGCAGTTTCATGCTAATAAAAATCAAAATGGAGCAATTTGTCTCAAAATGCATTAAGCATACAATATTTAATTTTAATGTAAAGTAATGTCGAATAAATAATAGTTTTATATGGTTATACACTGGATTCAACAACAGGAAAATCTGGTGTCTACTTTTAATGAATTCAAGAACATCCTATGATTTTGTTTGATTTGTTTATACAGGGTAAAAACGAACTAAAACACATCTGCTGAAGAAGAATGTGCTGTTTATTTAACATTAAAAGCTGTGTGTAATATTTGCAATCCACAAACACCTGAAATAAAGATTTACAAAAACATCTTTTGTTTGAATCAACTTCAACAACAGGCATTCATTGTATCACTACAATGGAAGGTTACTTAGATCGATTCGACACTTAATAGTTTTCCAACTGGCAAGTTGAAGATTACACCCAACTTGAGGGGGGCATCAAAGTAATACTTTAAACGAAATAAAGTTACAACTTATTGTATTTTTATAATATTACTTATGAAGGACCAACTTCCATTTTACAAATTACATGATCTTTAGCATAGAAAAGATAATATAATTATGTGTATTGAGTAATTTTTGGTAATCATTTCATCTAGGCATATAAGTTAAAACTAACATGTTGAAGTATAGATGATATATGTTTGTTGAAACATTCATTTCTAAATGAAATAATTACCTAGGTATACACATTTCCCATTATTATATTCTCTTTTTCATACCTCAAAGCTCATGGTGATAACTTGTATCATGATAATTTTTCCCCTTTGTATTTTTGGAAAATATCAAAACGGAAAAAGAATGGAAAGTTAAAAATTTTTGCGAATCAAAATTATTTTATACAATAATTACAATTTCAAACAACTTTACAATTAATTTTACAACAGTACAAACTTAACTTTATAGTAGAGGGATTCCGATGTTATTCTAGAAATTGAAGTTAGGTTTAATTTTTACTTTGTACCTCCCCCCCCCACACCTAGTGAGTCTATTGAAGTAAGAGTAGCAACTTAATAATGTTTTGAAATACTGTGTATTTTGCATTAAATAAAACAAAGATTTTTTTATTTTAGATTTGTTTTATAGATGAAAACAATGTTTAGTTTATTAGAAAAGTGTCTTCGTCTTATTTCACTACACTCTCTGTTTTGTAAACAGTTGTTTTACAACTAAAATAGAGCCAAAAACTCAAAAAGAAACACTATTATTTATTATAATGCAATTGGGAAAAACCACAATGCAAAGCCTTATGTTTCAAAAATACACCCACTTACCAATCGACGTATATTGAACGTCTTGGTGGTGGGGTGCTGTCTCATGTTTGAAGCCTGTTTGGGCTGTTGATCGTTGGGATGTATTGCACCTTTTTCTTCGAGATGTGATTCACATAATCCCCTTTTTTGTTTTTGGTGTCTTCATAATGCCTGAATAGGCTAAACGTTGACTGGTAAGTGGGTGTATTTTTGAAACATAAGGCTTTGCATTGTGGTTTTTCCCAACTGCATTATAATTGTTTTACAATTTACAGTACAAAATTACAATTTGTAACAACAGTCCTAAAATCGATATATTTGTATTCGACAAAGCTTGTTTAATTTTTTAATCGATACATTCAATTTAAATTAAAGAACAGCGTTAAAATTTGCGTAACAGCTTAAAGTAGTCAGGATTCCTCAATTCTCATTTGCGTAATAACCTCCGCTGTTGATCGCCCTGTAACTTGATCCTTGATCATTTCTCATTCCTGGCTCAGGAACAGTTGCTATGTGATTCGTCAATTTTTAAAGATATTTATCATTAAACCGATCGAGGATGACAAAAGACGTTATTAGTTCCGCAAGTTGTCGCTTCGCTGCTGAGTTTGGACAAGTTTTAACTGTTTCTACGTTTCCTTTTTAATATTCTCCAAAATACACATCACCGTGAGCTTTAATATGGAAAAGAGAATGTAATTATGGGAAATTTATTTATTTCGGTATTCATTTCATCAAGAAATAAACGTTTCAGCTGACCCTTTCGAAGTAAAGATGATATATTTTTGTTTTGAAGAGAAAAGATTTGTCCTGGCTGTGATCCCGAGAAAAAAAAATATTTAAAAATAATCACCATCATAATAGCAATTAGTAAAAATAAAGATGATATATGTTTGTTGAACTGTTTTTCTTCAAAAAATTATTACTAAAATATGCTTATATCCGATAATTACAATCTTTATTCCACAAGAAGATCACGATTATTTGTATTTTTGGGGAATATTAAAAAGGAAACGAATAAACACATAAATCATGTAACCTACTTCGATAGCGACAACCTGCGGAACTGATACTAGATATACCAATAAAATATTACATCACTACTTTTTTATATAATTACAATTTTAAACTAGGATTAACTAATTAATTATTGCAATGCAATAAACAAAGTACCGACCACAAACTGATTCTAATAATTAAAACCATTTTTTTGTCACACCAACGTAGACCTCCTTCGAGTCTCCTGTGGAACCCTAGCGGTCTACCTGAACCACTTTGGGAACTTCGGGTCTAAAGATTTAAGGTGGGAATTAAAGAACGAAAGAAATTCGGGAAAATTTTAGCTTCCGAAATTCTGCAACGAAAAATTAGTCCACACACGATAGGAGATTCTTTACTAAGTAGTAGAATCACTGAAGCAATCAGGAAATGAAGGATTAATTTCTATGAAAATATCCTCTAAATGAATGCAAAAAGGTTAAGGAAGAGAATATTTGAATTCTATAGAAATAAAGCAACTACACTGTTTAAGGCGACAGAGAGGGACATTATAGGATTCGGAGTTACGGAGGATACGCTTAGGGATGGAACTGCCAAGAGCATAACCCGAGACAAGAGGATGAGCTTCGAGACGAGAACAAAGCGGATAATCAAAATATCCGATGAGGAAAGGGACGCTTTAGGAGATCGGAGATGAAGAGATAGTGGGCGGAGAGAAAGTCACGGAACAAACACCATTGATTGATCCAGAGTACCCCAAGTTGGGTGAAAATAAAAAAAAAAAGTCCTCTTAATTAAAAAAATAGTACTTTTCTATCATTTTCCTGTTTCCAAAGGCAGCCATTTTTGTTTAAAAAAAAATGTTTTTTTACGTTCTTAGGGATTTACGTGAATTAATATTATTATGAACTGAATAAACTTAATTAGATCAACCAAAAATCATTTTATCAAGAAGTAGAAGGCCTAGTTTAACTAAAATTATGTTAAATAAAATTTTTTATTTAATGTAGTCAAATTGAAATCCACTTACCGAAATAATTCCCATGACAAATTCAGACCACTTACCTTGGATTATATCCCTGAGAAGGTTTTTTGGAGCATCAAGTACTGCTGAAACTGAAACAGAATATTATAACTATAGTATAATAATAGTAATATAACATTACATAATAACATAACTATTCTTCAGATTCTTAAAATTGAGAGTATTAAATTTATTTGTTGTATGTATGTATTGTATTTATGTATTGTATGTATTTGTTATTTATTTATTGGTGTTTTAAACTTTTCTATGGTGATTTCCCGAATCACAATTTGGGAAACATCTAGGTTTAACCTAGCGAAATATTCTATTCCATATACGTTGAATTAACAGACTGAATTAGCATTATGGACAATCGCTTGCCATAGAACCGGGTGCTGCAAAATGCAATTGATGAGATGATAGTGGCGATTTCAAGCTTCCATTGATGAGATGTCCTTTTGTTGATATTTATTTATTCATTCCGAAGCAATACTAGTCATCGCGAATGGAATAAAACATGTCACGGACCTCCTCGTCGGACCTGGACTGCAAATCTTTCTTCAAGGTAATCGGATCTTCCTGATATAGATTCGTCAACTGTTTAATGATTCAGAGATTGTAGGACTGATTTAATCGATGACACAATAAGTTCCCCACTTTTTTATAATGTAGAACGATTTTTTAAAAATCGTCGTTAAGTTCGAATTAGAGCTTAAAAAAAAAACTGCACCATTACAACCCGTGAAGGGCCTTGGGTTCAGTACGTGATAGAGAGCCTGTACTGTTCTGTACTGCTTCATGGACAATGGTCGTGCGGGGAAGTGATTTGTCCTAGATTACGCTCAACCCCCTGGTAATTTACGGTTCCCATCTTATACAGGCTGGGTGAGCCCTCGGAGGCCCCCCAAGATTCCACAGGGTCCACCCTTAGCTACTAACAGAATAAATACCGCCTACAACTAGATTTGAACCCGAGGCCTTCGGCGCGGCAACACGTCGCTCTACCATTAAGCTACCCCGCTCCCAGATATTAGGACTAAAACAATATGAATATAATCTTGAATAATATTAGTTGACCTTATTTTCAAGGGAAGAAACTGGCCCGGAAGGAGATCAAGGAACTAATTCCTAAACCATTAATTAGTTTCTAATAAATAATTTATCACTATTTATGGAATTAATTCGACCTCCACCCGGACTATTTCCCAATAATAATAAAAAACATGCGGAAATAATATAAACATAAAATAAAAAGCGATCCAAAGCTAGATTTTTCTGAAGTGCGGGTTATATTATAAGGAAGAAGTAATGAGGAACATAATGATACAACAGTTTTATAAATAGGCTCTCAATGAATCACTTGTGATAGGAAAAAGTTCAGAACACTAATAATCACTTTTAGAATGGAATCACCTTATTTAGAGTGATCTTGAAAGCATTCTTATTCCAGTTTCCAAATGATTTTACCACATAACCCTTATGTTAAATATATATGAATTAGGAATTAGCGGCAGTTTTATTTATGGATGAGTTTATTTATTATATAAAAACTGTTCTAGGAAATAGAAGTGACCTTCTTCCTATATCGTGCAAGAACATCTCAAGGTGTCACCTACAGAAGGCTGATTACTCAGGAGATAAAACAAGTTAACCTATCCTGTCAAACCGGTTAAGAACTTCAAACGTTTCTCAAAAACAATTATAGATGTAAACATGCTCTTCTTCAATGTCAGTTGAATGCTCCAATTCTCTTGAAGGGAATTAAGAAAATTCTAAGAACATGACATTTTCGAATTAATTAAGGACAAAATCGAGAGTATTTCCAAAGCCATATAACTCGAATTGTAGAATAAATCAGCAGTATTGCCAGAATTATAGATAAAATAAAAATATACTAAGTTTTGGATGAAGTTTAACAGATTTTGTAGAAGTAATAACAAGATTTGTGATGCGCAAACAAGATGATTGATACTCCATGAGTGACTTAGGCTTGAACTTGACCAGATCTAATAATTTTATTTTCAATTTACTCAATTATTAATTATGTTAATAAATAAATAATTCATACGAAACTGGTGCATTTTATAGTTTATGTATATTTCAAATGGCTTTGCACAATTATGATACATATATTTTACAACTCAGGTAATTGACTATAGTTGTTTGTTCATTTAACGTCACTTTATGCTGCTATGGCTAATCGGACGATGCTACAGTGGGAGCTCTAAGTTTTGCCTATCCAGGTTTAATTAGGATAAGGATTTTTAACGAGTACCTGACATTGTACAGGCTCGGGACCCCCGTTTAACGTCCCTTCCGAAGGACGATGTAACTAAGGATTTTTTACTCCCTTAAAAAAATCCTAGGGCCACCTGCCGGGCTACGAACCCGCGATCTTGGGTTTAGTAGTTTGTTAAGCTAACCACAATTGACTATAGTTATTAAACATTAGAAAAACATATAGTATATATTTAAATATATTAAAGTATGCGGTATTGAAAAATAACAAAGTAATAGTGATAACAATAACTAGGCTAAACGAACATTAGGCTAGATGTCGATTCTATCAATTCTTCCTTACAAATGTCTGCCAAAACTACTGCAAATCCGTTGGATCGCTCTTAAAGCAACCCTCCCATTTACGCCTGAGTTTACCAAACACCTCGGACGTCAACTAGTTGGTTCAGCAAATATTAACTTTTATCAAAGTAACAAAAGAAAATATTTATCTGGAATTAGTTTAAACAAAAAAAACAGGCCTTGTTTATATTTGATGCAACTTGTAATGGATGAGCAGTGAGCCCCCTGTAATTGTTCCAATAATGGTAAGACTGGATTTCGCTTTTTAGGGAAGTAATGATTGCTTTATCTGCACAAACTTTAGTGCACTGAACATTTCCGGTGGGAATTTTTTTTTTAAACGTATAGCGCAAAATAATTTAATGAATTTAATTTCTGATTAATGTATTTAACCTCAATGTTACCTTTCAGCTTCCACACATTAAGCTTTCATGTGTGTGCTTTGTTTTTATGAGGATAAAATCAATATTGTTTTCAGATTATAGGCGAAATATGTTGTTTATACATATCAGATGTATTATACCCCTAAGTATTAATTCTATGTATACATGTAATTTATGATTGTTTGTCCAATAAATAGGTACTAATAAATGCAGTAATCGATGACTACCAACACTTTGATTATACTAGTAAAAATGTATTACATAATCTGAATACAGTATTGATTCTACCCTCATAATAACAAAACACACCCATCATCTAAGCTCAATATAAGAAAGAAGGTAGGCTGCATCTTTACCCCTTACAGCAACTTTTATACATATAAAACTAGCACTAAAAATTATTACTGATTATTAATGTCAAAACCATTTCCACCACACCTTATGATTGGGTCTAGGGTCTGTAGAGACTGTACTTTTTTACGGACGTCGGTTGTTCAGGGAAGTGGTTTGACCAGATCACACTCAACCCCCAGATTTTCCCCATTATTTTGGGTATCCACTTTATGAACAGCTAGGTGAGCCCCAGGAGGGTTCTAGATTCCATTTGATCCATCTCCGGCCGCTACACAGACTAAATAAAAGTCTTGCCATGAGTGGGATTCGAATCATACATTATTTTTATATTATTAACATTATAACGTTAACTCATAAGTAAAGACAATTAGAACCAACAATCTAACTATGTAATACAACAAGAATATTTTTATAATAAATAATATTTTTTATTGTATTTAAATTAAATTAAATCTACCTGATAACTTTTGTTTAGATTGCATTCATCAAAACCAAATCTATTATTTTCAATTGATCACTCAACAGCAGAATTTTCACAACACAAATGAAATGAAATTATTGTTAAAAATAAATAAATTATTGTTTATTCCCTTAATAAAACAAACTGTATTTAATCAAAACTTTGAATGCCTTCTAGTTTATAAAAATCCTTTTATCAATCGCCACCGTGAGTTGGCACCACTGTTTTCGATCTCATCTACACCACACAGAAACCAACAATGACATGGAGTTCTTTATAAAATTTCACCGTGTGTTTAAAAGATTTAAGCATACATATACCTGAATGAATTATTATTTTTTTTTATTCATGTCAAAAAACTAAATAAAACTATCACTTACCGGTTGAATTATCAGGAATGGCTCTCGTAATGATATCTTTAGCCAGTTCAAACGCCATAATATCTAAGAAGAAAAAATATATATTATTATTAATATAAAAATAATATTAAATCATTTCATATTTATAATATCACTTCCCAGTAGGAATTGGTCTCCAGGGAAGTTAGACCATCACTCCCTAAGGGGAAGGCCTACATAAATTAACAAGAAAAAAATTGTATATAGTATCTGTAGTAAAATCATTTTAATTTTTATTATTTTAATAATTCCTGTTAATATTTTGTAATAAAGGCTTTATTCATTCATTTATAATATATACATATATATATATATATATATATATATATATATATATATATATATATATATATATAGGGAAATAACATACTCAGTTTTCAGATTAAAATTTTCTAACTGCTAAATGAATGATGTGTTTTTATTTATATATAAGTATATTTATATCATTGACGCTTCACTCATCCAGTTATTTATTATAGTTATTATTTTTTGCATTGTTTGTTTCTACTTGACATTGTAATTTGCATACAAATGTAATCAAGGGCGGATCCATGATTTTTTTCTGGGGAGGCAAACGGGCAGACGGGAAAAAAATCAATAACAACTTACAAATTAATTTGTAGAATCTGCAGAAAGATTTCAAAGGCTTTCTGTTATTTTGACAACTATGGATATAATGGATAATCCACAGTACTCAAAAAACTGTCGGGGGGTGGGGCACCTAACCCCGCTATAAAATGCGTATTTGGGATTTGTTAAAAACAGAAGAAGATGCAATTTTATTTTTTCAGGAGCGAAATATTTTACCAAACCTAGCCCAAAACACCAACAAATATATTTAAAAACGTTATTCAAGACAACTGCTTGCGCATAACTGGTGGCATTAATACACAAGTACTTAGAAATAAACCAAAGTTGTCAAGAATAATAATGAATAATTTTATGATTCGATCTGTTACGTTTCTGTTTATTGTAATCAAGAGAAACAGTACATTTTAGAAAAAAAAAACTTTAAAAACAAAAAACTCAAAATTGTAAAATATGTATTTTATCTTTAAATATTTATCCACGCCAGTTAAATACAGCACATTGAAAATCAGCAGATTGCCTGTCATAATCAAATGATATGAGAGGCATGAAGAACAGCAGTACCTCTCCAGTGGCTTGATTTAATAATCTTACGATAACAGATCTCTCATCCACGTTCTTTTTAGTCTCCTCCTAGTGTTTTCACGCTTTTGAGTTGTGATAGTAAAAATCATATGTACAAGTTATAAATATCAATAAAAAAATTCATTGCAAGATTTATCAAGGTTATGACAATAAGGAGTTGCAATACTAGTTGCCCTCAACCTTGACTTCCTCTTTATGGAAATTAAGTCTCTAATTATTTTAAGTAAGGTAGAGCATTAGATAATAGTTTCAGGAAATCAAACTTTACAGAAAATTCTCTTCAAAATTATTTACTGATATGGCAATGTCGACTCCGTCTTTTATATCTTTCCGTGAAGCCAGTTCGGACGATTGAACGTTCAGATAATCGACGCTATAGTTCCTTAGGGTCTTAATTTAGATTCTCAATGATAAGTTAGTTCAATAGTATTTAAACAAATACTGCTTCGATTTTTCTTCATTTATGAACTTAATGTTATGAATCCAAAACCAAAACCAGATGTAATGTACAATATTACTAAGGTATATATTAATTTTTTCTGATGATAAGGTAATTTTCGTTTGTTATTGTTATTGTTAATGTCGTAAATCTCGTAAATAATGAAATATTTTTCAGAACGCAATTGGAAATCTCAAAAAAACAAAGCCTCCAGTCTTTGAAATACTGGAAAACCCAACAAATACAACAAATTGACAATCAGCAGATTGCCTGTCAATAAAATGATCGCAAAATGCCATTAGAGGCATGAAGAAGACCAGAAGCCAGCGGTACCTCTCCAGTGACTTGGTTTAATATCCTTATGATAACAGATCTCTTATCCATGTTCTTTTTAGTTTCCTCAAAGTGTTCTCAGGCATAAGAGTTTTGGCAATTTGTTCTATCACTTGGTTTGGGTGTCCGTAGTTTTTCTTTAAAAAGTTTGTAGTATGTTCGCATGTTTTTGTCCACCGTTGGTATATTTTTATTTATTTTATATTATTATTATTTATATTAGTATACAAACATTTCTTATTAAAACACCATGGTGTTGTTTTGATAAATTTAATTATCTTTGACGAAGTATGTTCACTGAAAATACAACGTTTACATATCTTACTTAGGCAAAACGACTGCAAACGTTTCAATTATACAAAACTGTTACTTTTTATAATGATGTATTTAGATAATTTGAATTAAATACCTGTGACTAGTAGTAGAGAAAGCACTGCTATACATCCTAGTGAATATAGTTTTGCCATAATGATCAGATGTCCTGTGAAATAAATACGTTTTATAACCTCAAATTAATTTTACATCCCATTACTTATTGCTGTTATAATATTTTTATACCATTATTATATTTTATAGTATTATTATATTATTTTTATAATATTTATTTATATAGTAGAAAATTTAACAAATAAAGTAATTAACATAATAAATTAAATTAATTTAATGAGCATTATTTTTATATTATTCTAAATCCAATAATGTTCGAAACGTGCGATAACTATAATTTTTTTCTGACATTAAATTTGTAATCTTGACCATTTCCAGTATTTATTCCGTTTCATGTCTTTGCACCTTTTTTTCTTTACTATTTTCAAAGAACCTATCCCTGCTTATATATTTATATATAGTTTGATCGATAATGACAACATGACTATATACACAAGGATTGGAAAAATATATCAATTTTCATTTAATGGGGATTTGATATAAAAAATATTTAAAAAAAGTTTTGGCAGTTGTGGACACTTAAAATTACATTACCAAATAATGAAGTTTATTTAATATTTGCATTATTTATATATTATTCACGACATGGTTATTATTGATAATTAAATCTATTAATTCTGTACACCAAATTTTGATGATTTTATTACTCTAATTACATATTTTCGATTATATGCATCCTATGTATGTCAAAATGGTAATCAAATATATATAAATATATACAAATATGTATAAATAAATATATACAAATATGTATAAATATAATAATATTGAATAAAATAATATTCAAAATGAATACTGTAATTATTTGATGACTATAAATCAGTTGTAAAGTTTTTTATTATTATTTTCACTTCCACTTTTTCTTCCGCACTCTATGAAGAGGCAGTTTATTACCATCATTATAATTATTATATTTAAATAATTGATATTTATCTTCCTTACCTCTATGAATTACTTATAACAGATGAAGACAACTGTACCGGACAGCTACTAGTACTGCTTTGGTTTTTATACATTATTGGTGGGACTCAGTAGGGTGGGGAATTTTCAATGCCAGCCTACATCATTCAAGTTTTCAGAGATGCCTTACATCTTCTCCTAACCTAAGGCTCTTCAGAGGGTTCAATTAGGGCTTTTTCCAGAAGGAATAAGTTTAATTTTGAAGTCCCTTCCCGAAAATAGTCAATAGGTGGCTTAAATACCACCACTATGGGAGCTCACTAGTTGTGATGCAGGAGGACTGTGCTCATGTCCTGAGTTTCTATGGCAGATAAATTAATTATTCTGTTAACTACCGTGAATCGACCCTTCGGAATGTGTTAATCCTCCTTGGGCTCACCCAGCCTCTTTAATTTTGGTACTCTTAAATGAGGAGAAAACCTAACATTTGATTGTCATCTCAGTCAAAACAACTCTTTGAAAAATTGTTAGCTTCGAAACAGAATAGTCTCTGCTATTTACTTAATAATAATAATAATAATAAATAATAGTAACTGCTATAGGTTTATTTTTTAAAATGACAACTCATTTTAAGAATTACCAAGTTACTATAATCCTTGCAAGACAAAGGCTCTAAGCTCCCAATTAATTACAAAAAAAGTTATATACATAACTATTTTTAGACTCATTTTATCTTTATATTATATAATTTTTAAAATATTTTATTTGAAAAGAAAAGATATGGCCAGGACCGGGACTCGAACCCGGGACCTTCACCTCTCCGTGGTGACGCCTTATCCATCTCGGCTATCCTGGCTTCGCTTCACGGCCAGCCATATCCCCTCTTTTCAATTGATCCTACATCTCCGTGTTCTCGCACTTTGCGATGTATACACGGGGAGAATGTCACTTTAACATTATTTTATTTTGGATCTAGTTGACTTTAAGTCGTTAATATTATTATAATTTATTTTATCTTTATATTATATATTTTTTTAAATATTTTATTTGAAAAGATAAGATATAGCCAGGACCGGGACTCGAACCCGGGATGGGATGGATATGGCGTCACCACGGAGAGGTGAAGGTCCCTGGTTCGAGTCCCGGTCCTGGCCATATCTTTTCTTTTCAAATAAAATATTTTTAGATTCATTTGGACTAACGTAGTAGAGTTTGGGGCTCCACTAAGCTAATGGATTCCTCTCGTATGCAATTTTTACAATCCAAAATCCTCAATTATTAATTCGTTACGAATAAAGTAATCCATAATGACCTTAATGTCCCATTTTTTGCTTATTTGGATCGAAGCAATTTATCCCCACTCATTAGTTAAACTCATTAGTTCCAAACCTAGCTACCTCTTTAATTCTCAATAATCTTCCGACGAGTCTGAAAAGAAGATGGCCTCGTCATATTAAATTTGAGCACTGTCAGTTTCTTTATTCGGGGTAGTTTCTTTCTTTGCCTTTATCTCATGCAATCAAGTATCATTCATTCTGTGAGGGAAAAGATGGCCGCTAAAGAATATTTCTAGTATCATTCACGCTGACTCTTTAAGGTTATTTAAATATTTATTGTTATCATAATTTGGTAAGGGATATTTTTTGGACAACAAAACACTTCTTTATGAGAAAATTAGAAAAGTGGAAACTGATATTTTGTTAATTCAAGTAAGCAGTTTGCTCCTAGACCTAGCCCTGCATTTAATTCCAACATAAATTCTTATAACTTTTTTTTTCTTTTTTTAAACTGGATTTAATTCTTCATTTATTTAGGGTAAGATAAATAAAACCGTTTTCCAGTTGTTCTTTATTCATTAATTTTCACTCTTTAGAAAAAAAAAAATAAATAAATAATAATAATTTTTTACTTTGTATTATTTTTGTTGATGTGCTGTTAGAACATATTTTGTTATTTTATACTAAAGTCTAATGATTCATAGAAATGAGAAAAAGGATCTGATGGTTCAAAGATCAAAATTTGGTTTTGTAATGCAATATTATTTATTGACCATGGAGGACTAATGATCTCCTAAGAATTTTTAAAAGTATGACTTTCCAGGTACTTATACTAATAGTGTGTTATCTTTGGACATTTATGTTAAATTATTTATAGTAATGTAATTATTGTTAATTTATTTATTAAAGTTAAAAGATGCAGGAGAAGAAAAGATTGAGAATGACACCATAGATTCGAAACGTCTCTAAAGAGTGAAAATTAATGAATAAACAACAACTGGAAAACGGTTTTATTTCTCTTACCCTTCCAATATAAATTAATTCAGATCTCATTAGAGAACCATACACGAACATGAGATGTCTTGGTGATCGCAGACGATATTAATAGCAACACTTTGATGTACCGGTCTCTTTCAATGCAGTCTGAGTCTAAGTAAATAACATAGGAAACAAACAACTTAAACAACTGTTGTTTATTGGACACACATCAAAGCAGCACTCTCACGTGTGATGTAGTGGTTAGCTAGCAACCTTGTATGGACAAGGTCGCCGGTCGGCTACAATTTTTTAGAGGGATTAAAAAATCCTTGGGACAAAAAATAGTAGATCTGAGTCTACATGAATTCTGATACTCGTTAAAGATCCCTAAGAGCTTTTCAATTCACATTGATTTTATAATTCCAAAGGTCGTTTCGGATTTCCTGGTGTAAGAGATCCAAAGAGTAGCCATTTCGGAAGGACTGGACTATCTCTCCAATTATCCTTACTCTTGGAGTCTTAATATTTCATAGAAATTTGTATAAACTATAAAGTTGGATCTGTGAGATCTATAGTGCGGTCCTATTCCCCCTCCATTTTATTTTCTTATAGTTTAATACATTTGTAGAGTACAAGTAATACAATAGTATTTTATGAACAATTTTTAATGTCTTATTGTCTGTTTACAAAATGGAGGAACTCGATCGCTCAAGCACAAAGATGAAATAATTTTCCTTGACACTTCTTTTATTTTTTCTCCCACTTTCCTCTTCTAATTTCCTTCATTACAGGATCGTTTCCGATTTTTTACTGTGATTTTTTTTTAGTAACAATTTAATTTGGTGCAGTTGATCCTATGTTCCATATCCTTAGCCTAGCGACGTTTCGCGTGTTGTTTTCTCAAGTATGTTGAATTCTATATCCTACAAAATAAAAGCAATATTATTAGTCATGGCTGTCCTACCAAACAAAAATGTAAAGTGAGTATTATCTATCCATCTTCTTCTTCCGTGCCACTACAATTCCTGGAGAGTCAGGGTTTCTGGCAATTTAATCCGCCGGTCATTTGATACGGTTGGTATCAAGTAGAAATACCTAGGATTGACCTTGCATCGGTTGCCAACGAATCATTAATCTTTATGCTGTTTTTTTTTTCTAGTCAGTGACATTTTTCTAAAAATGTCAAATTCCTGGTAATCTGTCGGTGGCTCAGGGCTGTTTCCGATACTTCTTTCATTAACTCCTTGAAGGCGACCTAGCGTTGATTAATATCCTGTTCTTTGCTAGGATAATAAAATCCATACACGTATTAAATTTAAATAAGCTCTTTTATATTTATTCTTTTGTGTGGCGTTCCTCCTTGATTTCACATTAGGAAATTAAGTCACTGTAAGGTAGTGATCAGTATCCATGTCAGCCTCACGGTAAACCCTCATGCTCATGCTTCATATATGATTTGAGCTCACCAGTTCATGCTCAATTTGATTATTGGTTACACCAGTGATTCCCAAAGGGTGGGTCGCGGCTCCCCGGGGCGCCACGGTCCCGGCATAAAGGCACTGCGAAATATTCAATTTAACAATTGGGCAATTTTTTTAAAATTACATTACGTTCTATCCTTCAGTATTATAATAATTATTGATTGCGTGTAACGGTTGGTCTAAAATTGTTTATAAACTTATGTAAATCTATGTAAATATAAACAGCAACATCCATAAATAAAAGAATAACCATGATTATCCCAGTTCTCAAGGCGAACATCTTTCCATCTTTCAACATCAATTAATGAGAGCATAAAATAAAAACACGAGACATGAACTACTATCAAGACCTTTGTTGATGAGTTTTTCTCGAGACAGTATTCTGTCATAGCAAGATTTTCCTAATAGTGAGATGGTGTGACAATGTGACGGTCTTTGGTTCTCGGTGTCGCTTGAATAGGTTAGAATTACTTTATGATATTAACCGTCCGATAAAAAATATTAAAGGGAAGTACTTTAAACACGTAAAAACAATAAAATCAATAATCGGTAATTAAAAATAAAATTCAAGTATACCTATCATCATAGGCGTAACAAGGGGGGGGGGGTTATTGGGGATGTAATCCCCCCCATTGATAGAAGAAATTTAAAAAAAATTGTAAGTAACAATTTAAAAGAAATGAAAATTTGAAGGATTTTACTTTTTCAAAGTTATTGTTGTGGGATTACAGAAGTAAGTCAATAATGTCAAAAACACTACAAAGAAAGTGCAAACACAGTTATTTTAATGAGTAAAAGTACACTAAAATGAAAAACCAGTACTATATACTATATACTGTTTATTTACAATTAATTATATTATTATAGCGGCAGTAGTGGCATCTAGCGGCAATAATAAGATCGCAAATGTGAGAAGAACAGTTTAGACAATTCTTAGAATCTAGAAGTAAAGTCTGGATGGGTCTAGAAAGTTCCCTATGCAATTAACTATAGTAAGTTATTGAAACCAATAAATAAGGTTACTTGTATTTAAAAGCTATTTCTTGATCGCCCTTCCAAAAATAACATTTATAATGAAAATAACATTTATAAAAAATTATAATCTATTTATTTAATTTGAAGCTACATGATTATAGTATAATATAAATTATACGTATATTACGAGGCATCTTTTTTGAAGGGAGTAATATGTAGGAGTGGTTGACTGGTGGGGGTTAACCCTCCCCCATGAGTCAACTCTAGTTACGTTAATGCCTTTCATTATATAAGATATATAAACCTGCACCACTACAACTTATGTCTTGGGTTCAGTGCATGGTAGAGACTTTACTGTTTCAAAGAAAATGGTTGTGCAGGGAGGTGATTTGTCAGAGATCACGCACATGCGCCAGGTTTTCCCCCCAATTAAGGGATCTTTAAAGGCTAGGTTAGTTTCAGGAGAGTCATCAGGTCCCACAGGGTCCAACCACGGCTGTCAACAAATTAAATAATTTATCTACCACAGCCTGATTGGAACCTGGAACCTTTGAAATAGGAGCACAGCGCTCTACTGCTCTATTGAGCAGCCTCCTCCCTTCTTTCATGTATAGAAAATACATATCAGAAGTTTTAAAGGACTATAACAACGAAGCTTTCCTAATTTTTTCCAGAAAATTCTTATTTTGAAACTATTCACCTAATTATTTTATCAGCAATATTATTTTTATTATTTTCTATGCAAAAAAACAAATACATTTAAAATATTTAATAATCTTGGAATCTTGAATACAGAATTGATGCAGAAATCTTAGCATCTTCAAAATAAATTTCATATAAAAATATTACAAATTATGTAAAATCAAATAAATAAAAAAATGAATATAGGAAGTAAACTAGATTTTCTTGAAATGTCTGGTTTCTTTTATTTGTTTTATTTATGTAACACTTTGTGCTATGGATAATCGGAAGGTGCTACAGTGAAGGACCTAAATTTTGTTCATCCGGGTATAATTAGGATAGGGATATTCAAGGAGCATCTGTTATCGTACAAGCTCTGGACACCCATTATACGCCCCTTTCAAAGGACGACATAGCCAAAAAATGTTCACTACCTTTTAAAAAAGGCTAACCACAAACCCGCTGCCTTGGAAGGTTTTTACGTTAACAACTACACCGCAGGGGACCCCTGGGGTGTTATATCTATGAGGCATATATAGCCTAGAAGCCCCAAGGAAACACATCTAAATTTTTTTTCAGAATACTAGAACAGATTTCTTTGATGATGAGGACTAAAATTAGTTATAACAGTGGTTCTAACTTGACTGACTAAATACCGCTTAATAAGACGTTATCCCATAGTAATTTGCAAGGAGCTTCTCTTCTCTGCTCGTTATGAAAATATTTTTTATTTATAATCCCCATTAAAAGTAACCTTATAAATGTTAAGACCGTGGAAAAATTACAACGAAAAGCCCTTAAGTCTCCAAACTAAAACAGAAATTGGATTTATCTGTCCAATATTTCGCCCCAGGCATCCTCAAGGTAGAAAGAGAATAACAGCAAAACAAAACATGAAGAATGCAACCAAGGACAGATAATTTCAATTTCTGTTTTAGTTTGGAGACTTAAGGGGTTTTCGTTGGAATTTGTCCACGGTCTTCACATTTATGTAAGGTCTCTTTTTACTTTTCAATATTAATATATTTGGTGGAAGACCATAAATCCAATGGTTTCTTGATAATATTCTTTTTTTTTTTCCTTGCATTTTTACTTATATTTTTTCATATGGACTTTTGTCTTATGTTATTGTGTTGTTTACTATTATTTATTTTTTCCTGTTGTGCTTTTTGAAGTTTTGTGAGTGTATGTTGAATTTTCAAATTCTGGAGTATTTATCAGCTGTTATCTAACTTTATCCAGCCAGGGTCGAGTAACCTTCCTTATGATTCATTAGTAGCATTTGAGCCTTGGAGGTGGTGGGATGTTTCTTGGGTGCATTATTCATGTTTTGTTTTGCTGTTATTCTCTTTCTACCCTGAGGATGCCTGAATGGGCGAAATATTGGACTGAAATTTCAATTTTTGTTTTAGTTTGGAGACTTGAGGGCTTTTCGTTGGAATTTTTCCACGGTCTTAACATTTATGTAAGATCTCTTTTTACTTTTCAATAGTAACCTTATAAAGGGAACCTATAACAAATAATAATATGATTAAAAATATCTTAACACGTTCATACCATCAAGTACCCACTTTTTTAAAGAATCAGTCAACATTTTTACTATATAAATTCATCTACTTATAATAAGACTTGTAATGGTATTGAGTAAATTATAGTATTTTCATTCTATGCCTTACTGTTAACAGCAACTTCTTCATTGAGACCATTTATTGCCATGTCTTCCTGAACTTGATCATAGTCAAGTTCAGTCGTATCAGATTTCTTTGCATATACAATTAATATTACTCCATTAGACAATAAATTTACTTACTTCTTGCAAAATACAAGTCTCTTTTTGTTGACTATGTAATACAAAAACTCATTGCGAAAACGTTTGTTGACGTCAGTTTAGTCGGAGGTGATGTACAAGTTCTTCACTCGTCAACCAAGTCATTATTCAGTATCTCTGTATGACAAGGTTATACTATCAGCTCTAATTCGGTCGTTAATTACACAGATAGTTTTTCGAAAGTGTAAACTTAATTAAGCATTAATAGTAATAAAATAATTAGTTGATATATTTTAATTTTTAAAAAGAAACAAGCCACATTAAATAATTTATAATAATAAAAACATGAACAACAACATTGGCTATTTATGTATTGAAATTAATTTTAGAAATGGTAATTCTGTTTAAGTACTATTATCATTTATTTTCTAACCAATTTTAGTGATAATTAGTATCTTTAGATTTTAAAATAACATCTTAAATTATTGAAAATGATTCCCACCTTGGCTACTGGGATAGACCATTGGAATAAATCATTTTCTTATTTTTTTGTATTAGTATTAATACTTATATACTTATATTTCTTTCCACATCTTCAAAACAGTATACTTACCTATACCCTTTTAATAATAAATACCTATACCTATAACCTTACACGTTATTAAGAGTTGGATACTAACGAGCGGACTATAGAGCAGAGTATTCGCTGCAAAGATTTTCATCGAAAAATTGACGGAATGTTTTAGGAGATATCATATCTGCAATAAAACGATTAGGGAAGAACTTAAGGTAACCTCAATGGAGGAATCCTTGGAGTCACGCCAATTAAAATGGTTTGGCCATGTAGTCAGAATGGAAGATGATCCACTGAAAACAATGGACTGCATCCCTGAGGGTAGAACACCCCGAAGACACCCAAGAATACCACGATAGACTATATTGCAAGCTTATGAAGAAAAAAAATAACCAAAGAAAAACATCCTACAAGATAGAAACCTGGCTAGAACCTGTGGAAAATGATGCCCCTTACGCTGAAAGGCACTAAAAAGGTGTTTCGAAAGAAGAAGGATTTTTTATTTTAACTTAACTTATTACTTACTTTCTACTATTTTATTTTATTATTATTATTATTATTTTACTCTCAGGATGCTGTTGGAAAATGTTATAAATATTGATTTTGAGTTACCTGTATGAGACTCCCAAGTGTCTCGATCACGAAAACCAAGGCGACACAAAGAACTCCGATCACGGCACGGCTTTCACGATGCAGCTCGAAGTCGCTTCCTAAATTTTTCTCTTTAATAATGGCTTTATCCAGTTCTGGAATATCACTCCTGTCAGAGAGTTCAGGCCAGTGGACATCGTGCTGTGGAAATGGACAATTGATATATTATGTTTTTGGTAGTTGAATCTTTAAGTGTTTAGGAACAATTTTGTTTGGATCACCGTCATCCTCACAAAGGCTTGGTACAGTTTTGGTTCGGTTATACTGTCAGAAAACTGATCAATGAACAGATATTGAGTAATGGTCTGAGATAAAATATAATATGATAAAGTGAAACTTAATTATAATTAGCAAATACAAATAAAAAAGCTATATCCCAACCATAGGCGTAACGAGGGGGCGGGGTTATTGGGTATGTAACCTCCCCCATTGCTTAGAAGAAATTTAAAAAAAAAATTGTAAGTAACAATTTAAAAGAAATAAAAATTTGAAGGATTTTACTTTTTCAAAGTTATTGTGTGATTACAGAAGTAAGGGTCAATAATGTCAAAAACACAACAAAGGAAGTGCAAACACAGTTATTTTAATGAATAAAAGGTTCACTAAAATGACAAACCAAAACGTAATACTGTTTATTTAAAATTAATTATATTATTATAGCGGCAACAATAAGATCGCAAATGTGAGAAGAACAGTTTAGACGATTTTTAGTATCTAGAAGTAAAGTCTGGATGGGTCTAGAAAGTTATCGTGGCCAATAAATAAGGTTACTTGTATTTAAAAGCTATTTCTTGATTGCCCTTCCAAAAAATAACATTTATAAAAAATTATAATCTAAGTATTTATTTAATTTGAAGCTACATGATTATAGTACTATATAAATTATACCTATATTACGAGGCATCTTTTTTGAAGGGAGTAATATGTAGGAGTGGTTGCCTGGTGGGGGTTAACCCCCCCCCCCATGAGTCAAGTCTGGTTACGTTAATGATCCCAACACAGAACTGAAAACTCCAGATCTAAAGACAACAAAGAGGCCAGGGACGGAGGAACGAACCTCTATGACGAAATAGTGCAGAACCTCATCTGCTTTCCTACTTTCTAGAAATTACACACATTCTCTAATTGTTCATATTAAAATTTAGACATAATGATTAATTATTGTATATTACAGAGTCCATGATTTATAAATAAATTTACGTTAAGCTCAGCTATTAAGTGTTACATACAGCTCATTGCCATTAAAATTACCAACCCAACGGTCAGATTAACTTCTTTCCTAGAAAATTAATGTCATAAATTAATGCCCTGTATTCTTAATGTAAAATATATAAAAAAATGTGTGTACTATATTTTTGAAGCATGAATAAAATAATCGAATTATGTAATAATGCACTTTACAGCGCCTCGGAGACGTCAAAGTCTACAATGGTACTTGAAAGGATTGTCGTTTCCCGGACGTCGGTGTATGTCAAGGGATAAAAAAAATATATACATTGAAATACATGCATAATGCATAACGTATATGTTGACTTGCATGTTTGCTTTGATCACAACCGGTTCTGTTTGGGACCCCTCTATTAATAAAATTCGAGTATTTGCACGGTAAGTCTGCCAGTGTTCATCCTTTTGATGTGTACATACAATCTTAATCTGCATTTCCTAATATCTCTGTGAAAATCGGAATATTGTTCGACTTCTTATTTTCTTCTGAACCTTTATTTTAAAATTAATTTTCTTATCTGAATTAAGTCTTTTGTGATATACGTAATACGTTAGTTTATGCATGTATCAACATAAGTTACATTTCTTGAGCTGAATCATTAAGTATAGATTTGAATAAATGGCCTCTTAACATTTGGATTTTCCCGAAGGTGCGATCTCTAAGGCCAAGTGACTGTAAGTGAGTCACATCAGGCAGAGTTTCAAGTCCGGATGTGGCAAATAAGTCGTTAATTTTGGCTAAAACGGACTATATTATACGGTATAGATAGGTTTATCGTAATCCGATGGTGATAGAGTTAATAAAATTTATTGGAATAGTTAAAATATGGATCAAATTAATAATAAAAGAAGTAGGTGGTATGATTAGTGCCCAGAACACTGCAGGAAGTGATATATTCCGAGAGGGGAATTCATCTACGACTTTAAAAAAAAAAAGTCCATAACCAAGGGCATTGACATTTTGGTTTCCGTTTTATTTGTTTAATCGCATCTACGATATTTCTTTCTTACCTGGCAATGAGTGACATCGAGATCGGGAATATTCCTATCCTCTTCCCACAAAGTAGGTGTTTCATAGTCTTGTTTTTTTCGTTTTCTCGAAGAAGGCGAAATAAACTGCAATACCTGTTGACAGGACGAGCATGTCGGAGAAAACCGTGTAGTCTAACCAACCTAAATAATCACTCATCGTCTTCTCTGGAAATAAAGAAAATAATTAATGATAATTACCACAAATAAACATTGTGACACGTCAAATTTTGTATTTAATTCAAACGTAATGTAATGCAATGAAGTTAATTACTTTTTAATTATTAATTTATTCTTCATTACTAATATTTATAGTATGTAGATACTAAGCCTTGTAGTCAACGTTTTTTTCGAAAATTGTATATTGTAACAAAATATACAAGGATTATTAAATCTACTGACAAATTTTAACACCATGCATTATCCACAAGAATGAGAGGCAAATAGAACAAATCTGGTATTATCATTATTTGTTTCTTGTTCCGTGTTTTAAATAAGATTTACGATATTTCTTCCTTACCTGGCATTGAGTGACTTCGAGATCGGTAATACTTCCATTGTCTTCCCGCCCAATAAGTACTTCATTGTCGTGTTTTGTTTCGTTTTCGCGAAGAAGGCGAAATAAACACCAATACCTGCTGAGATTAAGAGCAGGGCGGATAAAACCGTGTAGTCAAACCAACCTAAATAAGCAGTCATCCTAGACCTTTGCTGGGTTGTAGACAGGGGATGAAACCGATACCTATATTTATATGTTTTCTGCTCTGAATGAAACCATTATTTAAGGTAGAAAAAATAACGTTCTTCCGAAAATGCTCTATTTCGAATCCTATCCGCAAAAGATGCTTCATTCTGCTCCAAGTTTGATTCAATCCCGACCGGAGCGAAATTTTTCCATCCTTTGAGGATTCGGTCTGGGCCGGAACAATAAATATCGATGCTTCATTTTTACTTTCTTCATCTGAATTTCTGATTGAAATCGCCAAAAAATTCGACTTCGATATTTTAATGTTTCTTGACATTTCATCAGTAGAATCCAAAAAACATAAAATCTCAGTAGTGTCGGTCTGTCCGTCGGGAAAAGTTTGTTCCAACCAATACTCGGAAACTAAAAATCGGATTTCAACCAGGTTTTTTCCTAAATGTTTGGTTTATGATCTAGTTGATCCTAAATAAGAGCCGATAAGGATCGGTTAAGGTAGTAAAAAAAAACTAAGTTCTCAGAATATTTTTTATGGATGAGAAAGTACTATGCCTCTCTAGGCACAATTTTTTCATTCCGGTTTGGCATTTCCGAGTGTCGATAGGTAAATGAGGAGGCCAAAATCAAGGTTCAGAAAGAAACATGTGAGATTGATATATTTTTGCTCCGCAGGATCAAATCCTCAAGGGATCCAAAAATATCGCTCCTGGCGGTTGTTTTATAACAAAATGATATCTCTCCAGTCCAGATCGGAACGAATTTCCTTATAAAATATTGCTCCTGTCCCGAACGATTTGAATAAGATCGATTAGGAACGATTCTTTGGGAACGAATCTTCGACCCCTGGTTGTAGACTAAATGTTTTTTTTTTTTAATTATATATTATAACAAAATGTACAAGGATTATTAAATCTGGTGACAACTTGAGTTGTCAGCTGGCGATTGACTCTTCACCTCACTGCCCTAAAAATTGCTTAAATCTTAGGCCCAGATAGGCGCAATAGTCATTCTTAAATTGTGTAATCATTGACTGCACCCCCTGACCATTTTACATCACTCTCATACTTAAGCTAGGATCAGTCATACAGCACGCTATTGTTACAGCAATACTCTAGTCTGAACGATCTGTAAGTCTTCTTTCCAATTCGGAAGATTTAAAAATCAAAAGGATGGGCTGATAAACCCAGTTTAGTGTGCACACAATGTCGGACACTGACGCCTTAACACGTCATACATTGTCAACTGACATAGACTTCTGACCGTGAATATACTGACTGAAAAATTAAAACTGCTCGACATGGATATGACGTGAATGTGTAGTGAAGTTAATGGTGTGAGCTCTAAACATTAGTGAACCAATGAGCTAAACTTATATATATCAGAAGTCAACCAACGAATTCAAAAGATAATCAATTAGCTATTTTACTCCCCTCCATAGAAAATTAAAAAAATGAAATAATTTGTTTAAAAAAAACTTCATAGAAAAAAATAAACAATTTAATCAAACAAATAAAAAATAAACAATTAGAGAAAAATACAAATATCTGAACACATGACTATCTCCCAGTGTTTTTTTCCATCTGCTCCTTCAGGAAGGTTTTTCCTTAGTTTGTATTTCTGAAGGTTTTGTTTCCGCTGATATGATGTTCTTCATGCAGTGTTTTTCTCCCTGAAAACAATAGATAAAAATATAATGAAGGTAAATGATAGTATAAAAAAAAACAACTGATAATATAATAAAATACATACATCTAAATATATACACATAACACTGATAATATGGTAATATAAATAAAACCAACACGCTTACACACAATAAAATGAACAAAACCTCGAAAAGAGATATAAATTATAAATTACAATCCAACAGGAAAAATCCCAAAAGCAAATCCTCAAGTCTCCAAAACACTGAGAAAACAAAACAGTCAACGTTCCGCCATGATAGGCATCACCAAGACACAAAGATTTGTTTGTGGAACGAATTCGAGTAAGGTTGCTGTCACCATTTGATGAGTCTGTTCGGACTGTTGGTGTGATATGAACTGCACTCTGAGTTTTTTTTTTTAGAAAAGTACTCTTTACTCGAATTAATAAGGGTAAAAATCATTTTTATTGTGAGCTAACATTTGCTTATGTCGTGGTATGTTTAAGTTCCCAGATCAACTAAATTGTATTAAAAAAATATAAAAATAATTATCCGTACCATATTGTAAAAAGGATATGTAGTTTTCGTTTCTCATACATATATCGTAAATTTCCTAAATAATTATCAAATGATGTAATGAAATAGTTTTCAGAACGCAAATGGAAGTCTAAAAAAAAAAGGCCCTAAGTCTCTAAAATACTGGGAAATACCAGTCAACGTTTAGCCAATTCAGGCACCATCTGAACATACACACAATCATGTAGATGAAGATCAAATTTAGCACTGCAATAAATACACTAACAGACCAAACAAGCTTTTTAACCAAAGATAGCCGCTTCACTCCACGAGTTTTAATAAAAAACTAAGGCAAAGGAAGGTTATATACGAACAGCAGAGGAGGTTATAAAAAATCACCGGAAAGATAAACTGCCCAAGCATTATTAACTGATATCAAGAAATAATTAAATATCTTCATAAATATGCTGATATCTTATAATTTTTTTTTCTAGTAATTTTCTTCTTAAACAAGGCAATTGGTTGTATATACAGCTTAGCGAAAATGATCATATAGCTCTCCGAACTCAACATTATCAAATAAAATAATAGCATAAAGCATTTCATGTACCAACGGAAATAGTCAAGCGGGCTTAGCCATGTTTGGCTGAACTTATTACATCAAACTCTCAAAAATGATTTATGATATACTACCTTTTTCTGAGGTAGGTATCTGTAAATGACAGGTGTGAGGAGATCCTTGTTGACATCAGCAGCGCTGTTGAACCCCGTGAAGTAGCTGACAACCATTCCGACAGAAATGACTGTTGTTACTCCGATGAGGGTGTACCACATGTAAGACAGTTGAAGAATCCAGGGCACGCTTTCGCTGGTTTAAAACGAACAATTTATTATGTATACATTATAATTCTAACTGAGTTAATTAGTATAATAAAGGAAAAACGAATAAAGAAATATATACACAAAATATTATAGAGTTAATCGTATTGAACACTTCGTATCACGTCACAACTTTCATTCTTTCTAGCTGGAATTTCCTGATCATCAGCTTCTTGTTTCTTTATTGAATAATTAATCTTTAATCGGAAGTAGTTGTTTAAAATTTATAATATAAATACAAAAATTCGTATTAAAGATAGGCTTCATTTTTACTTTATACACATAGGGTTGATTACCTGATGCTAGGAGGGTACGACATGGTTAGGTTGGTCGGCGGGTCGCAGCCCTCGATGGAGAAGGGCTTGGTCTGGAACCTGATAAGGCCCTTGGCGATGGCCAGCTGGGAGAAGATGCTAAGGCTGCCGGTCACCAGGACTCCGCTTATCCCGCCGACCAAGGCTCCCTAGGAAGTGAAGCAAGAGATAGCTCAGTATTATTCCAAGATATTATGCACGGTGAAGGTAGATAGTTATTCACCTGAGCGTTGGCCCACGGGAAGAACATACCAAGGGAGAACAGACCGAGTAGAGGTCCTGCTGTTATCCCTCCTAAACTCTTACCAGCCTGAAACATTAGTGTAGTACTTAATTTTACTCGGTAAATATCTAAAATGTGGAGGAAGTAGCTCCGACAAAGTTACAAACTTCAAGTACCTAGGCACGATAGTCACTGAAAAAAAAAACGAAATTGAAGAAGAAATAAACTTGGGAATGGCAACAAATACTACAGGGCACTCAAGAAAGTTCTTCTAAACGTATTTCGAGAGATTAAAGTAGGAGCATACAAGACCGTTGGCCAGTAGTGACATGTGCTAGTGATGCGTGGAACCTTACAATGCGATAAGAGATTTTCATAAAATGCTTGAAAGAGGAAAATCCTGAGAGTTAATTAATTAATCAAGATAAAAACCAATAAAGAACTTAGAAACTCTATGTTTAAAGACTCCCATTTAGTGCAGAGGATCGCTCTGAGTGGAGGACAATTGTTGAGGGAGCTCAGGGTCTGTGAATTTGTGGGAGGTCTGGATGTTAAAGGATCCTTCAAGTATGGGAGAGAAAATCTCTGTGTAAATTGTTTATATAAATCACGATGAACCTAATATAGTAAGAGACAAGGATTTTTTAACTGTCAAGAGACACAATAACAATATATTCGCCTAAAAATAGTAATATTGAAAAATGGGAGAAACAAAAAGTAAATGGCTAACTTATTCTGATAAATATATACATATTTTGGACTAGATTTTGAATTTGGATATGATCAAGGAGTTTGATAATGAGGAGCATATAATATGAAAGGGGAAAATCATGTTCTGCAACCCCATCTCCAATATAACGAAAATAAAATAGTTATTATAGGGGTATACATAAAGAATAACATTTGATTTTTGATTTTTTTTATATAAGATATGTTGTTAATAATATTTTAATTACTAATATTGAATATGGTCGTTTGTTGGAGTAATAAAAGGGGACCAACCGGTATGACCTTATTTTCACTACTAAGCTCAAGATCGCGGGATCGTAGCACGTTTTACGGGAGTAAAAATCCTTAGTTACGCCGTCCTTCGGAAGGGACGTTAAACGGGGGTCCCAAGCCTGTACGATGTCAGGTACTCCTTAAAAATCCCTTTCCTAATTAAACCTGGATAGGCAAAATTTAGAACTCCCAATGTAGCATCGTCCGATTAGCCATAGCAGCATACAGTGAGTGATGTTAAATGAACAAACTTCAACCTTACTTTCTGGACATCCCTCGTAAACGTGAGTATCCGAAAAAACTAATTAATATTTTTTTAAATTCACATTACGTCTAACTATAATAAAATTATTATTTCTAAATTACCTGTATGAGAGCCCCCAACTTCTCGACCAAGAGGACCAGGGCGACACAGAGAGCACCGATAGCAGCGGCTATTGCTTTCATGATGCAGCTCGAAGTCGCTTCTGAGAGTTCTCTCTTTAATAATGGCTTAATCAAGTCCTGGAATATCACTCCGGTCAGCGAGTTCAGGCCAGTGGACATCGTGCTGTGGAAACGGACAATTGATATATTATGTTTTTGGTAGTTGAATCTTTAAGTGTTTAGGAACAATTTTGTTTGGATAACGGCCATCCTCACAAAGGCTTGGTACAGTTTTGGTTCGGTTATACTGTCAGAAAACTGATCATTGAACAGATATTGAGTAATGGTCTGAGATAAAATATAATATGATAAAGTAAAACTTAATTATAATTAGCAAATACAAATAAAAGCTATATCACAACCATAGGCGTAACGAGGGGGCGGGGTTATTGGGTATGTAACCTCCCCCATTGCTTAGAAGAAATTTTTAAAAAAATTGTAAGTAAAAATTTAAAAGAAATAAAAATTTGAAGGGTTTTACTTTTTCAAAGTTATTGTGTGATTACAGAAGTAAGGGTCAATAATGTCAAAAACACAAAAAAGGAAGTGCAAACACAATTATTTTAATGAATAAAAGGGTTAATTATGGCTTAACCAAATGACTAACCTGCTTAGAAAGCATCATATGTTTCGGAAGTCAGGAGAAGTTGGAAAAGTAGGGATTTAAATGATGAAAGTGAAGAAGCATGGCGGATGATAGGAGGGATTGAGTTTCAGCGAGAAAGGAAAGCTCGGGAGTTTAGTTTTTGTGGGAACGAGTATAGAAATCAGAAAGGCGAAATATCGTTTTATGGTGCTGGAATGATAATTTGTATTGGTGAAGATTACTAGGCTGTAGTATTGAAAAAGTGAATATTGGCAAAGCTCTAGCTTGTGAATAAAGAACATGGCTCTATAAAATTATTATAGAGGAATATATTTAAATTAAATATAATAAAAAAAACATTAATTAAATCTCTCTCACTCTCCTCCACTATCCACCCTCTCTCCCTTCCTTGATCGCAGCACTTTCGCTAATTATATATTTAATACACAGATATAGTTCAATTGTTACTGAAATTCAAAATCGGTAAAGTGTACATAAATAAAATGCTTACCTCAACGCAGCACTGAAGACTCCAGACACGAAAAGCCCCGGCAGGCCAGGAACTGAAGTACCGATCTCCATAACGAAATAAGGTAAAATCTGGTCCGACTTTTCTATTTTCTAGAAACATCTTATACTATAGATTTTAAACATCTAAATAGATATTATAAAGATACATACAATAAACAATACATTTTCAACATATTACATTATTTATAAATATATTTACTTTGCTTAAGAGAGGATCGCAGTTGTAGTAGTATGCGAAGACGACTAAACCGGTAAAGCAGCACATTCCCACCAGGAGTATGATTCCAATTGCCAAGTTAGCGATAGTCCTGTCATTTTGATTAAATTAATCACAACACCCATTAAATATTTTATAATAGATAAAATATGTACTTTATAATGAATCGTTGAGGATCGAAAGCGGATAAATAAAAAATTGACTTTTCACATGTTTTGCTATTCAGTCAATGCTTTATGCTGCCGAAACTTCAGTTTCCGAACCGGCCTAAATATATATATATATATATATATATATATATATATATATATATATATATATATATATATATATATATATATATATATTATTTATTGTTCTTTTCAATTATTTAAATATGAGGAGGTGAGTTGCAAAACTCGTTTGTTCCACAGGAACACGTTTTTCAGGAAACTCAAAAAACTTAACTTGTTTTGCTTTCGAAAGGTACAGCTTCCCTGTGGAAGTGAGCTTGGAATGAAAAAAATTACTGATTTAATGATAACAAAAAAAAAAGTAACTAAGTATGAAATGAGAAAGTTTTTTCAAAAAAATGGAACCAACGAGTTTTGCACCTCACCTACTCATATGTTTACATTTTTTTTTTTAACTTTGAAGAGATTATGTCTTCATAAAAGATAATTCCTCTTCAAAATTAAAAAAAATATACATTTAAATAATTAAAAAGAACCATAAATAAAAAATAAATTATGAATATAAAATCCTGATTAAATTAATATAAGATCCTGGTTAAAATAATGGTCAATGAATATTCTTCCTCGTGTATACCTCGCAAAAATTGCGAGAACATATGGATATGGGATCAGTGAAGAGAATAGATTTCTCTGGCTGGAATGGGTACCTTGTTAGCTCAACGGCTAGAGCACCGCGCTAGAGACGCGGGCGACCCGAGTTCGAATCCCGGCAAAATATATATATATATATATATATATATATATATACACATATACATATATATATATATATATATATATATGTGTGTGTGTGTGTATATATATATTTATATTTATTTTATTGCCAAAATCAACCATTACGTTAGTTACGCAATGATTTTACGTTAGTTACACAATGAAATGTCAAATATTTTTTATAATTATCAGTAATTTTCAGGGTTTTAGCATTTTGTTTGTGTTGTGTTTCAACAAAATATCAGTGACCAATTACATGTAATAATATCAGTAGCTGTTATTTGTGACAACATTGAGATAAATGTAAAGATAATAAGTTATTTTAATTAATCTTAATTAGTTAAAACTAGCGGTTTTCATTAAAAATGAAATGAAATAAACAGTTTTTTTTTCACGAATACATATTCTGAAAACAATAGGAGAAAGATAACTTATAATAATTAACACTATTTAAAATTGGCGGAATTGTATAATTCATGAATACAGGTACAATATACAAGCTAATAACAAATTCCTGTTAGATACTATTCAACTCTTTTCGACCTTTAGTTTAAAAAATATATTGACTAGAATTAAATCTTGGGTAATTTTATCTTAGGTCAAATGGGAGGTGACAAGTCGGGGATGTCGAAAATTGTTATAATACTGAAAAATGTTGGTAAATTTAACGAAACATTTTCGGTAATATTCATTACTATTTATTCTATCTAAGTCAAGTAGTTTATGAAAAGCTAGATCCCGATAAGGATATAAGTTGACATAATAAAATACTGTTTGACAGAATTTAATTATATAATAATATCAAATCGATGTGATTTCGTCGTTATGTCAGAAAGTATTTTTGTTATAAATATCTCTGTTTTTTTGTGTTTTTATTCTTAATTTTTCATAGTGTGATAGCTTAATACACAAAATGGATATTGGTCTTACATGTTAGCTTTGGCCTTGGTGGGCATGGCAAGACACCTCTGTACCATCATCTGGTTGACAGAGCAGGAAGCCAACCAGTAGAAATAGTTGCCGATGACGATTCCCCACACGCTGTGCCTAATCCGAGGGTCCGGATCTATTCTGAAACACAAAGGAACTATGTAATAGGATAAATGTATAAAGGTAACTTTGAAAGACTTAATTAATCAGTCAAAATCAGCTGTGGCAGGTAAATTATTTAATCTCACTCAGTCTTCAACAAATCACCTCCCTGCGCAACTGTGTAGGGTCTGCCCAGGAAACAGTCCAGACTCTATCATGTACTGAATCCAAGTCTCTTCATGGGTACGGTTAGTGGTTAAGTTTTTTAAAAATAATTAGTTAGATTTGGTTGTTTGTGAATTTTATCTTAGTAACAGGAAGTATAAAGTTTAATTCTTTACTTAACTCCCCTCTGTATTGTCCCGACAATTACATTGGTTGACTTAAAACAGTTTGTTGTATATTTGAGAAGACAATGCCGAATAAGAATAACATTATTTTATGGAATTAAATTTAACTCTTAGAAATTATACACGATATTAATGGCAATTTAATTAAATAAAAATTATTTTTTTGTACTTTAAAGTAGGGAGAGTGGTATCTCAGAGCTTATGGTTTCGATTATTTGTACTGTGATTCGAACCTTGGTCAACGCAGCACTCTACACAGTGAGCTACCTCGCTAAGTCGATAAACAACAGTATTAAACAGTATTAAACAATATGACATTTTTTAACTATAGGATTCTGTCATTTCTAGTATATAGGGATATAGTATATAGGAATATAATATATAGATAAAAAAGGACCTTTTTCTTCTACGTTTCTGGGTTACTGATAAGTTCCCGTGTTCGAGACCAACTGCTGCATTTTCGTCAACAGCTGTGAGGGTTTGGGAAATTCTCCTGCGGCTCACCTAGTCTTTGTAAACCAATAAGCGGCACACTGGTTGTTTTATGTCATCACGGCTAAAATCCTTGCACAATTGTTGGCTTAGAAAAAGAACGATGCCCACCATTTACTGAAATCGATACCTTTCATGGGTTACTGTGATGCACAATTTTTCATCTGTACTTGTACTTATCTAGATGAAAGTTTTTAAACTATTTTATTTTTAGCTCTGGGTCAAACAAAGAGATTAAATTTAGATAAAACTTTTGGAGTAGTCCTAAAAATATGACTCTACTGTACACTATGAAGACAGGTCATTTTTAGTTTAGGGAGAAGAAAATGGTCCGAGTCAAAGAAATAATTCTTTAAATAGGGATGACCTATTCATTAGAAACCTTGGTATCTTATGGCGATATAAGGTGAATTAATACTATTCAAGATTAAATAGTCTGGGGGAAGCGGGTTAGCTCAGTGGTAGAGCGCTGAGTTGCCATTCTGAAGGTCCCGGGTTCGAATCCGGCAGTGACAGATATTTTATTTAATCTGTTAACAGCCAAGAATGGATCTTATAGGATCTAGAGACCCTCCTGGGGCTATATCCAGTGGTCTAGGACAAATTATTTCCCTTCAAAACCGTTTTCCGAGAAACAGCGCAGTCTTTACAATGTTTTACTAATTAGCTAGTTTTGTTTTTAGTTTGTCGTGTTCAGTGGTCCTACACAATTATTTAAGATAGCTTTAACCAATATCAAAGATAATCGTTCATCACGAACCATTGTGGATGGCGATGGTAGGAGATAACAGAGGACCTTGAATGGTACTTGGATATAATCTGTGTTATCCAACCGACCTGAATAACAATTGACCCACTTAATCTCGGTATATTATCCATATATCCAACCGCCATATTGCCTGAGCCAACGCTATCCACCATATCACTATCCATAAACCATAACTTACACATCGAACTCTATCCTCCCTGACGCCAGGTTCCTCTCTATCACTTCCGACAGACCGCCCACCTTCAAGATCCCGATGACCATGACGATCGTGATGGCAGCGAGCATCATCATCATCTGAACTGTGTCCGTCCATACCACGGCCTTCAGTCCTCCCTGCAACCCAGCAGTATTATATAAAAAAATAAAATAAAATAAAATCTTTATAAATAAAGAACATTATTGTAATAAATAAAACCATTTTACTTAGCGCCTTCCACTTTGGGAACTTTACGGCTTATAATAACAATAGTAATAATAATGATATAAAATCTCTAGATGAGAAAACTTAGAAGGATTCCTATTTTTTCTTCAATAACATTACAGTTTTTTGAATAACATCATAAATATCTGTAGCCTATGTGAATAAGTGGTTAAGTCGAATTTGGCCTAGAGAGAGTTAACTTTATCGTGAGAAGTGGAATCGTGCCAATCTTGTAGTTTTTTGTCTAGAAATGGAGTTAGTTTGTAAGCAATAACTTCATTTCAAGCCAATGCCTGTCTTAGCCACTTATTCACAGTAAAAACAACTCTATTCCGCTTACCTAAGTACAAGAAACTCATAATGCAGAAATCTTGACTTAGCCACTTATTCACTGAGGCTGTAGTTTTATCGCTATAGAAAAGAAAACTTCAAGGGATTGCTTTTTTTTTCAATAACATTACTTGTTTGTTTGTTCATTTAACGTCACTTAATGCTGCTATGGCTAATCGGACGATGCTGTGGGAGCTCTAAATTTTGCCTATCCAGGTTTAATTAGGATAGGGATTTTTAACGAGAACCTGACATATTACAGGCTCGGGACCCCCGTTTAACGTCCCTTCCGAAGAACGGCGTAACTAAGGATTTTTTATTTTTATATTTTTTTTATTTGTATGCCCTTTAAAAAATCCTAGGGCCCACCTGCCGGGCTACGAACCCGCGATCTTGGGCTTAGTAGTTTGTTACGCTAACCACTAGACCACAGGTCGCCCCCAATTGGGGAGTACGGTGTATCCCTGCGCCAGGAACTCAGTACTACAATAACATTACTGTTTTTTGAAAATAGCAAAATAAATATACGCAGCCCCGGTTATTAAGCGGTTAAGTCGACTTAAAATTTTGTCCAGAGAGTATGAACTATACGTCAGGAAGGGGGATTATCTACGGGAATGACAAGTTTTTGGCTTGAGATGACTATAGTATATAGTATAGAATATAGTATTAATAATTAAATAAAAGCTAATGCTTGACTTAGCCACTTAATGACTACGAAAATAACACGAGTCCGCTTCCTGATGTACAAGAAACTCATTTTGGAAAACCTTGTACTCATTTACTGAGATTGTAGATATATCACTACAGAAGATAAAACTTCAAGGGGTTGCTTATTTATTCATTAACATTACAGTTTTTTAATAACAAAATAAATATCTGCCGCATCGGTGAAAAAGTGATAACGTCACATTTTTGCCTAGAGAGTTAACTTTATCGAGGGAGGTGGAATCGTGTCTTTCTCGTAGTTTTTGGCTTGAAATGAAGTTACAATATAAGCAATAACTCCTCATCAAGCCAATGCCTGACTTAGCAACTTATTCATCATGAAAACTACTCGATTCCGCTTCCCTAAGTAAAAGAACTGAATTTGTACAATATTCCCCTTAACAACTTATTCACAGAGGCTGTAAACACATCACTATAGAAGAGAACACTTCAAGGGATTGCTATTTTTTCAATAACATTACAGTTTTTGGATAAAAAATGAATATCTGCAGCCTCGGTGGACAAGTAGTTAAGTCGAATTCTGCCCAGAGAGAGATGAAAGTATTGAGGAAGGCGGAATTGTGTCATCCTCGTAACTTTTGGATTAAAATGGAGTTGTAATATAAACAATTACTCTTTTTCAAACCAACGCCTGACTTAGCCCCTCATTCTCTACGATTAAGTACAAGAAACTCATTTTTGAGGAATTTCAACTTAAACACTCATTCACCCTCACTCACTCACTCCTTGATACTATGGTCCTACAAGGACCTGGCCCTCATCCACCACTGCCTGCCACTCACTTCGGTCCCTAGCAAGTCTTCTCCAATGTCTGATTCCCAGCTGGTGAAGATCGGCCTCCACATCATCTAGTCATCTAGTCGGAGTTCTGCATTATTACGGATCCTCCATGTTCCCTGGTCGTAGATGGGCCCATAAATCCGCCGCAGTATTTTCCTCACCCAGATATTCACCATTCTCTCTGCTTTTTTACTCAGGACCCAACTTTCGCAACCATATGTCGCTATTGGCCTGAAAATGGTTTTATACAAGGTGATCTTGGCCCTTTTTGACAATTGCCTAGTTTAAGAGCCTTTTGTATTGCATAGTAACAACAATTACCAGCGGAAAGTCTACACTCATTCACCGGAGCTCTAAATTTATTATCTAAGCTGAAATATTTATTAAAAATTGAGAGACTAGTGGACTATTCATAAGTGTTGTAATGTATTAAAAATACATTACAACACTTATGAATTTCTTGAAAATGAAATTTTGTAGGTTACTTTAAATGTTAAACCCTTGACGCTCGTTTTTTTTTTCACAAAAATGTAACCAAAAACATCAGGTTTTTTTCTGTATTTAAAAAGTTTATATTGTTAAAAAAAAAGTAAAAGTAGAACAAAAAATAGTTTTATTATTTCAATATTATTGAACATACGGAGTTGAGCTTTGGGACTCTACTAAACCATCCAATTCATCTCGTATCCAATCCTTGCAATCCAAAATCCTTCGTAAAATTCTCAATGCTCCTTATTATGTCACAAACAAACTCATCCATCATGATCTTAATATCCCATAAGTTGCTGATTTGGCCAAAACTAGATATCTATCCTTCTATGACAAGCTCCATACACATTTGAATCCGCTAGTCCCTCAACTTGCTTTCCCATACTATTTCTGATAACCCTCCGAGGCGTCTGAAAAGAAGGTGGCCTTGAGACCTTCTACTATAGAACTTTATTGGAGTGCAATGGGTAGTTTCTCCATAAGTGTTTTTTTTTTCATGCCTTTTGTTCATACAGCAGTTTTACTTGATGTAATATAATGACAGTTGTAAATATCAATAAATTATTCTAAAAAAAAAAGTTCACTTTCATACATGTGACCTACAAGTCCTGAAGCCCTGAAGAAGACCTGCAAAGTGAATCGAAACGTCTTTTTGTAATAAATAGTTTATAATTATTTAAGGAATTAATTCGTTGACCTTCATACGAATCATTATCTTCTCCCTGTAATTATGTCAACTAATAATTATTTAAAAAGAATATTTTAACAATTGATATGATCTGAGATTCATTTCACAACTATTTCTAAGTATTTAGAGTCAAAATTATTATGTTTCATTACTTCAATTTAAAATGTTTTTTAACATGTTTAATGTTTCATTAAAATTCATTTAAAACTAGCCATTATGAAGACTTTTTATTGGACAAAAAGAAAATTTGAATTTGAAATGGATTGCCATTAGGATCAAAATAAGCATCTAGATGTCAAAGAAGAAGCCATGCCCAAATAATTCTCCGAGTAGGGAAATACTAATCGAATAATGAAAAATGAAGAACAGGGTTATAATTTTAATCGTGGATTGGATTCTAATCGATTTTCGTAATCTTGGGTGATGAATAAGCAGTTTAAGAAACTATTTGGGTGGAACCCAGAAACAACAGGAATAACTGCATCAACAAATATTATAGGCTCACATGTGGAGTAGTGGTTAGTATACCACCCTACTAGTATGTAGTAGTGGTTAGTATGTCCAAGATAGTGGATTCGCAGCTAGGAAGGTGGCCTTAGGATATTTTAACGGGAGAAAAAAATTCTTAGCTATGCTGTCCTTCGAAAGGGGCGTAAAATGAGGTTACGGAGCCTCTTTGATTTGAAGTACAATTTAAAGATCTCTATCTTAAATATACCTGAATAGGCGAAATTTAAAATCCCACTGTGGTATCGTCAGATTAGCCATATAAGTATAAAGTGACGTTAAATGAATTAATTTATGTTATGTTCAACTTAAAGAAATAAATAAATCAACTGTACTTACTAAACTGGTATAAAAAATGCAGACAGTACAAACAATTGGTGTTATGAGATGAAGGTTAATTCCGGTTACTGAAAGCAGACGAAACTATAAGGAATATACATTCCGCATAATGATTAAAAATTGGTAATTATAATATAATTATTTAAATTATGTCTATTACCTTGACTAAATGCTAATGCTGGGACGTAAACGACGATCGGAATGTAGAGTAGCTAAAAGAATTAATTATTCTTAATTTAAAATATATTAATATTAAAAGAATAGTATATAAATAAAAATGAGCAAAAACTTAGAAAGATAAATAAATTATAAATTAAAATGCAATAGATAAAATCAGAAAATGAAAGCCTTGAACCACTAAAATAGTAGAAAAAACTAACCAACATCAACGTTCTGCCAATTCAGGACATATGAAAGATAAATCACATCAAGGAAGATACATACGTACATATATTACAGCTCCTTATATTGTTACAATCATTTCATCAAAAAGCTTTTGTGAAATTAATTATATTGTAGTGAAATTATAATGCATCTGGTACAGTAAAAGAGATCCCTTATATCATATGACTTCTAAATGTTATAAAAAAAAATAAACACCAAGGGGCTAAGAAAAAAAAATTATAAAGTAATCGAAGATTT
The DNA here is from genome assembly GCA_037127475.1 of Arma custos. Classification (NCBI taxonomy): domain Eukaryota; kingdom Metazoa; phylum Arthropoda; class Insecta; order Hemiptera; family Pentatomidae; genus Arma; species Arma custos. The sequence continues at coordinate 21,620,136 of CM073765.1, read as the reverse complement.
TTTTAAAACCATATTATACACACACACATATATATATATATATATATATATATATATATATATATATATATATATATATATATATATATATATATATATTATTTAGACTTCTTGAACTTTTGATGGTACCTTTTTTTTTTTTTTTACTAACCGAGAATTTACACTTAGTTGTAAATAACACTAAAATATTTACGAAAGATATCACACACAGCAACTTTTAGTAGCCTACTAATGAACAATTTATCAGTCTATTTATATGTTCCAGAAGATTTTTTTTTTAAATCGGGGAAAAAACCAACCTTCTCTGCTTACAAACTTCTGTCCACGAACCACTACCCAAACCCAAATCCACCAGATCACTCTTGACGCAATCTTCCCATCTACGCCTCGGTCTACCCTCAGACGTTTACCAGTCGGCACACCGCTTATTAACTTTTTAGGAATTCGTTCTTTTCTCAGCCCAACTTTACAAGCCCATCTTAATTTTCGCGACGCTATCACTTGAATAATATACACCGGGTAGTCGAGAAGTTAGTGTTTTTAAATCGATGTGCATAATTTTGTTATAAAAGTATCAATAAGATTCAATTATTATTAATAAAAAATATTTAAAAATAAACATATTTTATTTCATCTAATGTACCTATAGTATAATAATACATAAAACTAATTATGTTATATAATATGTATTTTCTATGATGCGCGCCTAATAATATCTAATTTACAAACTATAAACCACATTTCTTTTTTACAAACGTCTTAGTGAGTATTTCTGCAATTAGACAAAAAACTTACCATTTTGATGATGAACAAGCATGATCCTAGAGTTCTCACCTTTTTGTTGAACCTTAGCCTCAGGTACTGAAAATAAATAATATTATATTTATAATGTCTGTATTAATGAATTTATTATTATCTTTGTACTTCCTGTTTAAACAATTATCAGATCTTTGACAAAGAAAGACCTACTTATTACTCTTCATGGCAGCGACCAAGGAGGAACTACTGATCTGAAGCAAGACTTAGACCACTAAACCTCAATAAGGGCAGAAACTACTTCAGGAATCTAAAGGATCTTAATATCTCCAAAAATGTTTTAGTATTCAATTTATAAAACTATGGGAGATATAAAAAAAGTTGTGTGGTTGTATGAAACCAGGATGAAAGTGAAACTTTTTTTTCGGTTTGTAAGCATTTAACTAAACAATTTTGGAAAATTATTCGATTTAGGGTATTAAAATTGCGTTTTTAATCTTAACTTGATTATTGAAAAATGGGAATGATAATGGGAAATCAATAGTAGACAAAATATTCAATTATAAAATTTAATTTCAATTTGCGTATTAGAGTACGGAATCATTGAGATGATAAAGGCATATTAAAAAGTAAGAGCAGTATTTATTTAAATCATTGAACCATTGTCAACTTCAATTATTCCATCAATAACTTCATATAAGAGACGAAAGGAAAAAAAATTCAATATTAAATTCCTAATAATTTGTTACTTAACAAAAGTTCGCTGGATTTTTTTCTGGAAAACCGTTTAATTTGCCTTTAAAATGATGAAATCCATAATGCAGCTGAGCAGGTACATCACGTTGAGATCTAATTGATTTTCAATAATAGCTTATCGATAAAAATTATTTTATTTCAACAATAGATTTTTTTTAATATTCAGCTTTGAGCAGTCAGAGCATATGCTGGGAAAAATTGGACAATAACGTTCGAGCCTAAAATGTATACTAAAAGGATATATTAAAGTTCGGGAAGACAATTGTATTTTTTCTATATTTACAAAGACAACGAAAAAATAATAAGCATATGATATTATATGAAGAAAGATTTATCAGCTATAATCCTACTTGTTTTTGTAGCCCAGTCCAAAAAAAAGGCTGGAGTAAAATGCTTTTATTAATCTGTTAGCATCCTAAGATGGATCCTTTGGGATCTGGGACTCTACAAGGGCTCACCCAGCCTCGATAAAGTGGGTACCAAAAATAAGGAGGAAAATCTAAATATTGAGCGTGATCTAGGACAATCATCTCCCTCTGCAACCGTTGTCGAAGAGACAGAACAATCTCTACCTCAAACTAAATCCCAGACCCTTCATGGGAATCTGAAAACAAATATCGGTAGGGGGCGATCTTTGATTTGGGAGGATATTCGAACAATTGCTTAATAAAAATAAAAATTAAGGTTGTGAGAGACATCTTTAACTTCATATCAACAACAATCAGCAAGGGGCAAACTATTTGATTTGGTCGTCATTTTAAATAAAAATTTCAACTAAAAAGTTTATATATATATATATTTTTTTTTTTTTTTTTGGAATTGGATTCTTTCTTTCATCCATACAGCCAGCTATGTGTTAATTTTGTGCACTTTAGATGCCAACAGCACGCGGTTTTTTCCCAGATGGTTACCGCCTGTTTTTCCCAGGCGGTCACCCATCCAAGTGCTAACCACGCCCGACGTTGCTTAACTTCGGTGATCTGAAGATTTATATATTTTATAATGCTATAAAAATAATAGCGTATTTTTACCTCGTAAGATGATGTTATCTGCAGTTTGTAAAAAACGGGAATGTATACGAAGGCCATAGTGAAGCTCACAAGTATTTCGGGAACAACGATCAACCAGTATTGAGTTCCATAGACGTACATCTCCGCCGGCAGGCCGAGCAATGATATTCCAGATATGTAACTAAAAATTACATATTATTAATTATAAATATTATTTCTCTATTATAAATCAAAAAAAGTTTCCAACATATAATAAATTTACAAGACTACAGTATTGTGTGGATAGTGTATAACAAAGACAATAACCGTGGAAAGACAATCTTGAACCTAAAGTTCGAAATTGACTATTAAGTAGATGATTGCAAAATTATCTCATTTAGATTGACTCATTATTTACATGAATTCCACAAATTATTAACATGACTTTTATACAACAAAGTAATGTTAATTAATACGGAAGCGAGTAAAGTAGCTCATTACGAAGAGCGCTAAACTGGCGAACTGAAGGTTCAAATCCGGCTGGGGCAGAAAACGTATTTAGTCTAATAACAGCCGCAGATGGATCCTGTGTGATCTGCAGTCCCTCCTGGGGCTCTCCCAGCCTTTGTAAATTGGGTACCCTTAATTGGACCGGATGTCCTAGAAACAGTACAGTCTTTTTACCATATATTGAATCCAAAAACGTTCTTGGTTGTATCGGTACACCCCACAAAATAAATACGGTAGTACGTGTTAAGGCACTGGGTCCTGTCATACATATCAACAGTTTTATTATTTCCATAATTTAAAGTGGACTTCTGTATTGAAATATGTGGAGATTGTAATGAGGGAACATTGTTTAGTATGCCATCATGGAGTTGGGCACTGGGCAGCCAATGCCGCAAGAACCATCACCACCACGTCCAGGGAAGGAGTTGTAACGAACGGACTATTTGGCATTACTGGACTACTTATCTCTAACAGATTTCCATCTTTTCAGAAATTTGGACATCTTCCTTAAGGGTAAAATTTTTAAAAATGATTCTCGAGTCAGTTCAGGCATTATTTCATCATAAAATCCTTAATTTTTCATTTGAGGGCTCGAAATTTTGGTAACGCGTCGGGGAAAATGTAGAGAAAATGAGGGTGAATATTTTCATAACCTAAATAACTTTTCCTTCGAAAACAGACATTTCGTATGAAATGACCAATAATTAAAAGTTTTCCTGTCTTTCCTGAAGAATTTGATAACAAGGAGTCTTTAGGAGTAAACTCTCCTTGTAGCTTTTGAAGCTGAAATACTATTCCAGTGTGGTGTAAAGCAGTTGCAACTAAACTCGTCAAGAGTTCTCAATGGATCGTGAGTAGTATTTTAGAAAACAGGATGTTGCAGGATCTCTTTATCTTAAACTCTAGTAACTCTAGAACATAACGACCTTAATCGGCTCAAATTAAGGCGAGCAGCGCTGTTTCCTATTCTCCTCCATGCGCCTCATTCCGAAGTCTCTCCGGATAATTGTCATATAGAGATCTTTATTCTTCTTTAACTATAGCTATATTAGAGCTGATTTATAATTAGGTCTGAGCTCTTCCTTCATCCGAACCACTTCAGAATACAAAAAAGTTCCTGATTTAAGGCAAATTGGGCGGATGTCACATTGTGAAATGGACATTTTAAGACATAAATAAAAGGTTTCCTGTCTTACCTGCAGATTTTTATAGCATAACTATATTTTACGCCCCCCCCCCAAAGTACTGCACAATCAAAGATTTTTTACGCGAACTTGGGCGATTCAAACTAAAAAAAAATACGTACATAAGTTTTGAGTTATTTCTTCATCATATTTTTGCTAAAACGTTACATGATATAACTAACTGTTACATTTTTCTAAACTATATAAAACATATTACTTAATGGTTTTAACTATTTTTCTAAATATTAATTTGACGAAAATTTAATTTTTTTTGTACAATTATAAAGAAAATTTGAAATTTGACTTTTAAGTGGTTTCACATTGAGTAGAGCGTCGATTATCCGAAACTTTATTTATCCGAACTGGCTTCACGGAAAAGATACACAAGAAAAGGTCTTCGTCGTCATTCCTGTGTACTTACGATAGTAAGAAAAGTTTTTTCAATGAACCGTTATAATATAACTCCAGTATTTTTCTCAATAATTACTCTGTTAGCAGTAAACTGTTAGTTTTTCTATGAAAACAGTTTGATGAGGAAGACAGTTAACATTTTGTTTCTATAACTGTTAGGCGGTTGTTTAGACTGGGGTAACAGTGATAAACTATAACATTTTTTCTTTAAACAAACATTGTAAATATTAGGCATTTTCTTTTTTTTTAGTGAGTTTTATTATCATTAATTGAACTTTTGATTATCCGAACCACACCCGACAGTATAGTAATCGATAATCGATGCTCTATTATACAGTGGGTCAAAAAAGTATTGGCACTCCCTAATTTTTTTCATTTTTTCGGTGATATTGTAAATTATTTTCAAGTTGGAATTTTATAGTAAAAATAGAACCCAAATCAATCTTTTTGAAGGCAAGTAAAACCTAGACTATTAATTTTACAATTATTAAGAAATAAAAGTAGGAAAATCGGCGGTCAAAAAAGTATTGGCACAGTTGTCCATAGTTAACATTTATAGAAAAACATCTCCTTTAATCCCTTAAATACTTTTGTATTAAGTCCCTGTTATTTACAAACAAATAATTCCTCAGTCTAGATTCATTTCTCACCCGAATTGGTGCATTGAAAATGACAAAAACCAATGAGCACAGAGTGCAAACCAGAAATCAGGTAGCGAAATTACATTCTCGCGGACTAAGTTACTGTCAAATTGGCGAAAAAGTAGGGATGAGTATTAGCACAAGTTCAGTTTTCAATTGTTCAATTGGGTTCTGAGCTACCTCAAAAGTTTTCTGCAAGAGAATTAGAATAAAATATTATAGAAATTGGAAGAATCGTTAAACATAATCCAACATTCTCGGCCCCCTGCATAGCAACAGATGTAGCGACAACTTCCAACACAACCTTCTACGTCCAGACGGTTAAGACACAGTTTTAATTATTATGGGAGAGTTCAAAGAAAAAAGCCATTTATCAGTGAGGCAAATTGTATTAAAAGACTTTTGTTTGCCAAAATCCACATAAATAAGTCAATTGAATTTTGGAAAACAATAATTTTCTCTGATGAGAGTAAATTTAGTATTTCCAGATCTGATGGTCGCAAATAAGCAGACCGACAGTGAAACACGGTGGTGGAAGTGTCCTAGTTCATAATTATAGAAGCAAAAGGGATAAAACAAAATGATAAGATTTTTGCATAGCGCAAAAGCAGAAGGGTGTGCCAATACTTTTTTGACTTATCATTTTTGTTATTTTCCATGTTAAGTAAATAAATGATTTGTTTTAAGAAATATTTCTGTTAATTTACTTTTACTTTCTATTTATACATTTAATAAAATTCTTGTGACAGTTATATGAGGCTTTTTCTTTCCATAATTCAGGAAAATGAGGTCAAAAAAATATTAGGAACACCTACGATATTTGCAATGTTTGGAATGAAGAGAGCTTCACACTAATGGACCGATCATAGAGAAATGTACTTAGAGGGCAACGACTAACTTAAATACTTAATTAAGATAAATATAAAGTTATGATAAAGCCTACGACATAATTTACATACCTGGCAATGAGTGACATGGAGATCGGAAATATGCCCATAGTCTTCCCGCCAAGGAGGTATTCCGCGGTGGTGTTCTGTTTCTCTTTGGCGAAGAACGCGAAGTAGACACCGATACCTGTCGAGAGGACCAGCAGGGCGGAGAAGACCGTGTAGTCTACCCAATCTATGTAAGCGGTCATCGTGATGTCTGGAAATAAAGGAAATCGTAATTGTTTATAGGCTCGTTAAAACAAATATTTAATCTTTAATTAATTTAAATATTAATAGATTCATTCAATATCAAATCAACCACCAAAAATATATATCCATGTGCATTCAATAAATTACACTAAATAAGCCAAACTCATTTTATTTGCGCCTACGTTTCGACCTAATTGTTTATGCCGTCTTCAGGGCTGAGATTAAAAGAAAACCAATTTTTTTGGTTAATAAACAGTATCAAAGAAGATATAAAAGTTTATACAAAAAGAAAGGATAAGACTGAAAAGAAATACAATGAGTAACAGATAAATTATGAAATAATAAAACATAGTTAATGAAGAAAATGAAAGATAATAAAATTATCTTCCAGATTTATTTTTTTCTTATTGTTATAAAAAAGAAACATATTTATTTAAATAAAATGTATATGCATTTAACAATTTTTTTACATCTTTAGTTGTTTTTCGTTCCTAACAGATCATGGTCAAGCCAGTCTCCCTCTTGCAATGCTTTCCTCCACACATCCCCCAACCATCTCTTCCTGGGTCCTCCTCTTTCCTTCCTTTCTGTCGGGCGATAGTCAAAGATTGTTTATGGCCACCGTTCCACTGCCATTCTTTTTAAGTGGTCATAATATTTCAGTCTCATTTTTTCTAATTTTCAGAGGATAGTTGTTGCCTTCTTTACCAGTTTCCTGTTCGTAAGGTTAGGATCGTGTTGAATTCTAGAAAGGAAACGAAGAGTAGGATAAGATAGGAAGGAAGGTCGATTTATAGGCGGCCAGTTTGGTCTGCCTCGTCACCTCTTCCTCCCAGGAACTCCCGACGGACCATATTAAACATTTTCTCCACTGCTCCAATACTTTGCACCACTTCGTTGAGATGAGCACCTAGATATTGAAACCTCACAACTTGCTCTAATCTCTATACCCCAATCCTTAGTTCTCTCATTATTCTTGGGATTTCTTCCCAATTCTCATGCATTTAGACTTCCCCGTGTAAATTTTCATGTTTATTGTCCATAATTGGTGCATTGATTTTTTTTGTTTTTTAGATTAATTTATTGATATTTACCACTATAATAATATTACAACAAGTAAAGCTAATATGAACAAATGACATGCAAAAAAAAAAAAACACTTGTAGAGAAACTACCCATCTGTAGCACTCCAATAAAGTTCTACAGTAGAAGGTCTCGAGGCCATCTTCTTTTCAGACGCCTCGGAGGGTTATCAGGAATAGTATGAGAAGCAAGTTGAGAGACAAGCGGATTCAAGTGTGTATGGAGCTTGTCATGGAAGGAGAGGTATCTAGTTTGGGCCAAATCAGCAACATTTGGGATATCAAGATCATGATGGATGAGTTTGTTTGTGACATAATAAGAAGCATTGAGGATTTTACGAAGGATTTTGGATTGTAAGGATTGGATACGAGATGAATTGGATGGTTAAGTAGAGCCCCAAAGCTCAACTCCATATGTCCAAATAGGTTTGATAACTGTCATGTTAATGAGTCTTTTGTAATTAATTGGGAGCTTAGAGCGTTTGTCAATTAAATGTTGAAGGTAGGCGAAAACGTCGAGCAGTTTCTTGTCTTTTCAGTCTTGTGTGAGGATGTTTGACTTAAGTTATGACTTATGTCTGAACCATAAAGTATAGACAAGTAAAGGTATTAAAAAAAAACATCTATCACTAAAATCCCTGTATAGTCTAGGTTAACATGATAGAGACATTTCCAAGTCTTTTAACAATATATTAACGCACCTTTCGAACTTCACTGTTAACATAAAAAATATTTGGAAAACAAAACACATTATAATGAAAATTTTGTTTTGTGATATTACTATGATTATCTCTCTCTCTCTCTCTCTCTCTCAACATATGTGTATATGTTGAAGACATCACAATTAGCCACTTGAAGATATACATAATTTTAGGATTATTGTTCCCTCAGTGGAGTTTTTCAAAAGAATATCGCAGAAATAATGTATGCCAAGTGGCACCTGTATAATTGTATAATCTGACAATTGAGCGTGACTTAGGATAAATCACCTCGAAAGAACCGATGTGTAGTGTCCATGAAACAGTACATTCTCTACCATGTACTGAACCCCAGACACGTTCACGGATTGTAGTGGTACAGGAAAAAAAAAAGTCTTTTGTAATCAATCGGGAGTTTATTCCAATATTTCGATTTTAGGACTATTAATTCAATACTGAAAATGCAGTGAAATAAAATTAAGACATTTTTCTTACAAACTATAAACAATTTATTTTATTACATTATTTTATTTAATGCCTAATACTCAACATCTCAACATAATACTAAATGAATAATTCACATTGTAATAGTGCCACTAGAGGGGAGGGGTACTTAGTACAAAATAGGTAATAAACTGAACTTCTATTTTTAATATCGGGGTACCTTTACTGTTTTTTTTTTTGTTCATTTGACGTCACTTTATGCTGCTATGGCTAATCGGACGTCAAATGAACAAAAAAAAAACAGTAAAGGATAATGCTGTAGTGAAAGCTCCAAATTTTGCCTATTCTACTAAAACGTTAAATACCTACAGCAGTACAATTAAATAAATATTTATGTAATTTGCAAAATGGGGTTTGATCCGCCGTTAGGATTTGAATAATTAAAATCAACTTAATTAAAGGTAAGTAATGCAGGATCAACAAATAATTATTGATAACAAGTCAAATGAAAAAAATAATCTCCGGAAAAACACGACCAGTATAAATAAACAGAAAAAATAACAATATGATACCATCGATTTTTTATACCGATTACATTTAAATTAACACTTGTTTATTTATTTAAATTAAAGGATGTAAACATAATAAAAATACAATCCGAAATTTTTCAAAAATTTCTTAACGAATTCTTATTCATTTCCAAGAACGTAAGTATTTCAAATAACATACCAAGGTTGATAACAGTTCATTTTATTCCACTCAAATCGACTGTTGTTGTCTCTTCCTCTCTTAGGTTTACAAGACGAGTATAAACTTTATATAATGGTATTGCAAAACAGTTAGGTCATTCAAGTTTAATTATCAGTTTTTTAAGGATTAAACAGTTTAATAACTATTATTCATATTTATTTACAAGTATAATTAATTCTTTATTCCCACAATGATGCGATTCGAGTAAAAAAACAAAAATAATTCGTCCGCTACATTTCAACACATTTGAAGATTCTCGTGAAAAAATAAGTAATTTAAATAGTTTATTGTAACTTATTTCGTTTATCTGAAAATTTAAGTACTAGAATAATAATGAAATTAAAAATAAATAAACTAACACGGTGAAAATAATAAGGGCTGGTTGAGATAGCAACTTTGGGCTGTTTTTTTTGTTTTTTTTCATTGCCTCTACTATTTATGAAATATGAAATAAGGAGAAATATTAATTTTATGTTAAATAATTATTATTCGGCCGCATAAGTATAGAGGAAAAAATGATCCGGATGGAGTTCAAAAAATTATTTCTTAAATAGTGAAACAATTTATTAGGAACCGAAGTATCGACCCACGTCACAGGCCTTTTTCAGGGCTGAATAAATGAGATATAAAAAATATATATAATTGGAATAAACGACAAAATAATATTTAAAAAAGAAATAATTGGAATGAACAAGATACAAAAGAAATATAATTTAAAATATACAAAAATAATTATTTAAAACTAATACAATAGGAAATACGTTAATAACAGCGATTAAAACAATAAGTAGGTAAAATAATTACAATTGCAAAAACAATTACAAAAACCCTAAGTCCGCTATTATGAAGTTCTAACTATATATGTGTATGTTTATGAATTTGTATCTACGTAAATGTGACATGAAAACGAAAAGTAGTAAAGAAACTGATAGTACGTATTTAAAATATATACATGTTTTGGTTATTTTAACCAAATTAAATTCTCCGAAAATATTAGCAAAGATACAATTGATTGGAATTAAGAAATGCTCCAATTATATTACTAATTTTAAATTTTAAACGAAATTCGCAAATGGTTTTAAGATAAAAGAGAAAAAAGAAAAAACATACCTCAGAGAATATGCATTTTGTAGTAATGTGGTAAGACCTTAGGAGGCGTTCAGGATAAAAAGAGGATAACTCAGAAATTTCAAAAATTTACTTTTGGCTATTTTAGTCAAGCGATTTTGACAAGCATACTCTGCCACCTCATTTCTCATGGTTTTAGTCTAGTTCTAAACCTGAAGTTTCGCTACCATAAAATATTAAAAAAAAAAAAACTGTACCACTACAACCCTTGAAGGATCTGGGGTTCAGTACAAGGTAGAGACTGTACTGTTTCATGGACAACGGTTCTGCAAGGAGGTGACTTGTCCTAGGTCACGCTCTACCGCCAGATTTCCCTCCCTATTTTTGGGTACCATATTTTTATAATATTTTATAGAGGCTGGGTGAGCTCCAGGCTAGATCCCATGTGATACATCTCCTGCTGCAATCAGACTAAATAAAAGTACTGCCCTGCAGCGGGATTTGAACCATTAAAAGGGATTTCCAGCATGGCAACTCAGCACTCTACTACTGAGCCACTCCGCTCCCTTACCGTAAAATATTGCTTCACTGAATTAGAAAAAATCAATTTTTTAAATTTGGAATCCGCTTTTGATCCTAATTTCCTCATATAAAAAATAATTAATATAAATCAAAATTTAAAAAAATATTACATACAGTTGTAAATATCAATAAATAAATTTTTTTTTAAAAAAGTACGAATTCGACTTATCTCAAGCGCCAAATATATCATCATCGTCAACATTTACTCTTTAAAACAGTTTCCATGAAAACGAATTTAACAATTGTGATGAAACTTGCTTGATCTATGCGAGCTTCCACAATGTTGTATTCAAGAACATACTCCTTAATTATACAATATAATTATACTAATGTGATGATTGTTTAACTAAACAAAATATTCAAATAGCTTGTACTTATGTGAAGATGAGAGGAAATATATTCCTCAGAGGGTTTTAAAGAAGTGATTATATTAACACCCTTAAATGGCTTAAATCTCGTCCCAATCACCTCCCTGCACAAACGTTGGCTTAGAAACAGTCCAGTCTCAATCATATTCTGAGCCCAAGACGCTTCATGAAAGTAGTAGTATAGAGCTTACGGTTATTCCAAATTAATAGACTAAAAAAGAAAAATACGCTGTAATAAAAACAAAAACTAAGTATTAAATAATTTTCATTAAGTTCAAAGTAAGAATAGATAGATGAATAAAAATGAGGAAGAAAATGTGGAGGTAAAAAAAAAATATGATAAATAGAAATAAACTGTTTATTGAAAAGCCGACGTTTCAGCCGAGGTCTTCTTTAGGGCCAAATATGCAAAATACAGACAAATCAAAATGAATATAAAAAAAATATTCATTTCATCATTTAAAAAACACGGAGTATTTTTTAAGATATATCTATAATGACTCTACTAGTTCGGCTATCTACAAAAGCGGGTTCTTTAGTTTTTTAAAACTAATATATTTTTTTTTGCAAAATATACGAAACTCCCCAGTTGATCCTGCCAGTTGGCGTATGCTTGTTTCAAGTATTAAGCCACGTATGCCTTAGTACTATTGTGTGTTCGGATATTCGCTATCGGATCTTCGGCAAAATCGCTAAATCTGAAGATCTTCAATCAGGATAATGAGAAATACTAATTGGATTATTGTATTGTCATAGGTCCTTGAGAAGTGTGCAAAGTTTCAATGTAATTTGAAGTAGCCGAAAATTTCAAATTAAATACCAAGTCAAAGCATGTTATGGATGTTATCCATAAAAATGGATCAGAGGATGGTAGAAGAAGGTAATATGATACGCGCATCGCACAAGATTTGTTTACATTTAGATGAATCTAAATCCAGATTTTATAATTGATTTTATGAAAGATTAGCTTACCTAATACTGCTAACTTTTGAAGTAAATATATGTAGCGTAGACTGATAGCCTAAGTTGCCGACATTGACACACTCATCTTGAAGGAAGAACTGACCTCAGGCGGTGGGGCCGGAGATGGAGAGCGCACTGTGTTAGGCGGCAATTTTCACTAATTCAGGGACAATAAGCTGACTGGGAAGTAGCCACTGTCCCTTATATAGTTCTACTCATGCCACACCGTTCATCCCACTCTAAATCTTCTTGTTTCTTGGGCGTCTTTTGTTGGTCCAAAATATCCTACATTGTCTTTATTTAAGGCTTTTGCTTAAAGCTTATATAATCGGGTAGCACAGTAGGTAGAGCGCCGAGTAGTTGAGCTGGAGGTCACAGGTTATAATCCGGCTGTGGCAGGCAAATTATGAATAGACCCAGTGGGATCTACAGATCCTCCGAGGGCTCAGCCACCCTTGGTGAAGCGTGTACCCCTCATCAGAGGGAAAACCTAATGATTGAGTGTGATCTCAGCCTAACTCTCTTCCAGCACCAACCGTTAGCTTAGAAACATTTGTTACTATTATATACTGAAATACTGAAAAATCTGGATGTTAAGCTTGAGCTCCAACAACAACGTGGTCTTAAAACAGTACAGTGTAGTACCATGCACCCAAGATCCTTCATGGGTTGTAGTGTTGCATTTTTTCCTTTTTATTCTTGTGTAATTTCTTTATATTAATCCTAAACTTGAAGAATAAGCACCGTTAGCAGAATAAACACCTGTACCACTTCAACCATGAAGGGTCCTGGGTGCGTGGTAGACTGTACTGTTCTAGGAATACGTTGTTATTGGAAGGTGGTTTGTCCGAGTTTACGCTCAACCTCCATATGTCTTCCAATTAATGGTACCCACTTTATAAAGGCTGGGTGAGCCCCAGGAGGGTCATGAAATCCCACAAGGTCCAATCTAATTCGCAGATTAAACAATTAACCTGCCATAGCTGTATTTGAAACAAGGATCTTCAGCACAGCAACTCAGGCCATTTTCTTTTCAGAAGCCTCGAGGGATTATCAGGAATTGAGGAGGTTGCTACTAGTTTGAAACTAGTGGGTTTGAGTGGGAATAAAGTTTGTCACGAAATGATTCCGGCCAAATCAGTAACAAATGGGACATTAAGGTCATTATGGATTATTTTGTTCGCAACAATGTAAAGACCATTGATGATTTTGGATAGTAAGGATTGAATAAGAGAGGAGTTTGATGGCTGAGTCCAGTCCACAAATGTCTTATAATAGCCATGTATATGGGTTTTCTGCAATTAATTGGGAGCTTAGTGCGTTTTTCTAGTATATGTTAAAGTAGCCTGGAACGGCAAGCAGTTTCTTGTCTTTGAAGTCTTGTATGTAGATTTTAAGTTAAAAGTTTGTCAAGGTGTAATCCTAACTTGAGGGTATTTGTGGGAATTTATTTTAAACTATCTATTATATTAATCTGTATGTGGTAAGGATAGCATTAGAATGCATTGGGATGTCAGCTGTGTAAAGGATTGGGCTGAGGAAACTGCCTTGAGGAACACCAGCAGATAGAGAGAAGAGGGATGAGTTGACATTATTGTGGTTGACTTTGAATGATCTGTTAATGAGATAAGATTGGATAATGAGAAAGTATGTACGAGGTAGGATTCTGTGGAGTTTGTAAAACAACCCGAGGCCGGAGTAATATTAAATTTTAAAACTTGTACCGTTACAACCCTTAAAGGAAATTAGGTTTAGTACATGATAGGGAAAGTACTGTTTAGGTAACGGTTAGACAAGGCGATTTAGCCATGATGACTCTCAACCACCAGGTTTTCCCACGAACTAACGGTACTCCCATTATAGAGACTGAATGAGCCCCAGGAGAGTCTCTTGACCACAAAGTTAATTGACGGCCGTTCATAGATAAATAAGTCACAACAGGTCTCGAACTCGGGACCTAGAGCTCAGTAACTCAGCAGCCTGCATACTAAATAAGTCACAACAGGTCTCGAATATGGGATCTAGAGCTCAGTAACTGAGCAGCCTACATACTAAATAAGTCACAACAGGTCTCGAACTCGAGCTAAGTAACTCAGCAGCTTACATACTAAATAAGTCACAACAGATCTTGAACACGGGACCTAGAGCTCAGTAACTCAGCAGCCTACATACTAAGCTACCACGTTATCTATTTTTAAAATCCCTCCTTTGATGGCATTCTTAGTTACATACTAATTGTTAATTATCACATATCAAATTATTTTATGTATTCTTCAAAAATACTTGAATAATGGTAGAAAAACACACGTACTTACTATAAAAAAACAACAAATTATCACTATTCACATGCCTGAAAATAGAATAGAATAGAAAAGTAGGTTTATTCTGGGACTAAGTCCCCTTAGAATAACAAATATGAACAGAAAAAGAAACAATATATTTGACCAGAAGACTACATAACACAAATCATAAAGCGTATAAAAAGTGACAGAAAACAATCATAATGATAAGTAAATAAAAAAATACGAATCCTGACAAGATATTAAGCAATTAAAGAGAATAGATAAACCTCCTTGACAACTGTTAAAGGAAGACATTAGCATATTTTCATCAATGCTGTGTAATAAGCTGCTGTGCATAAATGGCGCACCATAGTATCCCCACACCAATATAAATCATGAAATGTTTGTTTTATATTACAATATTCGGCACCATGGGCCTGGGCCTCCTCGACAATTTCCTCTATCCGCTCTTCTCCATGTTCTCACCCCCAGAAGCCTAAGGTCTGCCTCCACATAGTCCAGACATCGCAGTCTAGGCCTGTCTCTTCTGATTTATGGATGTCTATTCTGCTTTTGGAGCCTTTTTCAATCCATTCCATGTGTTATGTCACTGAATAAACAAAGCCTTGAACACAAGCCACTATGTCAAGTTGCCTATTTAGGTTCTTAAATCAAACAGATTTAATTAAATGCAGTAGGACTAAATTAATTTACTTCCAAAAGAAAATATTTATTAAAGGTTTAATTGCATTCAATTTTCAATGACAGTACTTTATTAATATTTAATTTTTATGTTTTAGTCAGGAATATTAGCTGATCCTACGGTGGCTGACGACTGTAGTACACCGATTCATCTTGAGGTAGTAATGAACATTTTTATTCAAACTGTAAACAGATATAAATAAATAAAGTTAATTTAATCGAATAAATTTGATATAATTTTTATTACACTTACCATCATTAGACTTGAGAAGAATAAAAAATAAATTTTATTTTTCATTAGGAAAATTAGGATTTATACAATGAATGGATATTCAGATTGTGTTTTCTAATTATTAATAAAAAACTTCATATTTTTTTTGTTTTATCGTTTTAAATTATGATCAATTCCTAATTAATTGCTCATTTCCTTTGAGGAATACAGACTGGTGCTCCTCAACTAGCAATGTATCAATTGTGGAACCTATTTATTCTATGATCTCTACCCTCACCTCAAACCTACAAACCTTATTAGACAATCACGCTCCTCTGCAAACCCCAACACTACGCCGTCCTACTGCGCCATGGCTGACCCCCGAAATAAGGGAAATGATAAAGAGAAGGGATTCAGCAAGACGCAAATTTCGGAGAACTCGGATGTCAGGCGATTAGGTGAATTTCAAACAATTACGTAATGAAACCCAAGCCGCAGTTCGACGTGCTAAATCCCTCTACTTCCATAACGCCCTTTCTACCGCGCCTGACCCCAAATCCAAATGGAAAATACTCCGAAAATTATCCCTACCAGAATCTAACCACACCTGTTCTCTCCCATCAACCCCAGATGATCTCAATAACTACTTTATATCCTCTGCACCCAATTCCTCACTTGCTACCGATTTCGAATATCATTGTTTCAATCCTGAAAACTTCTTTTTCTCCCACCTTTCATATGATGAAATACTTGCCGCTATCCTAAAATCCCGCACCAATGTTTATCGTCCTGATAACATTCCAGTAAAACTAGTTAAATCCTGTCTTCCCACTCTTATACCCATACTCTATCACATCTATAACTTCTCCTTGCAAAATTCCACATTCCCTTCTTCTTGGAAAACGGTCCTGATCCGACCAATAAACAAAATTTCGAACCCTTCCTCACCTCAAGACTTCCGCCCTATTTCCCTTCTTTCTAACCTTTCAAAACCGCTAGAACGCCTATTACAGAACCAAATTTCAAACTTCCTAGAAGAACGTTGCTTCATTAATCCTCTCCAATCTGGCTTTCGTTCTGGACATTCAACTCAATCCGCTCTCCTTAAAATAATCCATGACCTCCAGACTTCCATCGAACACCAAAAACTAACTATCCTTATCCTTCTAGACTTCTCTAAAGCATTTGACTCAGTTGACCATAACATCCTACTGACCAAACTTAAAAACCTTCCTTTATCCAACAGTGCCTTGCACTGGTTCAAATCCTTCCTCTCAAACCGATCTCAGTTTGTTGTCGTTCCAGGCCAACCACCATCCAAGACTCTCCCCCTCTCCTGTGGTGTCCCTCAGGGCTCATCTCTGTCCCCTACTCTATTTTCAATTTATATAAATGACCTTCCCCACCTCATCCACCATTCCAAATACCATATCTACGCCTATGATTTTCAAATATACCTGTCCTTTCCCCCATCCGACCTATTACTAGCCACAAAAAAATTACAAGATGATCTGAACCGAATAAGTCAGTGGGCAGTGACTAACAAGTTGAGGCTGAATGCGGAGAAGACAAAGGCGATGGTAATAGGTTCCAATCACCTCCTTAAAAAAGTTCCTCATTTCCCAACCTTTTACTTAAATAATGTTCCCGTCAAATTTTTCCTAACAGTCAAAAACCTCGGAATCACTTTAGACCAATCCCTCTCCTGGAAAAGTCATATTTCCAATATATCCCGCCGTACTTTTTCTATCCTGAAGAGATTAAACTATTTCCGTCACCTATTTCCATTTGAAACTCGTAGACTCCTAGTTACCTCTTTAGTATTCCCCCACTTCGACTACTGCTGCGCTGTATATGGGGGTGTCTCTGTGGAGCTCGAGGCCAAAATAAAACGTTTGATGAATTGCTTTGTACGCTTTGTCTTCGGGATCCCCAGACACACCCCTGTCTCCCGATTTTATGAAGAGTTGAGGTGGTTGTATCCTTCCTATCGCCGTAAGTATTTCCTTGCATCCTTCCTCTATCAAGTTATCCAATCCCGCCGTCCATTATACATCTATGAGCTCCTCAAATTTAAATCCTCCATCCATTCCCGTGATACCCATTCACACCCTTCCGATTTGTATATAGAGGCCCATCGAACCGCTGCTATTGACAGATCGTTCCTGATTAGGTCCTGTTCCCTGTGAAATTCTATCCCTTTTTCCATTCGCTGTTCCAAGACCCTTCCAACCTTCAAATCCCGCTTATTTGATTACTTCCTATCCCTCCAGTTCCCCGAAGGGCATACATAAAATTATCAACAGAATATTATTTATTCATTTTTATTTTTTTGTTTGTGAAAAGTTCTTTTTAGTAATTATTTTAATTTTATTTAGGTTCTATTTCATTATCATAAGAAGTTAATTTTTTATTTATTTATTATTATTTAATCAGCTTTATAGATTGACTTATCTGCTTGTTTTTTTTCTTCTTTGTACTCTAAGGCTCTAAAGCCCACAATAATGTACAATTATGTTATTCTAAAGGGACTTGTCCCAGAATATATAAAGAATTTATTATCATTATTATTATTATTATTTTAGATCAAGAATGCGTTTAAATCTTAGCAGACTAATAAGGTAAGATATGAGAGTAATATATATATATATATATATTAACACTTTATTGAAATATTACAATCTGCCACTTATGGGCAATAAGTAATAGTGCTGTGTAGCTTACAGCCATTCCATAACAAACAATAATATATACATGCGGTAACAGAAAGAAAATTAATGCGGTAATAATAATATTAAAGTAAAATAAATAATAAAGTAAAATAAATAATAATAATAATAAAATAAAATAAAATGCACACATTCATACCCTATTTACAATTTGCCTGGGGTCCCCGAACTGAGCTTCTTCCCCAGGAATGAGGGCAAAGCAGGAGTCCGGGAAGCCCCAGCCCCCTTTCCCAGCCGCGTCACTGGCATTAAACGCCAATGGAAGCTGGTAAGGGCGCTTCACACACACACACACACAGGTCGTGAGTGGAGAATCTGGCCAGTGCCAGTACTCCAAATGGCATTATTACAACAGATCTCGGGGCCATTGCCGGTTTAGACAGCGGGGTGGGTTATATGGATGTGTGGAACTGGATAGTGACTGAGCCAGGGGGTTGGGATGACAGGCAAGGTTTTGGTGAGTTTGAAAATTTAGTAGGGATGAGGTCGAGGACGAAAGGAATGTTGAGATCTTTATGGAGGGTTTTGTTGGAAACTAAAGGGTTTTGTCGGAAACATGAGAGTAATAAACACACATTTATTGTTTTCTGTGCAATTAATTCGGTATTTGTGTATTAGTCAGTCTGTATGAAACCTACCTCCTTATGTGTATTAGCCCCTCTGCACAGGCTGCTCTCCAGCATTGTTTATAACCAGAACACTGATAATTCTGATACTGATAACACCTATATTCTTATTCATATTAATGGAAATTGAGATATAATAATAAACTGATAATGCTTGGCCTCCCTAGCCATGTCCTTCTTGTTATATAAATGTTTTCCCAACACTTTCAACAAACACATCTCCATTTCTATTCTTGTCAAAATCTATTTAATGATATTTTTCACATAATTTCATCTTTGGTATTATTCCGAACTTCTGGAAGTATTTTACGGCTTCTTCTTTTTAAGATGGCTATTACCAAAGTGTTATACTGTTCGTTTTAAATTGGTATCAAAAAAGAGGAATAGAACAAAAACACAAACTTAAATTAAATAAACAATACAGAAATTTAGAATAGAATAGAATAGAATAGAAAATAAACTTTATTCTGGGACCAAGTCCCTTTAGAATAACAATAATGGACAAATTAAAAAAACATAACATTCATCTGGCCAGAAGGCTACATAATAACGCAAATCATGAAATAATCAAGTGTGAACAAAAACATTGTAAAAATAGAAATAGATAAGAAAAAAAAAAAGTAAAATACAACGAACTTGACTGCTTTTTAACTAAATGTAAAAAATAAATATATTTATATTACCAAAATAATGATTAATAATATTAATACAGTAGTTGATGACGAAATTACTAACTAAAATAATTGATTGGCATAGTATGCGATAATATATTTAAAAAGTCGGTATCATCGTTGATGTAGGAAAAATAAACAAAACAAGGGTAGCGGGATCGAGTTTACAATACTGTTATATTCAAGCATACCTTTGACCTGCTTGGAGAGCGACTTTTTGAGATGCCAAGAGATGATGGAAAAGCAGGGATTTAAATGAAGCTAGTGAAGAGGAATGGCGGATGAAAGGAGGGATTGAATTCCACACAGTGGTGGAGCGGGCGAGGAAGGAGCGCTCGAATGCCTTAGTTCTGTGGGAAGGAATGTAGGAATCGGAAAGGCGAGATCTTGTTTTGTGCAGCTGGACAGAGGATTTGAATGGGAGGAGACTATAGATATATGAAGGGTGTTGCGAGTTGATGGATTGGTATAGAAAAACGCTGAGGAAATATTGTCTACGGATGGGAGGGAAGAGCCACTTTAACTCATCATAGTGATGTGACACCCGGGATCGCCTCGGAGTACCAAGGACAAATCTTAAAGCGCAGTTCATTATTCTTTTTAAGCGGCTCTCAAGCATTTTCGAGAGGCCCCCGTATACCACACTACAGTAGTCGAAGTGGGGGAAGATGAGGGATGATACGAGCAGCTTCCGAGTAGGTTGAGTAAGGAGATGCCGAGAACGATGGAATAATTTTAGGGAACTAATTATTCGTCGGGATATTTGGGTGACATGTGGTTTCCAGGAAAGGTTTTGGTCGATGGTAATGCCTAGGTTTTTAACGGAGGAGCTGAAACTGATGGGGTGGTCGTTTAGGATTAATGTTGGAAGGGTGGGGATAGTTGCAAGGAGAGAGTTGGAACCTAGAACGATGGCCTGGGTTTTCATTGCGTTCAGTTCCAGTTTGTTCAGCTTTGCCCAGGTACTGATTCGATCTAGGTCTTGCTGAATACTGGCGAACGCATATGAAAGCCCGGATGGAGGAAAGGATAAATAGATTTGGAAGTCGTCAGCATATAGATGGTAGGAACAGTGGTGAACAGATTTAGGAAGATCATTGATGTAACAGTTGAAAAGGAGAGGAGAGATGCTTGAGCCCTGGGCCACACCTGAGGATAGAGTACGGAAACAGGAAAGGGGTTGGTTGGGCATAGAGACCGCTTGGGACCTATCAGAGAGGAAGGATTGGAACCATAGAATAGAACTGTAGGAAAAAGACAATGACTTTAGTTTGGAGAAAAGGATAGAATGGTCCAAGGAATCGAAAGCTTTAGAAAAGTCTACGAAAAGTCTATTATTTACATAGATAACGAGCAAAAGAAATAACAACAATAATAACTAAAAAACAATACTGAAAACATTTTAATAATACTCACACAAATGAGAAGATTTATAGGTAAGAGGTTACAGGAGCTAAGCAGGTAGGTTTCATGCAGACTGGCTAATACACAAGTACCATCTTGTCAGTACTGCAGCATTTGAGAGAAATGAGCAAGTCAAAAATCTTTCCAACTCAGCTAATTCTTTTATTTATCCCCATGTTGGTGGTTTAACTATTTTCCTATTATGAGTCGAGATAGCAGAAATTTTCTACTTGAAGGAGATCCCCAGGGACACCCCTGTCTCCCGATTTTATGAAGAGTTGAGGTGGTTGTATCCTTCCTATCGCTGTAAGTATTTCCTTGCATCCTTCCTCTATCAAGTTATCCAATCCCGCCATCCATTATACATATATGATCTCCTCAAATTTAAATCCTCCATCCATTCCCGTGATACCCATTCACACCCTTCCGATTTGTATATAGAGGCCCATCGAACCGCTGCTTTCGACAGATCGTTCCTGATTCGGTCCTGTTCCCAGTGGAATTCTATCCCTTCTTACATCCGCTGTTCCAAGACCCTTCCTACCTTCAAATCCCACTTATTTGATTACTTTCTATCCCTCCAGTTCCCCGAAGTGCATACATAAAATTATCGATAGAATATTATTTATTTTGTTTATTCATTTTTATTTTTAATGTGAAGTAATGTGAAATCTTCATTTTTTCATTATCATAGGAAGCTATTTTTTATTTATTATTATTTAATCAGCTTTATAGATTGACTTTTCTACTTGTTTTTTTTTCTTTGTACTCTGAGGCTCTAAAGCCCATAATAATGTACTGTTACGTCATTCTAAAGGGACTTGTCCCAGAATAAATAAAGAATTTATTATTATTATTACAATATGTAAAGGAGATGGTTGGGGGGTGCAGTCAATAAGAACACCGAATAAGTGAAATACTTATATTATGTGCCGACGTTTCGACCTACAGTGTAGGTCATCTTCAGGGCTAACAGAGAAACAAACAGAACAAAAATGTAAAAACATCAAAGTTGTACAGTAACAATACTAATGACAAATAATGTAGAAAAATACAAAGTGGCAGATATGAAAATAGAAGATAAAGAATATTAAAAAGGAGTCAGATTATAATAAAATAAAGATATAGACAGATTTAAAAATTACTGATAATGAAAAGGCATTAAACTAGTGGTAGATATAATAAAAATCAGATAAAGACAAATATAACAAAATTATTGAAATAGTGACAGATATAATTATAGAAAATGTGATAGAATATAATAAAATTAAGATAAAGACAGATATAACAAAGATATTGATAATGGAAAGAAAATGAAAATAATGGCAGATATAATAAAGTAAGACAGATTTAATAAAATTAAAGAAAATGAGCAGGAATGATAAATAATAAATAACGCAAATAAAATAAAAATAGAAAATAAATGTACAGAATGGATAGTACAGTACAATATAATAATATAAAGAAAAATCAAAAGGAGGAGTTAAACAAAAGAACAAAACGAGAATATTTACATATAAAGAAAGGTTGGAATATGAATAATACAGAAAAACTAGTAAAATAAAGGTGTAAAATGTATGGTAACGGACTTAATGATGTTACCAAATTACAGAAAAGTATGGAAATATGTGTACAATAACAACTGTGAGTAATAGAAAAACTATTGTACAATAACACCAGTGTACAATGACTGTTTTGAAAATATAATAGATAGGAATAGAATATGAAAAGATAAAAAAGGTGAAAACGCTAGTACAGTAACAATAGTTTACAATGTATGTATGAAAAAATTAGATGGGATTAATGAATTAGAAAAATAAAATAGGTGTATAAAAATATGAACACATGATTACCAACATATGATGGATGCCAAAATGATAAGGGGAAAAAATAAGAAAATTAAAAATGTAGAAAGGATAAAGAGAAAAGTTTAAAATAAATAAAAAGAAGAGATGAAGAGGAGACCTACCGAATGATGGGAAGCGTGACCGTTACAGATCGCGGCTAGAGTGTACTGTGCCAATTTGACCGTTGAGAACGAGGGGAGAGATGGGGGCGGAATCTAGTGGCCGGAAAGTTAACTATAGAAGGTAACTATACTGGAGTATAGGAAAAAAGGATAAAAAATATAAATAAAATTAAAACAATGAAAGAAATGTCAATAGAGTGATAAAAAAGAAAACATCAAAGTCGGAGTGACGGGAAATTATCGGATTCCAGCAAAAGAACGTTAAGACCGGGGGAAGAGATAGGGGCGAAATCTAGTGGCCAAAAATTAACTATAGAAGGTAACCATGCTGGAGATTAGGAAAAGATGGGGAAAGGGAGTAGATGGATAAAATTAATATGAATACATATTTTTATATAATATGAATACAATAAAAATAAAAAAATTGAAACAATGAAAGAGATGTAAACCGAGTGATAACAAAAGAAACATAAATGACGAAGAAACGGAATTTAAGGTCTTTTGAGTAAATTAAAAATTTGGGAGTAGGTAGAGGAAAGGTGATGAGAGTCAGACTTAAGATTGATAGAGGAGGAATCTAAATTTATGTGGATGGTTTCAGAGAGGTGGCGTTTGTCATGGTTATGCGCTGTAGCTAGGATAGACGTATTTTCAAAATCAAAGGTGTGGTTTAAAGAAATGGCATGTTCGGAAAGTTTAGAGGAGGTGAGGTTATGGGAGGAAATGGCATATTTGTGTTGAGAAATACGGTCTTTAAGGAAGTTTTTGGTTTCACCTATATAGGAAGAGTTGCAATTAGTAGAAGAACAAGGTATCCGATAAACGACATGGGAACGAAGCTTGAAGGGAATAGGATCTTTGATACGGGTATAGATATGGGAAAGTTTGTTATGGGATTTGAAGGCAATACGTAAATTGGGGATAACGGAACGTAAGTATTTTTGAATGCAATTAGAGAGGGTGGGTATATATGGCAAGGATCTGTATATAGGGATAGATGGTGGATGTGGTGATCGAGTGAGGGTGGGGGGGTTATGGTAGTCATGGATGAGTTTATTAACAATATAGGGAGGGAAATTGTTTTTAAAAAGGATTTCTTTGATACGGAGGGTGTTGGTTGTATGGAAGCAGGAGTCAGAGAGGGATAGGCCACGGTGAATAATATTTTTAGCGACGTTAATTTTAAGGTGGTGTGGATGTTGGGAGTAATAATTAAGAAGTCGGCCAGAGTAAGTGGGTTTTGTATACCAATCGGTGGATAAGGTGTGGTCAGAATTTTTAATGATAAGGAGGTCAAGGAAAGGTAGTGACTTATTGGATTCGACTTCAACGGTGAAATGGAGGCGGGGATGGTATGAATTGAAGTAAGATAATAAATCAGTAATGATGTTGGGATTGATGATAAGGAGGAGGTCGTCTACATATTTTTTGATGAAACAAATATCGTCGCGGAACTGTGGAAGAATGGAGTCTAGAAGGTCATTAAGAACAATATTAGAGAGGTCAGGAGCAAGGGGATTTCCCATGGCAAGTCCAGAAATTTGGGAATAGAACTGTCCATGGAAGGTAAGGTAGCCAGATTCACAGCAAAGTTTTAATGATTGAAGGAATGAGGACCGGTTAAGAGATGTATGGGGTTCTATTAGTGGCCAGTGGTTATCTATTATGTCAAGAGCTTTGTCTAAGGGAATGTTGATGAAAAGACTTTCGACATCGAAGGAAGTGAGGATGTAATGATCAGGGATGGTGAGGGATGTTAAAAGATCACGTAGGTGAAAGGAGTTATGGATATCGTATGGGTTATTACGGCTGAGGACTTGTAAGGATGAAAGTAAGAATTTGCTAAGTTTTGTAGATGGTGAATTGACGTTGGCTGTAATCGGACGGAGGGGGTTGTTGGGTTTGTGGATTTTGGGAAGACCATAAAAACGTGGGGCTAAGGAGTTATAGGAAATGAGGTTTCTGTAAACGGGATAAGTAATTAATTTAGAATTGACAAGGCTTTTTAAGTGGAGGTTGAATTGTTTTTGGAGAGATGTAGTAGGATCACGAGGTATGGGTTTATAGGTGGAAGTATCAGAAAGAAGGGAATTAATTTTGAGGTTATAATCAGAAAGGTCCATAATTACAGTAGAGTTACCTTTGTCAGCTTTGGTTATAATTAAGTCAGCATGAGATTGAAGAAAAGAACGAGTGGAAGCAAGGTCTTTGAAAAATTGCGGGGAGAAATTAGAAGGGGTGGAATGAGGGTGTTGAAGGAAGTTGGAAATAATATTAGCTACAGAGACGCGTGAAAGATCTGGTTGAACATGTGAATGGTTGAGGAGGGGGTCATTATGGATGTATTCTAAGTCAGTCAATAAGTCGGGTATAATTTTTTGAAGGAGGAGGAGGGTGCAGAAAAATTTGGTCCTAAACTTGGTGAAAAACCTAACTAAAAATGGTGTTTTAAACTTTTCTCTTTATCCTTTCTACATTTTTAATTTTCTTATTTTTTCCCCTTATCATTTTGACATCCATCATATGTTGGTAATCATGTGTTCATATTTTTATACACCTATTTTGTTTTTCTAATTCATTAATCCCATCTAATTTTTTCATACATACATTGTAAACTATTGTTACTGTACTAGCGTTTTCACCTTTTTTATCTTTTCATATTCTATTCCTATCTATTATATTTTCAAAACAGTCATTGTACACTGGTGTTATTGTACAATAGTTTTTCTATTACTCACAGTTGTTATTGTACATATATTTCCATACTTTTCTGTAATTTGGTAACATCATTAAGTCCGTTATCATACATTTTACACCTTTATTTTACTAGTTTTTCTGTATTATTCATATTCCAACCTTTCTTTATATGTAAATATCCTCGTTTTGTTCTTTTGTTTAACTCCTCCTTTTGATTTTTCTTTATATTATTATATTGTACTGTACTATCCATTCTGTACATTTATTTTCTATTTTTATTTTATTTGTGTTATTTATTATTTATCATTCCTGCTCATTTTCTTTAATTTTATTAAATCTGTCTTACTTTATTATATCTGCCATTATTTTCATTTTCTTTCCATTATCAATATCTTTGTTATATCTGTCTTTATCTTAATTTTATTATATTCTATCACATTTTCTATAATTATATCTGTCACTATTTCAATAATTTTGTTATATTTGTCTTTATCTGATTTTTATTATATCTACCACTAGTTTAATGCCTTTTCATTATCAGTAATTTTTAAATCTGTCTATATCTTTATTTTATTATAATCTGACTCCTTTTTAATATTCTTTATCTTCTATTTTCATATCTGCCACTTTGTATTTTTCTACATTATTTGTCACTAGTATTGTTACTGTACAACTTTGATGTTTTTACATTTTTGTTCTGTTTGTTTCTCTGTTAGCCCTGAAGATGACCTACACTGTAGGTCGAAACGTCGGCACATAATATAAGTATTTCACTTATTCGGTGTTCTTATTGACTGCACCCCCCAACCATCTCCTTTACATAAGATCATCCAGTCAACCATTTTCAACTCATATTATTACAATACTTCATTTATCTGACTAATGTTTTAGATGACAGTCTTCGGAAAACATTATAAAGGAACAATAATCCATATATTAATAAAAAAAACATTTACCATATATATCATGTCTCCAATTTAAAATTTACAATATTTTTCCACAAGCTTTTTTTTGGAATTTAATTTGTTTTTTAAATTTATTTTCATAGTATTTATTTATTTTCATAAATTTCATTGTAATATATGTGTGCTTAATTTTATTTGTTTTATATTTTGTTTACTTTCTTGTTTATAAAAAGAAGAAAAGAAACTCAAGAGAAATAGGAATTGTACTGTAGCTCTTAATTATGTATTTTGATTAATGGCATGAAATGTGTAATATGATAAGGAATGTGTAAAACAAATATTCGTAAATTTAAACAAATTGTAATGTACAGTATGTTCAAAATGGATTGGTGAGTATGCTGTGTGTTATGGCAATCCAAAGTAGTTGGACAGCACTGCTGAAAAAATAAAGCATTTCTCTCTCTTTTAATCACTCTTTATATTTACAATAGCAGTGTATTAAAATATTTTAATATCTGTTTGTTTGTTTGTTTCATCCCATTTCATTCTACTATGGCTAATCGGACGATGCTACAGTGGGAGTCATAAATATTTCCTATCCAGGTTAATTAGGATAGGGATCCTAACAAGAACGTGCCACCACACAATTTCGGGAACCTCATTTTACATTCCCTCAGAAAGATGGGATAAACAAGTATTTTTTACTCCCTTTAAAAAATATGAAGGTCACCTGACAGGTTGTGAAACCATAATCTTGGGCATAGCAGGTTGTTATGCCAACCATTCCACCACAAGTGGTCATAATATTTTTAACATTTATCATATATAACAATAATACCACATTGATGTCACCATATCAGCCTCAAACCAAATTTCAAAAAAAAAAAAAGAAAAAGACTTTTGAGGTTCAGGAAAGCAAATTCAGGAAATACCCCAGACGGGTGGTAGTTCATAATTAATGAACTTTTATTTTTATTTGTTACTACATTTGCCTAAAAGAATAACGAAAATGGCTGCTATTACGATGCATTAACTAATATTAAATTGATTGTTTCAGAACTGCCCTGCTGAAGATTGGAAGGATAGTAAGTTATAAAAATATTAATCAATAGAAAATTTATGTATTCCTTATTTTATCTAAAAAAAAAAAAGAAGTTATTTACTATGATTCTCGTTTTTCAGGTGATGAAGGCAATAAATATAAAACAGTTTTGGGAAATTATCCAAAGAGGACACCAATATTTCAATTATTTGAGTTTGAATCACATGGGAAAAGAAACAAAACTCAATGAAATGTTATTATTATCATATTAAACTTAAATAAACTGTTATTTTAGTTAATTTTAATGTTCCTCGAAAAATTGAAGAGATTTTCATGAAATAAAAGATAAAACACCAATATATAAATAATCTATAATGCAGAGCTTCTCCTTTCATAGGGATGCAAAACAATTAAGAAGAGCATTATTTAATACATGAAATTTTTTTTTTTTTATATTAACACTTTATTGAAATATTACAATCTGCCACTTATGGGCAATAAGTAATAGTGCTGTGTAGCTTACAGTCATTCCATAACAAAACAATAATATAAACAAAATAAAATAAAATAAATAAATATGTACATGCGGAAAAATATATACATGCGGTAACAGAAAGAAATTAATGCGGTAATAATAATATTAAAGTAAAATAAATAATAAAGTAAAATAAATAATAATAATAATAAAATAAAATAAAATGCACACATTCATACCCTATTTACAATTTGCCTGGGGTCCCCGAACTGAGCTTCTTCCGCAGGAATGAGAGCAAAGCAGGAGTCCGGGAAGCCCCAGCCCCCTTTCCCAGCCGCGTCACTGGCATTAAACGCCAATGGAAGCTGGTAAGGGCGCTTCACACACACACACAGGTCTTGAGTGGAGAATCTGGCCAGTGCCAGTACTCCAAATGGCATTATTACAACAGATCTCGGGGCCATTGCCGGTTTAGACGGCGGGGTGGGTTATATGGATGTGTGGAACTGGATAGTGACTGACCCAGGGGTATACATGAAATTATTTTCCTAATTTATAAAGGTGTTTAATGAGAAAAGTTTACACACAATTAGCCAATAGGAAGCAACTATGGCGGTTCAGTATAGATTGTTTTTTTTTTATAAACTTAAAAAAAAATTTTAAATAAATTTAAAAAGTTTTAAAATAAATTTATTGAAAATTTAAACGTCTTTGTTCCCATTGTTTCAAGAAAATGACTATTACTTTAAATTTAAAAAGGAGCATTAATGTATTTATTACTACATTTTATTTTATTAGTTACTCATGGTATTTTGTCTTTTTTTTGAATTAGTCAGTGATAGAGAAATACCGAAATACCAAAATTAACTTAAATGAAAATAAAATGTAGGTATTTCATGTTTGTATCTGAATAAAGTAGAGTTGATTATAGTTTTTTTTTATATAGTTACCAATATTTAAAACATTAAATATAACATATAATATAATTAAATATAATGTACATAATAAATAACAATTTATTATGGCCAACTGAACCATTTCCTTACTTATTTATCAGATGGTCAGCAAATATTTAAACCTTTGTAATACCACATTGGTTCCCAACGACCCCACAAGTTTTTTTTCTATTGAAAACTTGTGCAAAAATTGGCGACTACAATTTTCAAGTGACTCAACAAATTTTTTCCCAAAACTATCTTGAACTTCATGAGCAAGTTTCCATGAAAATCAAAGGGATACAACATTATGCAGTTTCTTTTCTCCAAATATAAACACGGTTTGGGTATGAGTTTCACTGACTGTTTGTGTTGAGATTGATCATTATAACTGCAGTAAATGCATTCACTCGGTGGGCAAACAACCATTCTGAGTGAAAATTATTTTACTTGCGAAAAAGGGGTTTGTTTTTGTTGACTCTACATAAAATATTAGTTGAAACAGCAGCCTTAACAAGAAGATTAAACTAACACTTTTCAACAAAGTCTAAAAAGAGTCAAGAAATGATAAAGAAAGTCTTGAAAACCATTTAGGATATGAATTGTGCTAGCGAGAAGATTGGCATGCAAGAACCAGAACACTCAGAACCAGGAGTCAGAAAGTGAAAGTAAGGAATTTGTCATTTTAGAATTTTTTTTTAAGTTGCCAATGGAAATCAAAGCATGTTGAATATAGTAGAGAGGTGAACGGCTAACTTGTCTTAGTTTCTTAGAATAATACTCCCCTAATGTAAAAAAAAAATTAAATTGTGTGAACTAATTTTTAACTAATACAACAAATCATAAACTCTAATAATGACTTAAAACGTAATTAACTAATAAAACATATTGCTTCTCCTAAAAGCTTATATGGCTTCCTTAAAGAACAAAAAAATAATTAAAGTGCATTGATTATTTCACTTATTATTCTTTAAATGAATCATTTGGATCAGTAAGAATAGCAATAATAAATAAAAAAGTTTCTTAATAGATAATCAATTTCTGCTAATAAACTTAAAACGCTAATAACAAATTAATGTGAAACACTTTAACTCTAGGGCATTTATCCAGCATGCCCTTGGGCCAACTTTTCTAGGGAGAGTCAACTAATTGAAGACCATATAAGTGAGAGGAGACAACATCTCACCAAGACTTGGAAGGTAATCAAGAAACAGAGACTTCACATTCAAAATGTAAATAAAACAACAATAGCAGCCGTTACTTAAGGATTTTATAAAAAAAATAATTTAAAAATGAGTAGGTTTATACATTGATACATAAGGGCAATTGCATTGACAATTGATAATTGAAGGCATGATATATAAAGGGTATAGGTTAAGTTTATAGGTTGGTAACAACATGGTAGGTTAAATAGGAAAAAAGTAGACAAATATAGATGTTAGTACTGGACATAAAGATCTAATTAAACATTTTAAACTTGTAAAACTAATTGAGGTTTTTTTTATTACAAGCTAATAATAACTTAAAACATAAATAACTAATTAAACTTTAAGTTTCCACGGTCGCCTGTGGTCTAGTGGTTAGCGTAACAAACTACTAAACACAAGATCGCGGGTTCGTAGCCCGGCAGGTGGCCCTAGGATTTTTTTAAGGGAGTAAAAAATCCTTAGTTACGCCGTCCTCCCACTGTAGCATCGTCCGATTAGCCATAGCAGCATAAAGTGACGTTAAATGAACAAACAAACAAACTTTAAGTTTCCTATTAAAGCATTTATTTACTGACCACCTCCCTGTTTCCCTAGTTCACTACACTGTACAAAAGCATACAGAACATAACAACACTTATTCACACTTTAACTCTAGGCCACTATCTGGCTCTAGGGCCACATTTCCTAGGAAGATGCCGCTAATGAAATTTCATATAAGGATGAGAAGACAACCTCTCTCCCAGACTTGGAAGGTAATCGAAAAATGGCAACTCACCATTCATAATCTATTAAAAAACAAAACAACCCCAATGGTGTATAATGTTGGATGTTAGAAACAAATAATTTTTAATATCAGGTTTGTACATTGTTTTAGTATGTAATGAGTGAATTATGATAGGTTTATAGGGGAGTTGACTTGATTTCTTAAATTAATAAATCGTCCGATATATTATTATACTAAATCAGTTAATATAAATCACTTTTAGTCTAAATGAAACATTTGGATCAGTAAGAATACTAATGTAAACTAAATATGTTCTTTAATAGTTAAATAATTCCTGCTAATAATAACTTAATACATTAATAACCATAATAGAGAGCAGGAAATGGCAGTAAGGGGGCAAACAGGGAGCTAAGCCGTAGTCTTCGGGCTTCAGCAACCTGTCTAGGAGGGTACCCCCGAAATCAAGTACACCCACCCTCCAGGTTGGGGGTTTAATGTCTGCATGCTGCACCATATTGTCGAAAAAAAGTTTACAGAATATACAATTCTAAAAGAATAGTCTCAGATGTTAAATCGAATAAACAACAACGACAATGGCAACAGAAAATGACAATACGCATAGCACTTGAAACGAATACGAAAAAAAAATGAAGTAGATAACCAGTTGAATAACTTAAAAATGGACTTAGTTTAGTAGTATTGACAGAGAGAAAACTGAAAGGACAGGGAAATGAAACATATGGTAATTTCATTCACTTTTATAGCAGTGTTGAAAAATAAGAAACAGCAAAGGCTGAGCACCTCAATACTTCTAAGGAAAAAATGGAGTGGGAACATAATAGATTTTGAATGTTTCAGTGAAAGAATTATTAAACTTGAGGTTTGGCCACCCTGTAGACTTCTTAGGTGTCTATGCACCAACGGATGATATCACAGACCAAGAAAAAGATAATACTTATGATGACTTATGGAAAATTTCCGAAAGCGTGGCTAACAGAAAATTTTTAGTTTGGCTAGGAGATTTAAACGCAAGAACAGGCATTAAAATGGGTGACAAAGTTGTGGGAGGACATGGCGAAAAGACTGTCAATGATAGTGGCCGGTGATTGATAAGTATTTATGAACAATTAGAAATAAAAACTTAAATGGATTCTACAAACATAAGGAAATACATAACTACACCAGGCACCAGCCTAAAAAACAGCTAAAATCCATTATTGGCTGCTTTATTTTAAAGAAAAATAAAGTAGTTAAAAACCTTTAGAAGTGAGAGTCATGAGAGGATCTGAATGCAGAACAGATCATTTCTTATTAAAGAATGATTTAATGCTCAAGCAGCATCATCTTTTCAAAAAAACTGACTAGAAGTGATTAACCCACAACCATGTTTTTATGGTTTAACATAAATAGTATGCAATGAAATTCGGTCAAACTTCTTTTTCAAAACCGGTTAAGAACAAAATTAACTTACCAAGTCCCTATCAGTAAAATAATACCATCACCTAAAAGAAGCTGTCCATGAAGCAAGAAGACACCAAACCAAAGTGAATTACTAAAAATGAATAATTTTCAAAAATTATTAAAGCAATGAAATTTATAACTACAAGATTGGGAACTGGCAAATATTGCTTCATTTAATTAATTTTCCAATAGCATAAAAAACTTGGCAAAATTATCATTTTGAAGAGTACCTAATATTTTATTTCTGTCCTTATTTTCTTTTGTGATTATTATTCATTGTCAACATTTAGAGTATGAAAACTGGTATAAGTGGAAAACATGGCTCTATTGTAGCATTGTAGTGTTCTTAGTTGATTCATTTAAGAGATTAAGCTAAATTGAGACCATAGCAGATCTTACAAGTGCATGAACTTTTTACTAGAAAATAAATATATCAAGAATGTTTCTACTAAATTAAGAGAGTAGTACTGTTTTTTGCATTTATAAGCCTGTCGAAATATTGTAAGTATTGTCATCGCTATTAGATTTGTAGCTTTTAAAAGGCCTCAAATGATGAGCATTCAATAAATTACAATGTTAGGAAAGGGTGGCAAGATGGGTTGGAAGGAGAAGGAACCAAAGAACGATAAGCTAAGGATAATATTAGCCCCGTGTGTTCCTGATATAAGTTAAAGAATGAGCTGAGAAATGATTATCAATATTAGTAACAAGAGGAAGATCTTTAGATTTATATGAATGCATTTCCTCAGCAAGTCTTTAGTTATGAAATATAAAAATTATAAAATGATACAATTATATATTTAAATATTCCTCTAATTTCATTTAAATATTCTGCTGTACTATAAGTGTTCAATTTTGTCATTTTGATTTTATTTGAAAATCTTTTGCTGAGACTGACAATTGAATGTATCTTTTCATTATTTTACAAACAGCCTACTAACATTTTAAATTATTTTTATAGGTATCAGTTCTGCAGGTTATCGCTTTGAGTTCAGTTACAACAAACTTTTAACTTTTTGTTCATAAACTTTTTTATATTATCCAAAAATACAAATTATCTGGAGTTTTAGTATGGAAAAAATAATGTAACTATGGGACATTAGTATATTTCTGTAATCATTTCATCAAGAAATAAATGTACTAATTTTATTATGTGTAATAATAAATGAAATATACACATTGCCCATAATTACATTCTTTTTCCCATATTAAAGCTCACAATAATTTGTATTTTTGGAGAATATAAAAAAGAAAACGAGTGAACAGTTAAAACTTGTAACACAATTTTAAGTGACAATCTGTGGAATTGATACTTTTTATGTTTAAAAATGAAAAATGGTACCTTTAAAGCTGTACGATCACACAGAGGAACTAAGACTAAAATTTGTTTTATCTTTAAGACTTGTGTTGAAGCTCCAAAAGAATATTAAAATTTTTCATCAGTTGTGAAATTTAATTAGTCATATTTCAGCTAGTTAATCAATATAATTTGCATTGCACACATTCAGAAACAATGTAATTAGTTGAGAAGACAAATAGTAGAAAATGCAATGAAATTTAATAATTTAATGAATGTAACATCTTCCTTTTTTATTGAAATTTGAACATAAAATTCCTATTCCGACAATACTGTGCGAGAGGTGCATACATAATAATAAAAACCTGTAAGCAGTTTCCTGTGTTTTCTTCTTTTCAGTCATTACAACCATTATTTAATGAACACCAGCCGATTGTCATTATTCCTTGAACAGTAAGATATATGATTTAAATATTGTTGTTTGTCCATTTAACATCACTTTATGCTACTATGGCTAATCAGAGGATGCTACAGTGGGAGTCTTAAACCATTTAAATATTACATGGCAAGATTTAAAAACAACCCATAATTAATTAATAGTGGTGGGAGTCTCAATAGATAAAGTATTACTTTAAGATGAAATGAATATACTACTTCAAAATGAATATACTGCTTCAAAATGAATATATGAATGGGTATTTATAACTCAACCTTTACCTACATAGTTGTTAACATGAAGCACCCAATCCCATATTTCATGTCACAAGAAATAGCAACATTATCCCTTAATACAGCCATCATTTGCATAACAGTAAATAATTTTCCAATATCGAGAAACTATCGTGAGAAATGTACAATTTTGGAATACCAGTTGCTAGTGAATTAGCTTGAACTGTTAAGTCCGTTTTTAGTTTTTAAGCTTCTGATACAAAAAACATGAAAACTCAATCTTCGATATTAATTGATATTGTTAATTTCGAGGTCAGACTAAAAAATCATATTTATAATACTTTTTTAGTATCCCTTTACTTATTTTACTAAACTAAACTAAATAATTTTTGAAACAAAAGATAGTGTAACCCCCCCCCAACTTTCAATCCGACTTAACGTTTCTGGTTATCATACTTATTGTATGTTGTATATATATATATATATATATATATATATATATATATATATATATATATATATATATATATATATATACAACATACTCAAGTGATCGAAATTTATTAAAATTCATCTTACTTAATTTAGGACAAAATAAAATGGCCGTCTGCTGTTTTTTTCTCATTCTCATTCCATTGCTTATGCATATGAATATGAATAAGAACATAAAAAAAAAGTTCTCTAGTTCATTTCAATAGCTGTTTCTGAGAGATGTCTAACAGAGATCTAAATATAAGTTTAACGTAGTTTTAAGTCAAAAAAGTAAAATTAGAGGGGGGGGGGGCACGTGCCCACGTGCCCCCTCAGATAGTTTTTTTTGTACTGTGGAGAATCCATTATATTACATAATTATAGACAAATCACAAGATAATAGTTGTTAAAATAACAGAAAGAACATGAGTGAAACTATTGTTTTGATATTTTAATAAACCTTAGAAATCTTTCTATAGATACTACAAGTTTATTTGCAAGTTATTGTTGATTTTTTTTCCCGTCTGCCCGTAGTGCCTCCCCCAGGAAAAAATCCTGGATCCGCCCTTAAACAAGCCATAGCGTGAAATTTAGTGGTTAAGGGAACACTCCGATGAAGAATGCCATGTTATTTAATTAAGTTAAGAATGAACTTTCTATGCAATGTCATGTTCTAAATGTTGCAAGAAAAAAAAATCAATCATTAAGTTCTTATCCAAGAACAGTCTCAGATTCATAATATTGTTATTAACATATTATTTATTTATCTTGCCCCCCCCTCTATCCCCAAACTCAAAGCTATAGGAAAAAATAAATCTAAAATGAATACATCTAACTCAACTTATGTTATAATCAATCAGATATCATATTATTCAGCAACTGCTTTTTAAAAAAATATATTAGTTAACAAATAATAGGTCGTTTAGATTTTTTGAAATATATGTTAAAATATATTTATTAATTATTTTTATTGTTGTTATTTGATGATGATTATTTAAATATTTTATGTTAAAATATAGTAGGAATGACTTGCTCCCTTGCTAACTTGGATAGATTTTTACATTTCGTCCACTTTTATTTTTACAAGGTTGGTAATGGGGGTCTTTTCTGGCTCCAAAACAGGGACTTTTTCTCCCTCTGAGGTGATTCTAGCCATTCTAGAACCATCCTTGGCCTGGTAAGCATCTCACTAATATTAATAAGTATTTGTAAAATTCAAGTATCTCAGAATTCAAGTATTTATTAAGTATACATGTAACTTAAGATTTTAAATCGGAATGAAATAAAGTATTATAAAACGCTGAATACTTTGAAAAGAAGTACTTAATAACATTTATACTAAATGCATGATTTTTCATAATCTTTGGATCATTCATTTTCTCTGAAGTATTCTACAACTCTTTAGAATTGCAAAGAAATTAAAAGTATAACTATGGTAAGTTAAGAGGTCTACTCATTTGACCTATGTAAATTAATAATCTTTCTACATATACTATTTATCAGAACTCACAATGTTGAGTTTGTAAGTTCAACTTTCCTTAGAAGTTCAGGTACCAGTTCTGCAAGTTGTCGCTTTGAGTTGAGTTACAACAGTTTTCAACTTCAATATGGAAAAAATAATTAACTATTGAAAATGTGTAGATTTCTGTAAACATTTCATCAAGAAATAAACGTTTCAACTAATATTTCATAGTATAGATGATATATTTTTGTCGAAAAATTCATTTCTTGATGAAAGATTTCCCATAATTATACTTTTTTTCATACTAAAGAAATAATTCCATACTGAAGCTCAAGATAATTTGTATTTTTGGAAAATATTAAAAAGAAAACGAACTAACAGTTAAAACTTGTCTTAACTCAACCTGAAGCGACTAGGAATAATTACCAAATAGATGAATATGGTTATGGACAGCAATAATTTCTCCTGCAACCCAGAATAAATAAGGCAAATAGAGAATTGGTATCTTCCCATAATTAAATCTACATATATCAAAGTTAGAAGCTTTATAAATTCAATATATAATAAAATTCTTTTCATCATACACATATACACACATTAGCTGGTGAGCATGATAATGTTTTAAGTCAAGTGTCAAAAATCCAAATATAATGTTGTATTGATTAGAATAATTAGCTAATAAGGTACTTACTTATGACAGAAATTACTTGATGTTATAATAAATTTGAATTTGTAATTACAATGTTTCACCCTTTGCTTCAGTGCTTTTTTTTCATAAGTTTTGGTTTTCATTCTGATGTAAGTTACTATAAGCTGTTAAATCAATATAACATAACTAACTATTCCAGTTACAATATAAAAATAAGAGTACTGTTTTTATAAATTGAAAATAATTAAAACTTACATAAAATCAACAATAAGTCAAAAGCTTTCAATGGAAACAAATGGACTTAAGAAATTAACTGTTTAAAACTCATTAATACTTTTCACAGTAAGATAATCCATGAACATATAATTTCAGTAATCCAATATTGTCTATATGGTTTTAAAATCTAGATGTTATATATATATATATATATATATATATATATATATATATATATATATATATATATATATATAGAAATTTTGTTGTTAAATAAAATAACAATTAAACTTTGTTTTTCTTTAATTATCCCTACAATTTTCTCAATAGTAATCGTCTAGGGTACTGGACTTTAAAATTATATTTTTTCTTAGTTTTACAAAAAAAAATTTATGATGTTAAATTTTGTGATTGTTTTTAATTTTCTTTTTGATGTTTTTTTTCACACAGAGTTTTATAATGTTGTTGAGTGATCATGAAAGTATGAGTGATCATGAATATATTGAATGATATATAAGCTATATATTGAAAATGACCAATTTGGGTCAAAAAGTTTATAAAAAATAGATGAAATAAATGAATTTGGACTAAAGGTTTTTGTATTTTTATACATCCAAAGAAACCCTATAATTTTCATAATCTAATAATGTGAAAGATTGCACATCTGACATTTTCCATTTCAAATGTTAATTCCTACTTTTTATTACTAAAACAACACTATGTTAACTCTTTTAGTATCAACTGTGGTATACTGATGCTCATAAAATATGATTATTTCATTTCATATGATATATCTGCAGTGCCGGTGAATATATGGTTAAGTAGAATTTTGTCCAAAATGAGTTACTTGTCCTTAAGGAAGTAGTATTGTGTTAATCTTGTAGTTAACTAGTGATCAAGGTAGGCCTTGGCTTGAAATGGAGTTATTTTTTATATTGCAATTCCAGTTCAAGCCAACAAAATGACACGGTTCCTCTTCCCTAAGTGAAAGAAACTCATTTTGTCTGCAGTTCACCTGTGGTCTAGTGGTTAGCGTAACAAACTACTAAACCCTAGATCGCGGGTTCGTAGCCCGGCAGGTGGCCCTAGGATTTTTTTAAGGGAGTAAAAATTCCTTAGTTACGCCATCCTTCGGAAGGGATGTTAAACGGGGGTCCCGAGCCTGTACGATGTCAGGTAGTCGTTAAAAATCCCTATCCTAGTTAAACCTGGTTAGGCAAAATTTAGAGCTCCCACTGTAGTATCGTCCGATTAGCCATAGGAGCATAAAGTGATGTTAAATGAACAAATAAATAATAAGAAATTCATTTTTTAGGTAATGACTTATTCATCTGGGCTGTAATAATAATATAAAATGTGATGACATGTTAATATGTGCATTATGGGAAAACTTTGCCTTGATATAAATCAACATAAAGCAATGGTTTTAGTTAGCATGTAATAAAGAGTTTATAGATATATTGACTGTATAGTCAGAAATGTAAAATATCTTCTTTGGATTTTGGTTTTCAGTGATTAGAATGCCAAAATCAAATATTTTATGTTTTTGGCAATAAATTAATTATGCTTAGTAGTTTTGGCGCCAGAAAAATATTCTTCATTATTTACCTAGAAGGCCTGATTTGGCTCTGTAAATGTCTAGTTATGCCCATGATTGTCACTACTTAAAAGTACATATAATTAGTAAAGGAATGGTTATTGGCATTTTGAGTAAAACCTTCAGAATCAATTGTATTGGTTGAAACTTTTTAATTCATGAACAACATATTTGATATCCCATTCCCAACATGTTTTTTTTTTAATAAAGTCATATTTTGAGTTGTATCAAGTTTGAACTTGAAGTTTTATAAGAATAATGACATTAGTTAAAATAAAAAGTTTTAACCTTTAAAAATTTTCTAAAGGCTAATAAAAGAATTTCCATACCTAGGGGCGACTTGTAGTCTACTGGTTAGCATAACAACCTAAGCCCAAGATTACGGGCTTCTATCCTGGCAGGTGGCTCTAGGACTTTTCAATAGGAGTAAAAAATTCTTAGTTATGCCGTACTAACGGATGTTAAACGGGGATCCCACGCATGTACGTCAGATGTCAGGTACTCGTTAAAAAACCCTGTCCTAATAAAACCTGGATAGGCAAAATTTAGAACTCCCACTGTAGCATCGTCCAGTTAGCCATAGTAGCATAAAAGTGATGTTAAAATTAACAAACAGAATTTCGATACCATCATTACAATTGGAATGCTTTGCCTTATCATTACCCATTTTTTTATTTTTTCAGCTCACATGGAACTTTCAAATACCTCTTTTGATTCTTAATGAAAAATTAGGTTTCTTGAGTTAACACGTCCATTTGAATGAGTGTTATATTAAGCATAATATACATATTCACTTTATTGAAATAAATTAAACTCAGCTTGTTCCAAGTGTATTGTATTGTTGGTATAAGTCTTAACTACTACATACAAGGGATACAAGTAAATTTTTTAGAATTAATGGAAGTTCATTTGAATTTAAGCTATAATATTTCATATTACTAATACCAAAATAATTTGTAAAGAGTGTTGAGTTTTATTTCGAGGGATAAAAATATCTTAGAGATGAGTCTTGAACTGGAACAAATATTTTACATTGCTTTCTTTGTTCAAGTGATTGTTAATTTATGTCTTGTCTAATTTAAATAATAATAACTTTTGTTATTATATATTGTACAAAAGTATTTTAGTTAACTACACAAAAATGTTTGTTAACTGAATTGTCCAGCACAAAAGCTGAAGAATCTATTACAGAGGTACTAGAAAGAAAGAAGCTCAATGCTGATGAAATAAATCATGAAATAGTTATACTAATTGGCTTGCTGTTTTACGTTACTTACTGCTGAGAAGAAGAAGATGATGATGATGATGATCAAGTCAAGTAAATGAATATACTTAACACCTTCACTGCTGGGTGCCTTCCCAGGGGGCCGATGCTAGTCTCACGACGACTCGAAACAAATTGAAATAATAAAAAACAGGTTATAGTGTGATTGAAAAATTACAGGCAGAATTGAGTAGAAATAATTCATCGATCGCCGAGGACCGATACCGCATCAGAGGGAAGTTCTTCTATCGGCCCCCGGAGACCAATAACACACAGTAAAAGAAACTACTATTTTCATTACCGCAGTGAAGGTGTTAATACTAATAAATATACTTAATAAAGTTGATAATTATAAGATACTGGTTATAAATTTTACAAGTTAGTATTATTATTAAGTACATAATGTTGTATAAAATATTGTAAATAATGAGGAAGTTAATTCTGTATATACATATAAATAAAGACTATTATTATTATTATTATTTAATTTAAAAAAAATAAATAATTAATATGCACCATAATTACTCTGAGGTAATAGTGATGTGATAACTTAATGCGATTATATTTCCTTTAATAAAATTTACAACAAAAAATTTATTCAATTCAATAAACAACTTATTTATATTTCATTTAAAATTAATTAGTTATGTTTTATTTTATTACTTTCTTTTTTAATTTTTCATATGTACAGCAAACTCGCATGCTGTTCCAGAATGGTTGAAAGACACAAGTCAAGTTCAGAAGCTTATCCTTGGAATCTACAAGACTGCAGCAAACTTGTACTGCAGAGGGTTTGGTATTCTGCAGAACAACTGTGAAGAGATTCCGCAATTCACTCGACGGCTGAAGACTTCACCCAGGAAACGGAACGATTCGCTCGCCGGAGGATCCGGCAGGCCACAATCTGAAGCTCAGCTCTCTCCCTCACGAGTTAGTGAGGCGTTCTTGGTCTTGCAGGGTAGTCAAAAGGATGCGAGCCCAGAACTTCTGTGTTCAGCTCATCTCGGAACAGATCCATAGCCATTGGGGTCCTCCAAGTCCTCAACTTCCAGCGGACTCTTCCTTCCGGCTCTTTTCTCTTTTTTCGAGATTTTCCTTACTTCTAGCTTACCCAATCTGTCGAGGCTACTTCTAATCATTGAGATGTTTCATCATAATGGAAGATTCGAAAGAAGGGGAGATCGAAGTATTCCGAGGTTCGTCTTGTTTGGGAGCTTGAATCACGTTATCGAAGCGATGTTTTTAAATCCACTCTAAATTTAGCTGCATCTGCCCGGTTTTAGTTATAATTTATATAAATTAGCAGATGCTTTTATAAAATCAATATTGTGGAAATCAGTTAACATATATATATATATATATATATATATATATATATATATATATATATATATATATATATATATATATATATATATATATAATAAAACCCCTAAACTTTTTTACTTTTAGAGTTGTTCAAAGCTCTGTACCCAGCCCAACATTGGTTTTTATTAGTTGCGGTTCAACTCCTCATTTTTTCAGGAGCTAAAGGAAATCAAACCAAGTTAGATATAGTAGAGAGATATTAAATTTGAGGGATAATTTGGTTTGATTTTTTGCTGGCACCTGAGGATGGGGTTTTGCCCTATACACTATTTAGTTAAATAGCCAATGATTTTGATAACTTACATAAGTATATTAATTATTACATAATTTTTTAACTCTTATTGGCTATAGGCCTTTATCCACTGAATTTTAAAATCGCGATGGCTCGGTAAAAAAAAACTTAATTTTTCTGAATCAAGGATTTTCTTAGTTCTATTTTGAAAACCAAAAAAAATAAATAAAACCGAAGCACAGTTCGGATTCCCTTGAATACCTCAATCCCTTCTTCTTTCGATTCATCCGTTACAACGGAATAGCTTCTCGAGTTGGAGTGGCTTCCAGAGAAATGGTCAGTTGGGAGAGAAAAAAATTCGAGAAAGGGGAAGAGGCGCCGGTTGGAGTGTTCTGAGGAGGTGCTGGACTCGGAGGACGTCGGCGACGGTGGATCCATTCCCTGCATGGGCCGAGTTGTGGAGGTTTGGGTTCGAATCTCTTCACCCTCTCAACAAGAGTGAGGGCTTATCACTGCTTACAGGGGATGAGACAGACTTCAGAGGGTGGTTGGCGAGGTCCTCAGGAGTGCGGATCGTTTCTTCTTCCGAGAGGAGTCTTCTGTCGGCGAGTAATTCGTGGAATCTCCTTGAGTAGCCTCCGCAGAGTATCAGGTCATTTGCAGTGCAGGTGCGAGGTGAAAACTACACATTGGATGGAAGAAGATACAGGTCACGATGATGCAGGAAACTACAAATATCTTCTAGAAGCTTCTGTTGTCTTCCTTGTCCGAAGATCTTCCATACGTTAGTAATATCTGCTCAGTTCTCGCTTGGTCATCAGGTTCGACGCAGGTCATCTGGTTCAACGTAGGTCATCCGATTCCACGAAGATCTTCTTGTAAGGACTAGGCGATCAACAGCAAGGTAAGAATTAGTTTTTACTAAACTATGGATTTTAATGGTTATGAAAAGAGCACAGGCGGGAAGGTTTGTTTTAATCATTTCAAATAGGAGACTAAAAATATCCAAATTTAAGTTATGATTGATAGCGGAGAATTAACTAATAACCTTGATTTTATAATTTTAAGGATTGTTCAATTGTTGAATAATAATAAAACATTTACTTATAACATTTAAACTGCTGAAGATTTTTAATTTCTTGTCATTGTATTTTTTTAAGGTTTATTTTATTTTTTCAGGACGAAGAAGATATGAAGCAGTCTTCCTAGCCAGCAGCCTTCGGAGCCAGCAGCCTCTGCACCTCGTAGATCTTCAAGACTCCGAAGCCATCATACCCCTCTTAGGGTGCCAAGTCAGTGGAACAAGTTCTAAGCATGCACTGTGGCCCAATCGAACAACATTAAACTATTTGATTCATTTATTTATTATTTTACACGAATTATAGCTTCATTATAAGTATTAGAACTTTAAAGTTCATAGCTTGGCTTTAAATTATTATAACTTTATTGTTATGAATTATCTATAACTTGCAAAATTGTTTTTGATCTTGGCCACAGTCCTGCCCACTTTGGATATTGCATGTTGCATGTTTGTTTTTTCACACACGTACACTCCCAAGGAACATAACAACATACGACACAATATTACCTTTATTATTTTTTTTACACAGTAATATAAATTTCAATGAAATCATTCAAATATTTAATTACATATAAATATTCATTTTTTATAATAATTTTAAAGCTTTTGATTTCTTATAATTTGTATTAAATCTATTAAATTTTTAGATAGATTCAAATTAAATTCATTACTTATTAAATTAATTTTTCATTTGCTTATCATTCATTATTTATTAATTTAATTTAAAACTTTTTTAACAGTAAATTTATTATTACATAAATATATTATTTAAAATTTAGGATAGTAAATATAGGACACAAGTTAGGTAGGCTAGGTCACATCCTTAGTGGGCAGTATTTTTGCATGATGCATGAGCATGAAATATATTTTTTAGCGACCTCCTCTCACATTACACACCCCAACACAACACTTTTTCAACTTTTTTTATTAAATTTAATTTTTTTAAAATGTACTTTATTAAAAGTTAATTTAAATTTTATACCAATCACTTTCATAGAATTATTAAATTCACTGAGCAGATTAGAATTTTTTAAATAGACCAAATTTTCAATTAATCATAGATATTTAACTAGAATTTGATATACATCTTAACTTATTAAATTTAATGCTTTCATTCATTTTTATTGAAGTAATAAAGTCATTATTATATTAATTTAAATTCAATTACAAATGTACTACTTTAATGTGAGAGTTGAGGATCTTCAAGACTACAGCAGCTCCTCTCTCATTACACACCACAACACTTTTTCAACATTAGTGAATTTTTAATTAAATTTTTTTTTTAATTTAAAAATGTTTCAAGTTTTGAAAGTATTTTTAGATTGATAAAATTTTATTATAAAATATTAATTTTCATTCATTCATATAAATATTATTATTTTTTAAATATTCAAAAGTACATTAATATAAATTAAAATTTCATATTGAGTAGAGTATTTCATATTATTACATAGCTATATTTGATTTTTTATCGTTAAGTAAATAGTGAAATCCTTGCACTTTAGGTTTAGGTATACATGAGAGTTGAGAGCAAGATCTTCGCAAAAGTGAGTAATACTATTGCATGAAGTAGTGTTTTGTTTGTATTATTATATTTATGTATGTAATATTTTATTATATACCCAGACCACCTTCAAAGTTGAAGGGGTGTCTAGGGCTTGTTATTTATGACATGTAATTTAGGTTTATTCGTCGAATGTAGGTCTGTTTCTTCGAATTTAGGTACATTCGCCAATTTAAGGTTTAGTCATAAAATTGGGTTTACTCGTCGAATTTAGGTTTATTTGTCCCGTTACCCAAATTTTCTTCCTACGTCAAATACTAGGTAGGATTGTGGACTTGGCCTACTGGTGATACCACATTAAAAAAAAACGGACTCCAAGCACTCTACGTCAGCGGTGGTATGGAAAAGAGTGCATTATTGAATTTTTATTTGTTTGATTTAGTTACTTATTGATTTTTCA
Source organism: Arma custos (assembly GCA_037127475.1). Lineage (NCBI taxonomy): Eukaryota > Metazoa > Arthropoda > Insecta > Hemiptera > Pentatomidae > Arma > Arma custos. The sequence continues at coordinate 21,575,484 of CM073765.1, read as the reverse complement.
ATATTTGATGAAATTTATAGGCTAGCTTATAATTATTATTATAGCTGCAGCCATCCTTTAATTTATGTAGTAAAATCAATGCGATAAATTTTTTCAACTTTAGTATTATATCAAAAGAATTAATTAGCCTCAGTCAGGTCTTATCTCCGATACCGCAAAGTTATCTATAATTTTGTATCGTTCTTCATTATTCCCCAGGTTAAAAATGAAGATGATTTTCATATCGTAAATATTGAATAGTGTTTTTTTTTTATAAGTATCAATGTTGGTAACTATCATGGTTCTCGTAATAGAGAAGTCTAATGCGCCTATAAATTATGCTATTTTTCAACTATTCATTGCAATAAAATCCTGGTAATAGAATTTCTATGAATATATTATATATCTTACTAATATTATAAATGTGAATGTTTGTATGTTTGTCTCTCTTTCACGCAAAAACTACTGGACGGATTTGGATGAAACTTGACAGTAATATAGGTTATACATCAGAATAACACATAGGCTATAGCAAGCGCGGATTTAGGTGGGGGCGCACGGGGGCACACCTCCCCCCCCCCCTCCCGACAGTTTTTTAGTTACTGTGGAGAATCCATTATAGTACATAATTAAAGGCAAATCACATGTTCATTGTTGTTAAAACAACAGAAAGAACATGAGTGAAACTATTTGTTTTGATATCCTACTAATCTCACTAATATTATAAATGTGAAAGTTTGTATGTTTGTCTCTCTTTCACGCAAAAACTACTGAACGGATTTGGATGAAAATTATTGAGTAAAATAGGTTATACATCATAGGCTACAGCAAGGGCAGATTTATGTCGGTGCACGGGGTCATGTGCCCTCCCCCTGTTTGTTTGTTTGTTCATTACCGTCACTTTATGCTACTATGGCTAATCAGACGATGCTACATTGGGAGCTCTAAATTTTGCCTATCCAGGTTTAATTAGGATAGGGATTTTTAAAGAGTACCTGACATCGTACAGGCTCGAGCCCCCGTTTAACGTCCCTTCTGAAGGACGGCGTAACTAAGGATTTTTTACTCCCTTAAAAAATCCTAGGGCCACCTGCCGGGTTACGAACCCGCGATCTTGGGCTTAGTAGTTTGTTACGCTAACCACTAGACCACAGATGACCGTACCCTCCCCCTGTTATAGTACATAATTATAGGCAAATCAGGAATTTAGCAGCTTGAAATTTGTAGATAGGTTCTTTGTATAGTTTAAGAAAGAAATTTGGATGATTCCACCCCAAGGGTTTCCCCTTTAATGTAATAGGGATTCAAAGGTTGTATGAAGTTGGACATCTGAAATTTTGGATGTACGAGTAACTTATTTTAAAAAAAAATAAATTATAAATTAAAATTATTTATTTTAAATCATCTTTCACGAAACTTAATGTGGCAGACCAAATTTCATGCGAGCGAAGCCGCGGGCATAAGCTAGTATGTAATATATTATTTTTATGTCTCAATTACATATTATTGAAAGGTGTTCTCAGGGCAGGGTCTTTGCATGGGGCCTTGATGGTAAGTAACGACACTAAAACTCTGAGTTCAGTACACCATGCACCCTCACCAGAACAGTACACTGAAACAGCACTCTTCACTTAACCACATTATACAGACAAAGGTCACTTACAGTACACATTCTAGGGTCACCTCCCCTAGATAGCCGTCCCGGATGGGAGAGCAGGCCTGCAAGCTCTAAGGTGGCATCCCCACCAGCAGGCTAGGCTACGAAGATAGGGTTGATGGCCCCCCTACCACAATACCAATCACCACGATTATAATTAATATTTCTATAATTGTTTTATTTTTATTACTTCTTATTTTCTTTTTAAACCTACTTAGATTTTTTATATATATTTTTTTAAGTTGGTAACTTTTATACACTTTTGGTGTATAATTGAAATAATTTTATTAATATTCCATCATCACATGTTGAATTAATTCCAAGCTGAGTTATCCCTCAAAATATTATATCTCTACTATATCTAACTCGAGGTTGGGATTCAGCAGACATCGTGTTGTTTAAATAATTTTATCAATATTTTTCGGGACATCACACCATCATCACATGTTGAACGATTACCAATTTGAGCTATCCCTCAAAAGAATAACTCTTTACTATATCTAACTCAAGATTGGTAGTCAGCAGACATTGTGGTTTCGAAATGATTTTCTGAAAGTACTTTAAAATAGTAAAAAACTACGCTATAACAACTAAGTAGGTTTAAATATATGTATTTCAGGCTAATTTATAATATATAATTTAGGTTTTGTTCATTTAGTTTAGGTTTGATGTCTTCTCTACCACAAAACTAATCATTACCATTTTAATTAATATTACTATAGCTATTTTCTTTTTATTACTTTTTATTTTATTTGTAAACCTACTTAGATGTTTTATATATGTTTTTAAATTTGGTAACTGTTATATACTTTTGGTGTATAATTGAAATAATTTTATTGATATTCCATCATCACATGTTGAAAGAATTCCAAGCTGAGTTATCCCTCAAAATATTATATCTCTACTATATCTAACTCAAGATTGGTATTCAGCAGACATTGTGGTTTCAAATGATTTTCTGAAAATACTTTAAAATAGTAAAAAATACAGTATAACAACTAAGTAGGTTTAAATATATGTATTTCAGGCTAATTTATAATATATAATTTAGGTTTTGTTCATTTAGTTTAGGTTTGATGTCTTCCCTACCACAAAACCAATCATTATCATTTTAATTAATATTTCTATAGTTATTTTATTTTTATTACTTTTTATTTTCTTTTTAAACCTACTTAGATTTTTTATATATTTTTTTAAATTTGGTATCTGTTATATACTTTTGGTGTATAATTGAAATAATTTTATTAATATTCCATCGTCACATGATGAATGAATTCCAAGCTGAGTTATCCCTCAAAATATTATATCTCTACTATATCTAACTTGAGGTTGGGATTCAGCAGACATCGCGTTGTTTAAATAATTTTATCAATATTTTTCGGGACATCACACCATCACATGTTGAACGATTAGCAATTTGAGCTATCCCTCAAAAGAATAACTCTTTACTATATCTAACTCAAGATTGGGATTCAGCAGACATCGTGTTGTTTAAATAATTTTATCAATATTTTTCGGGACATCACACCATCATCACATGTTGAACGATTACCAATTTGAGCTATCCCTCAAAAGAATAACTCTTTACTATATCTAACTCAAGTAGTATTCAGCAGACATTGTAATGTCGAAATGATTTTCTGAAAATACTTTTAAATAGTTAAAAAATACGATATAATAACTAAGTAGGTTTAAAACATACGTATTTCAGTATAATATGTAATATATAATTTAGGTTTTGTTCATTTAATTTAGGTTTGATGGCTCCCCTACCTCAAAACCAATCATTATCATTTTAATTAATATTTCTATAGTTATTTTATTTTTATTACTTTTTATTTTATTTGTAAACCTACTTAGATGTTTTATATATGTTTTTAAATTTGGTAACTGTTATATACTTTTGGTGTATAATTGAAATAATTTTATTAATATTCCATCGTCACATGTTGACAGAATTCCAAGCTGAGTTATCCCTCAAAATATTATATCTCTACTATGTCTAACTTGAGGTTGGGATTCAGCAGACATCGTGTTGTTTAAATAATTTTATCAATATTTTTCGGGACATCACACCATCATCACACGTTGAACGAATACCAATTTGAGCTATCCCTCAAAGGAATAACTCTTTACTATATCTAACTCAAGATTGGTATTCAGCAGACATTGTGGTGTCGAAATGATTTTCTGAAAATACTTTTAAATAGTAAAAAATACGGTATAACAACTAAGTAGGTTTAAATATATGTATTTCAGGCTAATTTATAATATATAATTTAGGTTTTGTTCATTTAGTTTAGGTTTGATGTCTTCCCTACCACAAAACTAATCATTACCATTTTAATTAATATTACTATAGCTATTTTCTTTTTATTACTTTTTATTTTATTTGTAAACCTACTTAGATGTTTTATATATGTTTTTAAATTTGGTAACTGTTATATACTTTTGGTGTATAATTGAAATAATTTTATTAATATTCCATCATCACATGTTGAAAGAATTCCAAGCTGAGTTATCCCTCAAAATATTATATCTCTACTATATCTAACTCAAGATTGGTATTCAGCAGACATTGTGGCTTCGAAATGATTTTCTGAAAATACTTTAAAATAGTAAAAAATACGGTATAACAACTAAGTAGGTTTAAATATATGTATTTCAGGCTAATTTATAATATATAATTTAGGTTTTGTTCATTTAGTTTAGGTTTGATGTCTTCCCTACCACAAAACCAATCATTATCATTTTAATTAATATTTCTATAGTTATTTTATTTTTATTACTTTTTATTTTCTTTTTAAACCTACTTAGATTTTTTATATATTTTTTTAAATTTGGTATCTGTTATATACTTTTGGTGTATAATTGAAATAATTTTATTAATATTCCATCGTCACATGATGAATGAATTCCAAGCTGAGTTATCCCTCAAAATATTATATCTCTACTATATCTAACTTGAGGTTGGGATTCAGCAGACATCGTGTTGTTTAAATAATTTTATCAATATTTTTCGGGACATCACACCATCACATGTTGAACGATTAGCAATTTGAGCTATCCCTCAAAAGAATAACTCTTTACTATATCTAACTCAAGATTGGGATTCAGCAGACATCGTGTTGTTTAAATAATTTTATCAATATTTTTCGGGACATCACACCATCATCACATGTTGAACGATTACCAATTTGAGCTATCCCTCAAAAGAATAACTCTTTACTATATCTAACTCAAGTAGTATTCAGCAGACATTGTAATGTCGAAATGATTTTCTGAAAATACTTTTAAATAGTTAAAAAATACGATATAATAACTAAGTAGGTTTAAAACATACGTATTTCAGTATAATATGTAATATATAATTTAGGTTTTGTTCATTTAATTTAGGTTTGATGGCTCCCCTACCTCAAAACCAATCATTATTATTTTAATTAATATTTCTATAGTTATTTTATTTTTATTACTTTTTATTTTATTTGTAAACCTACTTAGATGTTTTATATATGTTTTTAAATTTGGTAACTGTTATATACTTTTGGTGTATAATTGAAATAATTTTATTAATATTCCATCGTCACATGTTGACAGAATTCCAAGCTGAGTTATCCCTCAAAATATTATATCTCTACTATGTCTAACTTGAGGTTGGGATTCAGCAGACATCGTGTTGTTTAAATAATTTTATCAATATTTTTCGGGACATCACACCATCATCACACGTTGAACGAATACCAATTTGAGCTATCCCTCAAAGGAATAACTCTTTACTATATCTAACTCAAGATTGGTATTCAGCAGACATTGTGGTGTCGAAATGATTTTCTGAAAATACTTTTAAATAGTAAAAAATACGGTATAACAACTAAGTAGGTTTAAATATATGTATTTCAGGCTAATTTATAATATATAATTTAGGTTTTGTTCATTTAGTTTAGGTTTGATGTCTTCCCTACCACAAAACTAATCATTACCATTTTAATTAATATTACTATAGCTATTTTCTTTTTATTACTTTTTATTTTATTTGTAAACCTACTTAGATGTTTTATATATGTTTTTAAATTTGGTAACTGTTATATACTTTTGGTGTATAATTGAAATAATTTTATTAATATTCCATCATCACATGTTGAAAGAATTCCAAGCTGAGTTATCCCTCAAAATATTATATCTCTACTATATCTAACTCAAGATTGGTATTCAGCAGACATTGTGGCTTCGAAATGATTTTCTGAAAATACTTTAAAATAGTAAAAAATACGGTATAACAACTAAGTAGGTTTAAATATATGTATTTCAGGCTAATTTATAATATATAATTTATGTTTTGTTCATTTAGTTTAGGTTTGATGTCTTCCCTACCACAAAACCAATCATTATCATTTTAATTAATATTTCTATAGTTATTTTATTTTTATTACTTTTTATTTTCTTTCTAAACCTACTTAGATTTTTTATATATTTTTTTAAATTTGGTATCTGTTATATACTTTTGGTGTATAATTGAAATAATTTTATTAATATTCCATCGTCACATGTTGACAGAATTCCAAGCTGAGTTATCCCTCAAAATATTATATCTCTACTATGTCTAACTTGAGGTTGGGATTCAGCAGACATCGTGTTGTTTAAATAATTTTATCAATATTTTTCGGGACATCACACCATCATCACATGTTGAACGATTACCAATTTGAGCTATCCCTCAAAAGAATAACTCTTTACTATATCTAACTCAAGATTGGTATTCAGCAGACATTGTGGTTTCGAAATGATTTTCTGAAAATACTTTTAAATAGTAAAAAAATACGCTATAACAACTAAGTAGGTTTAAATATATGTATTTCAGGCTAATTTATAATATATAATTTAGGTTTTGTTCATTTAGTTTAGGTTTGATGGCTTCCCTATCACAAAACTAATCATTACCATTTTAATTAATATTACTATAGCTATTTTATTTTTATTACTTTTTTTTTCTTTTTAAACCTACATAGATTTTTTATATATATTTTTTTAAGTTGGTAACTGTTATACACTTTTGGTGTATAATTGAACTAATTTTATTAATATTCCATCGTCACATGTTGACATAATTCCAAGCTGAGTTATCCCTCAAAATATTATATCTCTACTATGTCTAACTTGAGGTTGGGATTCAGCAGACATCGTGTTGTTTAAATAATTTTATCAATATTTTTAGGGACATCACACCATCATCACACCATCATCACACGTTGAACGAATACCAATTTGAGCTATCCCTCAAAGGAATAACTCTTTACTATATCTAACTCAAGATTGGTATTCAGCAGACATTGTGGTGTCGAAATGATTTTCTGAAAATACTTTTAAATAGTATAAAATACGGTATAACAACTAAGTAGGTTTAAATATATGTATTTCAGGCTAATTTATAATATATAATTTAGGTTTTGTTCATTTAGTTTAGGTTTGATGTCTTCCCTACCACAAAACTAATCATTACCATTTTAATTAATATTACTATAGCTATTTTCTTTTTATTACTTTTTATTTTATTTGTAAACCTACTTAGATGTTTTATATATGTTTTTAAATTTGGTAACTGTTATATACTTTTGGTGTATAATTGAAATAATTTTATTAATATTCCATCATCACATGTTGAAAGAATTCCAAGCTGAGTTATCCCTCAAAATATTATATCTCTACTATATCTAACTCAAGATTGGTATTCAGCAGACATTGTGGCTTCGAAATGATTTTCTGAAAATACTTTAAAATAGTAAAAAATACGGTATAACAACTAAGTAGGTTTAAATATATGTATTTCAGGCTAATTTATAATATATAATTTAGGTTTTGTTCATTTAGTTTAGGTCTGATGTCTTCCCTACCACAAAACCAATCATTATCATTTTAATTAATATTTCTATAGTTATTTTTTTTTTATTACTTTTTATTTTCTTTTTAAACCTACTTAGATTTTTTATATATTTTTTTAAATTTGGTATCTGTTATATACTTTTAGTGTATAATTGAAATAATTTTATTAATATTCCATCGTCACATGTTGACAGAATTCCAAGCTGAGTTATCCCTCAAAATATTATATCTCTACTATGTCTAACTTGAGGTTGGGATTCAGCAGACATCTCGTTGTTTAAATTATTTTATCAATATTTTTCGGGACATCACACCATCATCACACGTTGAACGAATACCAATTTGAGCTATCCCTCAAAGGAATAACTCTTTACTATATCTAACTCAAGATTGGTATTCAGCAGACATTGTGGTGTCGAAATGATTTTCTGAAAATACTTTTAAATAGTAAAAAATACGGTATAACAACTAAGTAGGTTTAAATATATGTATTTCAGGCTAATTTATAATATATAATTTAGGTTTTGTTCATTTAGTTTAGGTTTGATGTCTTCCCTACCACAAAACTAATCATTACCATTTTAATTAATATTACTATAGCTATTTTCTTTTTATTACTTTTTATTTTATTTGTAAACCTACTTAGATGTTTTATATATGTTTTTAAATTTGGTAACTGTTATATACTTTTGGTGTATAAATGAAATAATTTTATTAATATTCCATCATCACATGTTGAAAGAATTCCAAGCTGAGTTATCCCTCAAAATATTATATCTCTACTATATCTAACTCAAGATTGGTATTCAGCAGACATTGTGGTTTCGAAATGATTTTCTGAAAATACTTTTAAATAGTAAAAAAATACGCTATAACAACTAAATAGGTTTAAATATATGTATTTCAGGCTAATTTATAATATATAATTTAGGTTTTGTTCATTTAGTTTAGGTTTGATGGCTTCCCTACCACAAAACTAATCATTACCATTTTAATTATTATTACTATAGCTATTTTATTTTTATTACTTTTTTTTTCTTTTTAAACCTACATAGATTTTTTATATATATTTTTTTAAGTTGGTAACTGTTATACACTTTTGGTGTATTATTGAAATAATTTTATTAATATTCCATCGTCACTTGTTGAATGAATTCCAAGCTGAGTTATCCCTCAAAATATTATATCTCTACTATATCTAACTTGAGGTTGGGATTCAGCAGACATCGTGTTGTTTAAATAATTTTATCAATATTTTTCGGGACATCACACCATCATCACATGTTGAACGATTACCAATTTGAGCTATCCCTCAAAAGAATAACTCTTTACTATATCTAACTCAAGATTGGTATTCAGCAGACATTGTGGTTTCGAAATGATTTTCTGAAAATACTTTAAAATAGTAAAAAATACAGTATAACAACTAAGTAGGTTTAAAACATATGTATTTCAGGCTAATTTATAATATATAATTTAGGTTTTGTTCATTTAGTTTAGGTTTGATGTCTTCCCTACCACAAAACCAATCATTACCATTTTAATTAATATTTCTATAGTTATTTTATTTTTATTACTTTTTATTTTCTTTTTAAACCTACTTAGATTTTTTATATATTTTTTTAAATTTGGTATCTGTTATATACTTTGGGTGTATAATTGAAATAATTTTATTAATATTCCATCGTCACATGTTGACAGAATTCCAAGCTGAGTTATCCCTCAAAATATTATATCTCTACTATGTCTAACTTGAGGTTGGGATTCAGCAGACATCGTGTTGTTTAAATAATTTTATCAATATTTTTCGGGACATCACACCATCATCACACGTTGAACGATTACCAATTTGAGCTATCCCTCAAAAGAATAACTCTTTACTATATCTAACTCAAGATTGGTATTCAGCAGACATTGTGGTTTCGAAATGATTTTCTGAAAATACTTTAAAATAGTAAAAAATACAGTATAACAACTAAGTAGGTTTAAAACATATGTATTTCAGGCTAATTTATAATTTATAATTTAGGTTTTATTCATTTAGTTTAGGTTTAATGTCTTCCCTACCACAAAACTAATCATTACCATTTTAATTAATATTACTATAGCTATTTTCTTTTTATTACTTTTTATTTTATTTGTAAACCTACTTAGATGTTTTATATATGTTTTTAAATTTGGTAACTGTTATATACTTTTGGTGTATAAATGAAATAATTTTATTAATATTCCATCATCACATGTTGAAAGAATTCCAAGCTGAGTTATCCCTCAAAATATTATATCTCTACTATATCTAACTCAAGATTGGTATTCAGCAGACATTGTGGTTCCGAAATGATTTTCTGAAAATACTTTTAAATAGTAAAAAAATACGCTATAACAACTAAGTAGGTTTAAATATATGTATTTCAGGCTAATTTATAATATATAATTTAGGTTTTGTTCATTTAGTTTAGGTTTGATGGCTTCCCTACCACAAAACTAATCATTACCATTTTAATTAATATTACTATAGCTATTTTATTTTTATTACTTTTTTTTTCTTTTTAAACCTACATAGATTTTTTATATATATTTTTTTAAGTTGGTAACTGTTATACACTTTTGGTGTATAATTGAAATAATTTTATTAATATTCCATCGTCACATGTTGACATAATTCCAAGCTGAATTATCCCTCAAAATATTATATCTCTACTATATCTAACTTGAGGTTGGGATTCAGCAGACATCGTGTTGTTTAAATAATTTTATCAATATTTTTAGGGACATCACACCATCATCACACGTTGAACGAATACCAATTTGAGCTATCCCTCAAAGGAATAACTCTTTACTATATCTAACTCAAGATTGGAATTCAGCAGACATTGTGGTGTCGAAATGATTTTCTGAAAATACTTTTAAATAGTAAAAAATACGGTATAACAACTAAGTAGGTTTAAATATATGTATTTCAGGCTAATTTATAATATATAATTTAGGTTTTGTTCATTTAGTTTAGGTTTGATATCTTCCCTACCACAAAACTAATCATTACCATTTTAATTAATATTACTATAGCTATTTTCTTTTTATTACTTTTTATTTAATTTGTAAACCTACTTAGATGTTTTATATATGTTTTTAAATTTGGTAACTGTTATATACTTTTGGTGTATAATTGAAATAATTTTATTAATATTCCATCATCACATGTTGAAAGAATTCCAAGCTGAGTTATCCCTCAAAATATTATATCTCTACTATATCTAACTCAAGATTGGTATTCAGCAGACATTGTGGTTTCGAAATGATTTTCTGAAAATACTTTTAAATAGTAAAAAAATACGCTATAACAACTAAGTAGGTTTAAATATATGTATTTCAGGCTAATTTATAATAAATAATTTAGGTTTTGTTCATTTAGTTTAGGTTTGATGGCTTCCCTACCACAAAACTAATCATTACCATTTTAATTAATATTACTATAGCTATTTTATTTTTATTACTTTTTTTTTCTTTTTAAACCTACTTAGATTTTTTATATATATTTTTTTAAGTTGGTAACTGTTATACACTTTTGGTGTATTATTGAAATAATTTTATTAATATTCCATCGTCACTTGTTGAATGAATTCCAAGCTGAGTTATCCCTCAAAATATTATATCTCTACTATATCTAACTCAAGATTGGTATTCAGCAGACATTGTGGTTTCGAAATGATTTTCTGAAAATACTTTAAAATAGTAAAAGATACGGTATAACAACTAAGTAGGTTTAAAACATATGTATTTCAGGCTAATTTATAATATATAATTTAGGTTTTGTTCATTTAATTTAGGTTTGATGGCTCCCTTACCTCAAAACCAATCATTATCATTTTAATTAATATTTCTATAGTTATTTTATTTTTCTTACTTTTTATTTTCTTTTTAAACCTACTTAGATTTTTTATATATTTTTTTAAATTTGGTATCTGTTATATACTTTTGGTGTATAATTGAAATAATTTTATTAATATTCCATCGTCACATGTTGACAGAATTCCAAGCTGAGTTATCCCTCAAAATATTATATCTCTACTATGTCTAACTTGAGGTTGGGATTCAGCAGACAATGTGTTGTTTAAATAATTTAAACAATATTTTTCAGGACATCACACGTTGAACGAATACCAATTTGAGCTATCCCTCAAAGGAATAACTCTTTACTATATCTAACTCAAGATTGGTATTCAGCAGACATTGTGGTGTCGAAATGATTTTCTGAAAATACTTTAAAATAGTAAAAAATATGATATAACAACTAAGCAGGTTTAAAACATGTGTATTTCAGGTTAATTTATGATATGTAATTTAGGTTTATTCCTTTAATTTAGGTTTAATGGCTCCTCTACCAAAATACTAATCATTACCATTTAAATTAATACTACTATAATTATTTAATTTATAATATGTAATTTAGGTTTATTCATCGATAGATCTGACTTGATCAATAGTAGTTTCAAATTCTTCAAGTTTTTATATCTTGAAGATTGTAGGGTAGGTTTGTGGACTAGGCCTACTGGGGACACCACATTAAAAAAAACGCACTCAAACCACTCTACCTCAGCGGTCGTGTGGAAAAGAGTGCATTATTGAATTTTTATTTGTTTGATTTAGTTACTTATTGATTTTTCAATATTTGATGAAATTTATAGGCTAGCTTATAATTATTATTGCTGCATCCATCCTTTAATTTATGTAGTAAAATCAATGCGATAAATTTTTCAACTTTAATATTATATCAAAAGAATTAATTAGCCGCAGTCAGGTCTTATCTCCGATATCGCACAGTTATCTATAATTTTGCAATTATTGAATAGTGTTTTTTCTTTGATAAGTATCAATGTTGGTAACTATCATGGTTCTCGTAATAGAGAAGTCTAATGCGCCTATAAATTATGCTATTTTTCAACTATTCATTGCAATAAAATCCTTGCAATAGAATTTCTATAAAAAATATGTAATATATTATTTTTATGTTTCAATTACATATTATTGAAAAGTGTTCTCAGGGCAGGGTCTTTGCATGGGGCCTTGATGGTGAGTAACGACACCAAGAACCCGAGTTCAGTACACCATGCACCCTCACCAGAACAGTACACTGAAACAGCACTCTTCACTCAACCACATTATACAGACAAAGGTCACTTACAGTACACACTCTAGGGTCACCTCCCCTAGATAGCCGTCCCGGATGGGAGAGCAGGCCTGCAGGCTCTGAGGTGGCATCCCCACCAGCAGGCTAGGCTACGGAGATAGGGTTGATGGCCCCCCTACCTCAATACCAATCACCACCATTTTAATTAATGTTTCTATAATTTTTGTTTTTTTATTATAATTACGGCAATTTATTTTTCAGGTACAAGAACTGTAGAGTCTGCTGCAGAGGTACTAGAGGGAACCTCAACGTTGATGAAGTAAGACATGAAGTAGCTATACGAATTGGCTTGATGTTTAACATGACTATGCTGCTGAGAAAAAGATGATGATGATGACCAAGTCGGGTAAGTGAATATACTTTAACAATAAACAATTCATTTATATTTCATTTAAAATGAATTAATTATGCTTTATTTTATTATTTTCTTTTTCTTTTTTCATATTTAGAGCAAGCCCGCATGCTGTTCCGGAATGGTTGTAAGATAGAAGTCATGTTCAGAAGCTTATCCTTGGAATCTAAAAGACTGAAGCAAATTTGTACTGCAGAGGGCTTGGTATTCTGCAGAACAACTGTAAAGAGATTCCACAATTGGCTCGACGGTGGAAGACTCCTCCCAGGGGACGGAACGATACGCTCTCTGGAGGATCCGGCAGGCCACCTTCTGAAGCTCAGCTCTCTCCCTCGCGAGTTATTGAGGCGTTCTTGGTCTTGCAGGGTAGTCGAAAGGAAGCGAGCCCAGAACTTCTGTGTTCGGCTCATCTCGGAACAGATCCATAGCCATCGAGGTCCTCCAAGTCCTCAACTTCCAGCGGACTCTTCCCTCCGGCTCTTTTCTCTTTTTTCGAGATTTTCCTTACTTCTAGCTTACCCAATCTGTCGAGGCTACTTCTAATCGTTGAGATGTTTCATTATAATGGAAGATTCGAAAGAAGGGGAGATCGAAGTATTCCGAGGTTTGTCCTGTTTGGGAACTTGAATCGTGTTATTGAAGCGGTGTTTTTAAATCCACTCTAAGTTTAGCTGCATCTGCCCAGTTTTAGTTATACATAATTTATATAAATTAGCAGATGCTTTTATAAAATGAATATTGTGGAAATCAATATACATATATATATATATATAATTTCTTGTATAATTTGCTACAATTCACCAAATAATAATGCTGTACCAATAGACCAGTCTCAAATTAAAAACAATTATACAAATTTAAATATATCTGTGGAGAATCATAATTTACAATGAAAGAAAAAATGTATAAAAAACTTCCAACAATTATATATAATAAAACCCCTAAACTTTTAGAGTTGTTCAAAGCCTTGTACCCAGCCCGACATTGGTTTTTATTAGTTGCGGTTCAACGCCTCATTTTTTCAGGAGCTAAAGGAAATCAAACCAAGTTAGATATAGTAGAGAGATATTAAATTTGAGGGATAATTTGGTTTGGTTTTTTTGCTGGTGCCTGAGGATGGGGTTTTGTCCTATACACTAATGGTTAAAAAGCCAATGATTTTGATAACTTACATAGTTATATTAATTATTACATAATTTTTTAACTCTAATTGGCTATAGGACTTTAGCCACTGAATTTTAAAATCGCGACGGCTCGGTTAAAAAAAACTTAATTTTTCTTAATCAAGGATTTTCTCAGTTCTTTTTTAAAAACCGAAATTTGCAGAAAACTTTATTTAGGTTCATCAAATTTCTGTCCCAACTTTATTCAGTTGAGCGATGTTCTTCCTGGATGACCATGACGCGAAAATCGCTCAGCTAGTGACATCGCTTCGATAGCACAGTTCGGATTCCCTTGAATATCTCGATCCATTCTTCTTTCGATTCATCCGTTACAGCGGAATAGCTTTTCGAGTTGGAGTGGCTTCCAGAGGAATGGTCGGTTGGGGGAGAAGAAAATTCGGGAAAGGGGGAGCGGCGCCAGTTGAAGTGTTCTGAAGAGGTTGTGGACTCAAAGGACGTCGGTGACGTTGGATCCATTCCCTGCATGGGCCGAATTGCGGAGGGTTGGGTTCGAATCCCTTCAACCACCCCGCAAGAGTGAGGGCTTATCACTGCTTACAGGGGATGAGACAGACTTCAGAAGGTGGCACACCAGGTCCTCAGGAGTGCGGATCGTTTCTTCTCCCGAGAGGAGTCTTCTGTCAGCGAGTAAATCGCGGACTCTCCTCGAGTAGCCTCCGCAGATATAGATAGGCAGATGACTGGTAAGCTCTCTGCTAAACTATACTGTACAATTATAACGCAATGTATCATTTTTAAATATTTATATTGTTATCAGTTCTCCAGGTTGCTGCGTTCACTATATTTAAAATTTCGAATTTACAGGGACCGGAAATGCTACAACAACATTTATCAAACTACAAATATCTCCTAGACCATTCTATTGTCTTCCCTGTCCGAAGATCTTCCAGACGTTAGTAATGTCTTCTCAAGTCAGGCTTGCTCATCAGGTTCAATGCACGCCATCTGGTTGGACGTAGGTCATCTGATTCTAGAAGACCTTCTTGTAAGGACTAGGCCATCATCAGCAAGATTAGAATTAGTTTTTACTAAACTATGCATTTTAATAGTTATGAAAAGTCCACAGGCGTCAAGCCTTGTCTTAATCATTTCCAATAGGAGACTAAAAATATCCAAATTTAAGCAATGATTGATAGGAGAGAAATAACCAATAACCTTGATTTTATAATTGTAAGGAATGATTGATTGTTAAATAACAATAAAGCATTTACGTATAACAAACAAACTGCTAAGGATTGTATACAACTTTTAATGTTTGCGTACTATTTCTTGTCATTGTATTTAATAAAATTTATTTTATTTTTTCAGGAAGAAGATATGAAGTAAAAGTCCAAGTGGTTGGCAAGAGTCCATCTCCGAGGGCTCTGATTTTGGGCTTCCAGTCCTTTCCAAGTAGATGTCCGAGTGGCCTGTGCTGGGCTAGAGTTTCTCATAGATGGCTATCATATTGGGCTGTCGGTTTTTTCCAAGTAGATGTCCGAGTGGCCTGTGCTTGGCAAGAGTTTCTCATAGAGGGCTCTCATTTTGGGCTGTCAGTCCTTTCCAAGTAGATGTCCGAGTGGCCTGTGCTTGGCAAGAGTTTCTCATAGAGGGCTCTCATTTTGGGCTGTCAGTCCTTTCCAAGTAGATGTCCGAGTGGCCTGTGCTTGGCAAGAGTCCCTCTTCGAGGGCTCTGATTTTGGGCTGTCAGTCCTTTCCAAGTAGATGTCCGAGTGGCCTGTGCTTGGCAAGAGTTTCTCATAGAGGGCTCTCATTTTGGGCTGTCAGTCCTTTCCAAGTAGATGTCCGAGTGGCCTGTGCTTGGCAAGAGTTTCTCATAGAGGGCTCTCATTTTGGGCTGTCAGTCCTTTCCAAGTAGATGTCCGAGTGGCCTGTGCTTGGCAAGAGTCCCTCTTCGAGGGCTCTGATTTTGGGCTGTCAGTCCTTTCCAAGTAGATGTCCGAGTGGCCTGTGCTTGGCAAGAGTTTCTCATAGAGGGCTCTCATTTTGGGCTGTCAGTCCTTTCCAAGTAGATGTCCGAGTGGCCTGTGCTTGGCAAGAGTTTCTCATAGAGGGCTCTCATTTTGGGCTGTCAGTCCTTTCCAAGTAGATGTCCGAGTGGCCTGTGCTTGGCAAGAGTCCCTCTTCGAGGGCTCTGATTTTGGGCTGTCAGTCCTTTCCAAGTAGATGTCCGAGTGGCCTGTGCTTGGCAAGAGTTTCTCATAGAGGGCTCTCATTTTGGGCTGTCAGTCCTTTCCAAGTAGATGTCCGAGTGGCCTGTGCTTGGCAAGAGTCCCTCTTCGAGGGCTCTGATTTTGGGCTTCCAGTCCTTTCCAAGTAGATGTCCGAGTGGCCTGTGCTTGGCAAGAGTATCTCTTCGAGGTCTCTGATTTTTGGCTGTCAGTCCTTTCCAAGTAGATGTCCGAGTGGCCTGTGCTTGGCAAGAGTTCCTCTTCGAGGGCTCTGATTTTGGGCTGTCAGTCCTTTTCAAGTAGATGTCCGAGTGGCCTGTGCTTGGCAAGAGTCCCTCTTCGAGGGCTCTGATTTTGGGCTGTCAGTCCTTTCCAAGTAGATGTCCGAGTGGCCTGTGCTTGGCAAGAGTCCCTCTTCGAGGGCTCTGATTTTGGGCTGTCAGTCCTTTCCAAGTAGATATCCGAGTGACCTGTGCTTGGCAAGAGCATCTCTTTTAGAGCTCTGATTTTGGACTTCCTGTCCTTTCCAAGTAGATGTCCGAGTGGTCTGTGCTTGGCAAGAGTTTCTCATACAGGGCTCTGATTTTGGGCTGTCAGTCCTTTCCAAGTAGATGTCCGAGTGGCCTGTGCTTGGCAAGAGTCCCTCTTCGAGAGATCTGATTTTGGGCTTCCGGTCCTTTCCAAGTAGATGTCCGAGTGGCCTGTGCTTGGCAAGAGTTTCTCTTAGATGGTTCTGATTTTATGCTGGCAGTCCTTTCAAAGATGATGTCCGAGTCGCCTGTGCTTTGCAAGAATCTCTCTTCTAGGGCTCTGATTTTGGACTTCCTGTCCTTTCCAAGTAGATGTCCGAGTGGTCTGTGCTTGGCAAGAGTCTCTCTTCGAGAGATCTGATTTTGGGCTTCCAGTCCTTTCCAAGTAGATGTCCGAGTGGCCTGTGCTTGGCAAGAGGATCTCTTTTAGAGCTCTGATTTTGGACTTCCTGTCCTTTCCAAGTAGATGTCCAAGTGGTCTGTGCTTGGCAAGAGTTTCTCATACAGAGCTCTGATTTTGGGCTGTCAGCCCTTTCCAAGTAGATGTCCGAGTGGCCTGTGCTTGGCAAGAGTTTCTCATAGAGGGCTCTCATTTTGGGCTGTCAGTCCTTTCCAAGTAGATGTCCGAGTGGCCTGTGCTTGGCAAGAGTCCCTCTTCGAGGGCTCTGATTTTGGGCTTCCAGTCCTTTCCAAGTAGATGTCCGAGTGGCCTGTGCTTGGCAAGAGTATCTCTTCGAGGTCTCTGATTTTTGGCTGTCAGTCCTTTCCAAGTAGATGTCCGAGTGGCCTGTGCTTGGCAAGAGTCCCTCTTCGAGAGCTCTAATTTTGGGCTGTCAGTCCTTTCCAAGTAGATGTCCGAGTGGCCTGTGCTTGGCAAGAGTTCCTCTTCGAGGACTCTTATTTTGGGCTGTCAGTCCTTTCCAAGTAGATGTCCGAGTGGCCTGTGCTTGGCAAGAGTCCCTCTTCGAGGGCTCTGATTTTGGGCTGTCAGTCCTTTCCAAGTAGATATCCGAGTGACCTGTGCTTGGCAAGAGTATCTCTTTTAGAGCTCTGATTTTGGACTTCCTGTCCTTTCCAAGTAGATGTCCGAGTGGTCTGTGCTTGGCAAGAGTTTCTCATACAGGGCTCTCATTTTGGGCTGTCAGTCCTTTCCAAGTAGATGTCCGAGTGGCCTGTGCTTGGCAAGAGTCCCTCTTCGAGAGATCTGATTTTGAGCTTCTGGTCCTTTCCAAGTAGATGTCCGAGTGGTCTGTGCTTGGCAAGAGTTTCTCATAGAGGGCTCTGATTTTGGGCTGTCGATTTTTCCAAGTAGATGTCCGAGTGGCCTGTGCTTGGCAAGAGACCCTCTTCGAGGGCTCTGATTTTGGGCTGTCAGTCCTTTCCAAGTAGATGTCCGAGTGGCCTGTGCTTGGCAGGAGTTTCTCATAGAGGGCTCTCATTTTGGGTTGTCAGTCCTTTCCAAGTAGATGTCCGAGTGGCCTGTGCTTGGCAAGAGTCCCTCTTCGAGGGCTCTGATTTTGGGCTTCCAGTCCTTTCCAAGTAGATGTCCGAGTGGCCTGTGCTTGGCAAGAGTTCCTCTTCGAGGTCTCTGATTTTGGGCTGTCAGTCCTTTCCAAGTAGATGTCCGAGTGGCCTGTGCTTGGCAAGAGTTCCTCTTCGAGGGCTCTAATTTTGGGCTGTCAGTCCTTTCCAAGTAGATGTCCGAGTGGCCTGTGCTTGGCAAGAGTCCCTCTTCGAGAGATCTGATTTTGGGCTTCCAGTCCTTTCCAAGTAGATGTCCGAGTGGCCTGTGCTTGGCAAGAGTTTCTCATAGAGGGCTCTCATTTTGGGCTGTCAGTCCTTTCCAAGTAGATATCCGAGTGGCCTGTGCTTGGCAAGAGTATCTCTTTTAGAGCTCTGATTTTGGACTTCCTGTCCTTTCCAAGTAGATGTCCGAGTGGTCTGTGCTTGGCAAGAGATTCTCATACAGGGCTCTGATTTTGGGCTGTCAGCCCTTTCCAAGTAGATGTCCGAGTGGCCTGTGCTTGGCAAGAGTTTCTCATAGAGGGCTCTCATTTTGGGCTGTCAGTCCTTTCCAAGTAGATGTCCGAGTGGCCTGTGCTTGGCAAGAGTCCCTCTTCGAGGGCTCTGATTTTGGGCTTCCAGTCCTTTCCAAGTAGATGTCCGAGTGGCCTGTGCTTGGCAAGAGTATCTCTTCGAGGTCTCTGATTTTGGGCTGTCAGTCCTTTCCAAGTAGATGTCCGAGTGGCCTGTGCTTGGCAAGAGTTCCTCTTCGAGGGCTCTAATTTTGGGCTGTCAGTCCTTTCCAAGTAGATGTCCGAGTGTCCTGTGCTTGGCAAGAGTCCCTCTTCGAGGGCTCTGATTTTGGGCTGTCGGTCCTTTCGAAGTAGATGTCCGAGTGGCCTGTGCTTGGCAAGAGACCCTCTTCGAGGGCTCTGATTTTGGGCTGTCAGTCCTTTCCAAGTAGATGTCCGAGTGGCCTGTGCTTAGCAAGAGTCCCTCTTCGAGGGCTCTGATTTTGGGCTGTCAGTCCTTTCCAAGTAGATGTCCGAGTGGCCTGTGCTTGGCAAGAGTCCCTCTTCGAGGGCTCTGATTTTGGGCTGTCAGTCCTTTCCAAGTAGATGTCCGAGTGGCCTGTGCTTGGCAAAAGTCCCTCTTCGAGGGCTCTTATTTTGGGCTGTCAGTCCTTTCCAAGTAGATGTCCGAGGGGCCTGTGCTTGGCAAGAGTCCCTCTTCGAGGGCTCTTATTTTGGGCTGTCAGTCCTTTCCAAGTAGATGTCCGAGTGGCCTGTGCTTGGCAAGAGTCCCTCTTCGAGGGCTCTTATTTTGGGCTGTCAGTCCTTTCCAAGTAGATGTCCGAGTGGCCTGTGCTTGGCAAGAGTCCTTCTTCGATGGCTCTGATTTTGGGCTGTCAGTCCTTTCCAAGTAGATATCCGAGTGACCTGTGCTTGGCAAGAGTATCTCTTTTAGAGCTCTGATTTTGGACTTCCTGTCCTTTCCAAGTAGATGTCCGAGTGGCCTGTGCTTGGCAAGAGTCCCTCTTCGAGAGATCTAATTTTGAGCTTCTGGTCCTTTCCAAGTAGATGTCCGAGTGGTCTGTGCTTGGCAAGGGTTTCTCATAGAGGGCTCTGATTTTGGACTTCCTGTCCTTTCCAAGTAGATGTCCGAGTGGTCTGTGCTTGGCAAGAGTCTCTCTTCGAGAGATCTGATTTTGGGCTTCCAGTCCTTTCCAAGTAGATGTCCGAGTGGCCTGTGCTTGGCAAGAGGATCTCTTTTAGAGCTCTGATTTTGGACTTCCTGTCCTTTCCAAGTAGATGTCCAAGTGGTCTGTGCTTGGCAAGAGTTTCTCATACAGAGCTCTGATTTTGGGCTGTCAGCCCTTTCCAAGTAGATGTCCGAGTGGCCTGTGCTTGGCAAGAGTTTCTCATAGAGGGCTCTCATTTTGGGCTGTCAGTCCTTTCCAAGTAGATGTCCGAGTGGCCTGTGCTTGGCAAGAGTCCCTCTTCGAGGGCTCTGATTTTGGGCTTCCAGTCCTTTCCAAGTAGATGTCCGAGTGGCCTGTGCTTGGCAAGAGTATCTCTTCGAGGTCTCTGATTTTTGGCTGTCAGTCCTTTCCAAGTAGATGTCCGAGTGGCCTGTGCTTGGCAAGAGTCCCTCTTCGAGAGCTCTAATTTTGGGCTGTCAGTCCTTTCCAAGTAGATGTCCGAGTGGCCTGTGCTTGGCAAGAGTTCCTCTTCGAGGACTCTTATTTTGGGCTGTCAGTCCTTTCCAAGTAGATGTCCGAGTGGCCTGTGCTTGGCAAGAGTCCCTCTTCGAGGGCTCTGATTTTGGGCTGTCAGTCCTTTCCAAGTAGATATCCGAGTGACCTGTGCTTGGCAAGAGTATCTCTTTTAGAGCTCTGATTTTGGACTTCCTGTCCTTTCCAAGTAGATGTCCGAGTGGTCTGTGCTTGGCAAGAGTTTCTCATACAGGGCTCTCATTTTGGGCTGTCAGTCCTTTCCAAGTAGATGTCCGAGTGGCCTGTGCTTGGCAAGAGTCCCTCTTCGAGAGATCTGATTTTGAGCTTCTGGTCCTTTCCAAGTAGATGTCCGAGTGGTCTGTGCTTGGCAAGAGTTTCTCATAGAGGGCTCTGATTTTGGGCTGTCGATTTTTCCAAGTAGATGTCCGAGTGGCCTGTGCTTGGCAAGAGACCCTCTTCGAGGGCTCTGATTTTGGGCTGTCAGTCCTTTCCAAGTAGATGTCCGAGTGGCCTGTGCTTGGCAGGAGTTTCTCATAGAGGGCTCTCATTTTGGGTTGTCAGTCCTTTCCAAGTAGATGTCCGAGTGGCCTGTGCTTGGCAAGAGTCCCTCTTCGAGGGCTCTGATTTTGGGCTTCCAGTCCTTTCCAAGTAGATGTCCGAGTGGCCTGTGCTTGGCAAGAGTTCCTCTTCGAGGTCTCTGATTTTGGGCTGTCAGTCCTTTCCAAGTAGATGTCCGAGTGGCCTGTGCTTGGCAAGAGTTCCTCTTCGAGGGCTCTAATTTTGGGCTGTCAGTCCTTTCCAAGTAGATGTCCGAGTGGCCTGTGCTTGGCAAGAGTCCCTCTTCGAGAGATCTGATTTTGGGCTTCCAGTCCTTTCCAAGTAGATGTCCGAGTGGCCTGTGCTTGGCAAGATTTTCTCATAGAGGGCTCTCATTTTGGGCTGTCAGTCCTTTCCAAGTAGATATCCGAGTGGCCTGTGCTTGGCAAGAGTATCTCTTTTAGAGCTCTGATTTTGGACTTCCTGTCCTTTCCAAGTAGATGTCCGAGTGGTCTGTGCTTGGCAAGAGATTCTCATACAGGGCTCTGATTTTGGGCTGTCAGCCCTTTCCAAGTAGATGTCCGAGTGGCCTGTGCTTGGCAAGAGTTTCTCATAGAGGGCTCTCATTTTGGGCTGTCAGTCCTTTCCAAGTAGATGTCCGAGTGGCCTGTGCTTGGCAAGAGTCCCTCTTCGAGGGCTCTGATTTTGGGCTTCCAGTCCTTTCCAAGTAGATGTCCGAGTGGCCTGTGCTTGGCAAGAGTATCTCTTCGAGGTCTCTGATTTTGGGCTGTCAGTCCTTTCCAAGTAGATGTCCGAGTGGCCTGTGCTTGGCAAGAGTTCCTCTTCGAGGGCTCTAATTTTGGGCTGTCAGTCCTTTCCAAGTAGATGTCCGAGTGTCCTGTGCTTGGCAAGAGTCCCTCTTCGAGGGCTCTGATTTTGGGCTGTCGGTCCTTTCGAAGTAGATGTCCGAGTGGCCTGTGCTTGGCAAGAGACCCTCTTCGAGGGCTCTGATTTTGGGCTGTCAGTCCTTTCCAAGTAGATGTCCGAGTGGCCTGTGCTTAGCAAGAGTCCCTCTTCGAGGGCTCTGATTTTGGGCTGTCAGTCCTTTCCAAGTAGATGTCCGAGTGGCCTGTGCTTGGCAAGAGTCCCTCTTCGAGGGCTCTGATTTTGGGCTGTCAGTCCTTTCCAAGTAGATGTCCGAGTGGCCTGTGCTTGGCAAAAGTCCCTCTTCGAGGGCTCTTATTTTGGGCTGTCAGTCCTTTCCAAGTAGATGTCCGAGGGGCCTGTGCTTGGCAAGAGTCCCTCTTCGAGGGCTCTTATTTTGGGCTGTCAGTCCTTTCCAAGTAGATGTCCGAGTGGCCTGTGCTTGGCAAGAGTCCCTCTTCGAGGGCTCTTATTTTGGGCTGTCAGTCCTTTCCAAGTAGATGTCCGAGTGGCCTGTGCTTGGCAAGAGTCCTTCTTCGATGGCTCTGATTTTGGGCTGTCAGTCCTTTCCAAGTAGATATCCGAGTGACCTGTGCTTGGCAAGAGTATCTCTTTTAGAGCTCTGATTTTGGACTTCCTGTCCTTTCCAAGTAGATGTCCGAGTGGCCTGTGCTTGGCAAGAGTCCCTCTTCGAGAGATCTAATTTTGAGCTTCTGGTCCTTTCCAAGTAGATGTCCGAGTGGTCTGTGCTTGGCAAGGGTTTCTCATAGAGGGCTCTGATTTTGGGCTTTCAGTCCTTTCCAAGTAGATGTCCGAGTGGCCTGTACTTGGCAAGAGTATCTCTTCGAGGTCTCTGATTTTGGGCTGTCAGTCCTTTCCAAGTAGATGCCCGAGTGGCCTGTGCTTGGCAAGAGTTTCTCATAGAGGGCTCTCACATTGGGCTTCCAGCCCTTTCCAAGTAGATGTCCGAGTGGCCTGTGCTTGGCAAAAGTCCCTCTTCGAGGGCTCTTATTTTGGGCTGTCAGTCCTTTCCAAGTAGATGTCCGAGGGGCCTGTGCTTGGCAAGAGTCCCTCTTCGAGGGCTCTGATTTTGGGCTGTCAGTCCTTTTCAAGTAGATGTCCGAGTGGCCTGTGCTTGGCAAGAGTCCCTCTTCGAGAGATCTGATTTTGGGCTTCTGGTCCTTTCCAAGTAGATGTCCGAGTGGCCTGTGCTTGGCAAGAGTTTCTCATATAGGGCTCTGATTTTGGGCTGTCGATTTTTCCAAGTAGATGTCCGAGTGGCCTGTGCTTGGCAAGAGACCCTCTTCGAGGGCTCTGATTTTGGGCTGTCAGTCCTTTCCAAGTAGATGTCCGAGTGGCCTGTGCTTGGCAGGAGTTTCTCATAGAGGGCTCTCATTTTGGGTTGTCAGTCCTTTCCAAGTAGATGTCCGAGTTGCCTGTGCTTGGCAAGAGTCCCTCTTCGAGGGCTCTGATTTTGGGCTTCCAGTCCTTTCCAAGTAGATGTCCGAGTGGCCTGTGCTTGGCAAGAGTTCCTCTTCGAGGTCTCTGATTTTGGGCTGTCAGTCCTTTCCAAGTAGATGTCCGAGTGGCCTGTGCTTGGCAAGAGTTCCTCTTCGAGGGCTCTAATTTTGGGCTGTCAGTCCTTTCCAAGTAGATGTCCGAGTGGCCTGTGCTTGGCAAGAGTCCCTCTTCGAGAGATCTGATTTTGGGCTTCCAGTCCTTTCCAAGTAGATGTCCGAGTGGCCTGTGCTTGGCAAGAGTTTCTCATAGAGGGCTCTCATTTTGGGCTGTCAGTCCTTTCCAAGTAGATATCCGAGTGGCCTGTGCTTGGCAAGAGTATCTCTTTTAGAGCTCTGATTTTGGACTTCCTGTCCTTTCCAAGTAGATGTCCGAGTGGTCTGTGCTTGGCAAGAGATTCTCATACAGGGCTCTGATTTTGGGCTGTCAGCCCTTTCCAAGTAGATGTCCGAGTGGCCAGTGCTTGGCAAGAGTTTCTCATAGAGGGCTCTCATTTTGGGCTGTCAGTCCTTTCCAAGTAGATGTCCGAGTGGCCTCTTCTTGGCAAGAGTCCCTCTTCGAGGGCTCTGATTTTGGGCTTCCAGTCCTTTCCAAGTAGATGTCCGAGTGGCCTGTGCTTGGCAAGAGTATCTCTTCGAGGTCTCTGATTTTGGGCTGTCAGTCCTTTCCAAGTAGATGTCCGAGTGGCCTGTGCTTGGCAAGAGTTCCTCTTCGAGGGCTCTAATTTTGGGCTGTCAGTCCTTTCCAAGTAGATGTCCGAGTGTCCTGTGCTTGGCAAGAGTCCCTCTTCGAGGGCTCTGATTTTGGGCTGTCGGTCCTTTCGAAGTAGATGTCCGAGTGGCCTGTGCTTGGCAAGAGACCCTCTTCGAGGGCTCTGATTTTGGGCTGTCAGTCCTTTCCAAGTAGATGTCCGAGTGGCCTGTGCTTGGCAAGAGTCCCTCTTCGAGGGCTCTGATTTTGGGCTGTCAGTCCTTTCCAAGTAGATGTCCGAGTGGCCTGTGCTTGGCAAGAGTTCCTCTTCGAGGGCTCTGATTTTGGGCTGTCAGTCCTTTCCAAGTAGATGTCCGAGTGGCCTGTGCTTGTCAAAAGTCCCTCTTCGAGGGCTCTTATTTTGGGCTGTCAGTCCTTTCCAAGTAGATGTCCGAGGGGCCTGTGCTTGGCAAGAGTCCCTCTTCGAGGGCTCTTATTTTGGGCTGTCAGTCCTTTCCAAGTAGATGTCCGAGTGGCCTGTGCTTGGCAAGAGTCCCTCTTCGAGGGCTCTTATTTTGGGCTGTCAGTCCTTTCCAAGTAGATGTCCGAGTGGCCTGTGCTTGGCAAGAGTCCTTCTTCGATGGCTCTGATTTTGGGCTGTCAGTCCTTTCCAAGTAGATATCCGAGTGACCTGTGCTTGGCAAGAGTATCTCTTTTAGAGCTCTGATTTTGGACTTCCTGTCCGTTCCAAGTAGATGTCCGAGTGGTCTGTGCTTGGCAAGAGTTTCTCATAGAGGGCTCTCATTTTGGGCTGTCAGTCCTTTTCAAGTAGATGTCCGAGTGGCCTGTGCTTGGCAAGAGTCCCTCTTCGAGAGATCTAATTTTGGGCTTCCAGTCCTTTCCAAGTAGATGTCCGAATGGCCTGTGCTTGGCAAGAGTTTCTCATAGAGGGCTTTCATTTTGGGCTGTCAGCCCTTTCCAAGTAGATGTCCGAGTGGCCTGTGCTTGGAAAGAGTCCCTCTTCGAGGGCTCTGATTTTGGGCTGTCAGTCCTTTCCAAGTAGATGTCCGAGTGGCCTGTGCTTGGCAAGAGTCCCTCTTCGAGGGCTCTGATTTTGCGCTGTCAGTCCTTTCCAAGTAGATGCCCGAGTGGCCTGTGCTTGGCAAGAGTTTCTCATAGAGGGCTCTCATAATGGGCTTCCAGCCCTTTCCAAGTAGATGTCCGAGTGGCCTGTGCTTGGCAAGAGTTCCTCTTCGAGGGCTCTGATTTTGGGCTGTCAGTCCTTTTCAAGTAGATGTCCGAGTGGCCTGTGCTTGGCAGGAGTCCCTCTTCGAGGGCTCTGATTTTGGGCTTTCAGTCCTTTCCAAGTAGATATCCGAGTGACCTGTGCTTGGCAACAGTATCTCTTTTAGAGCTCTGATTTTGGACTTCCTGTCCGTTCCAAGTAGATGTCCGAGTGGTCTGTGCTTGGCAAGAGTTTCTCATAGAGGGCTCTCATTTTGGGCTGTCAGTCCTTTCCAAGTAGATGTCCGAGTGGCCTGTGCTTGGCAAGAGTCCCTCTTCGAGAGATCTGATTTTGGGCTTCTGGTCCTTTCCAAGTAGATGTCCGAGTGGCCTGTGCTTGGCAGGAGTCCCTCTTCGAGGGCTCTGATTTTATGCTGGCAGTCCTTTCCAAGTAGATATCCGAGTGACCTGTGCTTGGCAACAGTATCTCTTTTAGAGCTCTGATTTTGGACTTCCTGTCCGTTCCAAGTAGATGTCCGAGTGGTCTGTGCTTGGCAAGAGTTTCTCATAGAGGGCTCTCATTTTGGGCTGTCAGTCCTTTCCAAGTAGATGTCCGAGTGGCCTGTGCTTGGCAAGAGTCCCTCTTCGAGAGATCTGATTTTGGGCTTCTGGTCCTTTCCAAGTAGATGTCCGAGTGGCCTGTGCTTGGCAAGAGTTTCTCTTAGATGGTTCTGATTTTATGCTGGCAGTCCTTTCCAAGATGATGTCCGAGTCGCCTGTGCGTTGCAAGAATCTCTCTTCTAGGGCTCTTATTTTGGGCAGTCAGTTTTTTTTTAAGTAGATGTCCGAGTGGCCTGTGCTTGGGAAGAATTTTTTGTTCGAGAGATCTGATTATGGGCTTCTGGTTCTTTCCAAGTAGATGTCCGAGTGGCCTGTGCTTGGCAAGAGTTTCTCATAGAGGGCTCTGATTTTGGGCTGTCGGTCCTTTCCAAGTAGATGTCCGAGTGGCCTGTGCTTGGCAAGAGTCCCTCTTAGAGAGATCTGATTTTGGGCTTCCAGTCCTTTCCAAGTAGATGTCCGAGTGGCCTGTGCTTGGCAAGAGTTTCTCATAGAGGGCTCTCATTTTGGGCTGTCAGTCCTTTCCAAGTAGATGTCCGAGTGGCCTGTGCTTGGCAAGAGTCCCTCTTCGAGGGCTCTGATTTTGGGCTGTCAGTCCTTTCCAAGTAGATGTCCGAGTGGCCTGTGCTTGGCAAGAGTCCCTCTTCGAGGGCTCTGATTTTGGGCTGTCAGTCCTTTCCAAGTAGATGCCCGAGTGGCCTGTGCTTGGCAAGAGTTTCTCATCGAGGGCTCTCATATTGGGCTTCCAGCCCTTTCCAAGTAGATGTCCGAGTGGCCTGTGCTTGGCAAGAGTCCCTCTTCGAGGGCTCTGATTTTATGCTGGCAGTCCTTTCCAAGATGATGTCCGAGTCGCCTGTGCGTTGCAAGAATCTCTCTTCTAGGGCTCTTATTTTGGGCAGTCAGTTTTTTTTTAAGTAGATGTCCGAGTGGCCTGTGCTTGGGAAGAATTTTTTTTTCGAGGGCTCTGATTTTGGGCTTCCAGTCCTTTTCAGATAGATGTCCGAGTGGCCTGTGCTTGGCAAGACTATCTCTTTTAGGGCTCTGATTTTGGGCTATCACTCCTTTTCAGTCCTCAGCACGGGGATGGCTCACCAGGTCTTCATGAGTGCTGATCCTTTCTTCTTCTGAGAGGAGTCTTCTGTAGCAACAAATCGTGGAATCTCCTCGAGTAGCCTCTGCAGAGTATTTCTCATAGAGGGCTCTGATTTTGGGCTTCCAGTCCTTTCCAAGTAGATGTCCGAGTGGCCTGTGCTTGGCAAGAGTTCCTCTTTGAGGGCTCTGATTTTGGGCTGTCAGTCCTTTTCAAGTAGATGTCCGAGTGGCCTGTGCTTGGCAGGAGTCCCTCTTCGAGGGCTCTGATTTTGGGCTTTCAGTCCTTTCCAAGTAGATATCCGAGTGACCTGTGCTTGGCAAGAGTATCTCTTTTAGAGCTCTGATTTTGGACTTCCTGTCCGTTCCAAGTAGATGTCCGAGTGGTCTGTGCTTGGCAAGAGTTTCTCATAGAGGGCTCTCATTTTGGGCTGTCAGTCCTTTCCAAGTAGATGTCCGAGTGGCCTGTGCTTGGCAAGAGTTTCTCTTAGATGGTTCTGATTTTATGCTTGCAGTCCTTTCCAAGATGATGTCCGAGTGGACTGTGCTTGGCAAGAGTTCCTCTTCGAGGGCTCTGATTTTGGGCTGTCAGTCCTTTCCAAGTAGATGTCCGAGTGGCCTGTGCTTGGCAAGACTATCTCTTTAGGTCTCTGATTTTGGGCTATCACTCCTTGACAGTCCTCAGCACGGGGATGGCTCACCAGGTCTTCATGAGTGCTGATCCTTTCTTCTTCTGAGAGGAGTCTTCTGTAGCAACAAATCGTGGAATCTCCTCGAGTAGCCTCTGCAGAGTATCAGGTCCTTTGTAGTACAGGTGAACAGGGTAGAAACTACAGATTGGATGGAAGAAGATACACGTCACGATGAAAACCGATGGAGACTTAGTGTTGAGCAAATATGCCTTTATGGAAGATGTATGCTGCTCGAATTAGGTAAGCTATTTACTGCACTATTATAACGCATTGTACCATTTTTAAATATGTATGTTGGTATCAGTTCCACAGGTTGTCGCGTTCGCTATATTTAAAATTTCACATTTACAGGGACCGGAAACGCTACAACATGTACTAAACTACGAATATCTCCTAGAACCTTCTGTTGTCTTCCTTGTCCGAAGATCTTCCATACGTTAGTATTGTCTTCTTAAGTCCGGCTTGGTCATCAGGTTTGACACAGGCCATCTGGTTCGTCGTAGGTCATCCGATTCCACCAAGATCTTCTTTTAAGGACTAGGCGATCAACAGCAAGGTAAGAATTAGTTTTTACTAAACTATGGATTGTAATTGTTGATCTATAAAACAATCTTAAGACCGATTGTCACGTACGCTGGTGAAACGTGGGTCCTGGCCCTGGAATGCGAGAAGATGCTGCAGATCTGGGAGAGGAAGGTACTTCGGCATATATTTGGGCCAGTATGTAACGAAGGCCAATGGAGGTCAAGAAATAATAGAGAGCTTCGGGAACTGTACAATGAACTAGACCTAGTCACCTATGTCAAATCAACCCGTATGGGATGGCTTGGGCACGTGGAGAGAATGAGAGAAGATAGGTACCCGAAGAAACTATTATATGGCAAACCAGGAGGCAGAAGAGGAAGAGGAAGGCCCAGGTTGCGATGGCTGGGTGATGTGGAGGACGATCTGCAGAGGATGGGAATCGGACAATGGAGAGGTCGAGCTGCTGACAGGGAAGACTGGAGAGGCGTTGTTGTGGAGGCCAGGGCCTCAGGGGGAAGAAGAAGAAGAAGAATGGATTTTAATGGTTATGAAAAGTGCACAGGAGGGGAGGTTTTTTTAATCATCTCAAATAGGAGACTAAAAATATCCAAATTTAAGTAATGATTGATAGCGGAGAATTAACCAATAACCTTGATTTTATAATTTTAAGGATTGTTCAATTGTTGAATAATAATAAAACATTTACTTATAACATTTAAACTGCTGAAGATCTTTAGTTTCTTGTCATTGTATTTTTTTAAGGTTTATTTTATTTTTTCAGGACGAAGAAGATATGAAGCAGTCTTCCTAGCCAGCAGCCTTCGGAGCCAGCAGCCTCTGCACCTCGTAGATCTTCAAGACTCCGAAGCCATCACACCCCTCTTAGGGTGCCAAGTCAGTGGAACAAGTTCTAAGCATGCACTGTGGCCCAGTCGAACAATATTAAACTATTAAAGGATCAATTAAAAAAAATGAATTGACTATTTGATTAATTTTTTTTATTACTTTACATGAATTATAGCTTCATTATAAGTATTAGAACTTTAAAGTTTATAACTTGGCTTTAAATTATTATAACTTTATTGTTATGAATTATCTATAACTTGCAAAATTGTTTTTGATCTTGGCCACAGTCCTGCCCACTTTGGATATTGCATGTTGCATGTTGCATGTTTGTTTTTTCACACACGTACACTCCCAAGGAACATAACAACATACGACACAATATTACTTTTATTATTTTTTAAACACAGTAATATAAATTTCAATGAAATCATTCAAATATTTAATTACATATAAATATTCATTTTTTATAATAATTTTAAAGCTTTTGATTTCTTATAATTTGTATTAAATCTATTAAATTTTTGATAGATTCAAATTAAATTCATTACTTATTAAATTAATTTTTCATTTGCTTATCATTCATTATTTATTAATTTAATTTAAAACTTTTTTAACAGTAAATTTATTATTGCATAAATATATTATTTAAAATTTAGGATAGTAAATATAGGACACAAGTTAGGTAGGCTAGGTCACATCCTTAGTGGGCAGTATTTTTGCATGATGCATGAGCATGAAATATATTTTTTAGCGACCTCCTCTCACATTACACACCACAACACAACACTTTTTCAACTTTTTTTATTAAATTTAATTTTTTTAAAATGTACTTTATTAAAAGTTAATTTAAATTTTATACCAATCACTTTCATAGAATCATTAAATTCACTGAGCAGATTAGAATTTTTTAAATAGACCAAATTTTCAATTAATCATAGATATTTAACTAGAATTTGATATACATCTTAACTTATTAAATTTAATGCTTTCATTCATTTTTATTGAAGTAATAAAGTCATTATTATATTAATTTAAATTCAATTACAAATATACTACTTTAATGTGAGAGTTGAGGATCTTCAAGACTACAGCAGCTCCTCTCTCATTACACACCACAACACTTTTTCAACATTAGTGAATTTTTAATTAAATTTTTTTTAAATTTAAAAATGTTTCAAGTTTTGAAAGTATTTTTAGATTGATAAAATTTGATTATAAAATATTAATTTTCATTCATTCATATAAATATTATTATTTTTTAAATATTCAAAAGTACATTAATATAAATTAAAATTTCATATTGAGTAGAGTATTTCATATTATTACATAGCTATATTTGATTTTTTATCGTTAAGTAAATAGTGAAATCCTTACACTTTAGGTTTAGGTATACATGAGAGTTGAGAGCAAGATCTTCGCAAAAGTGAGTAATACTATTGCATGAAGTAGTGTTTTGTTTGTATTATTATATTTATGTATGTAATATTTTATTATATACCCAGACCACCTTCAAAGTTGAAGGGGTGTCTAGGGCTTGTTATTTATGACATGTAATTTAGGTTTATTCGTCGAATGTAGGTCTGTTCGTCGAATTTAGGTACATTCGCCAATTTAAGGTTTAGTAATAAAATTGGGTTTACTCGTCGAATTTAGGTTTATTCCTCCCGTTACCCAAAGTTTCTTCCTACGTCAAATGCTAGGTAGGATTGTGGACTAGGCCTACCGGGGATACCACATTAAAAAAAACGCACCCCAAGCACTCTACCTCAGCGGTGGTGTGGAAAAGAGTGCATTATTGAATTTTTATTTGTTTGATTTAGTTACTTATTGATTTTTCAATATTTGATGAAATTTATAGGCTAGCTTATAATTATTATTATAGCTGCAGCCATCCTTTAATTTATGTAGTAAAATCAATGCGATAAATTTTTCAACTTTAATATTATATCAAAAGAATTAATTAGTCTCAGTCAGGTCTTATCTCCGATACCGCACAGTTATCTATAATTTTGTATCGTTGTTCATTATTCCCCAGGTTCAAAATGCAGATGATTTTTATATCGCAATTATTGAATAGTGTTTTTTCTATCATGGTTCTCGTAATAGAGAAGTCTAATGCGCCTATAAATTATGCTATTTTTCAACTATTCATTGCAATA